>ML677395.1:2215716-2231510 GCA_007922305.1 Dermatemys mawii | reverse complement strand
GGGAATTATGGGACAGGCTGGAGGCCAGTTAATACGCAGTGGGTGTCCACATTCTTCCTGTAGCGCTACAGCAGGTGCGCTACAGCCCTTATTCCCCATGAGGAGGTGGATTAATAATAGCGCTATAACTCCGCGGTTATAGCGCTATTAGTGCCTTGTCAGTGTGGACGGGGAGTAGGTTATAGCGCTCGTGGGGGCTTTATAGCGCTATAAAGTGCCAGTGTAACCATGGCCTAAGTGTGTCTGTTGCTTGGGGGAGTCCTACATCTCCCAGAAGTGCAACTTCTGCCTGACCCTCTACCAGGACAAAGAAGAGGAGGAAGATTAAACTTAGACTGTTAATGATGGAACATTCCCTTCAACCAGCTTCTGAGTCAGTTCAGGTGGCACCCCCTCTCCTCAAACATCTGTCTCTGGATAGATCCAGCGCCTCTTTGCAAGCATCCCTTACTTTATAGGTTTCAGGGATGATTGCCAACAAAGAGAAGCAGGCCTCTCATGTTAAGGAGCCAGCTGTGAAAAAGCCCAGGTCAGACACACAAAGGACCTATCTGTGACAGATGAACCAGAGTCCCTCTCCTCATGGATACTGAGCATCTCTCGGTAACAACACCCCAATTTCCAGACCACCACTGTCCTCTGGTACCACAGGATTCTCCACCCTTTTCTGTGGGAGCTCCTTCATTGGATGATATTGCAAAGGATGAAGGAGACTTCCAGTCGATGTCTTCTATTTCTGTTCAGATTTCTCCAACATATCGTTTATGAAACCTGTTCTTCAGCAGTCACAGAGAAGATCGTGCTCATCAATCAAGTTGGTGGAACCAACCCTGCATGCCACCCTGCTCCCATATGGGCTCCATACCAATTACTATAGTGGGACCCCTGGGCTGCTTATCAGCAGCCATTTTCCACTTCACTAGTACCATTTTATAAGAAGGCTAGAGTCAAAGTTCTCTCCTTCCCAACCAGCCCCCCCAAAGGATGAGATGGCTGAGGAACAGGAGGCCAGGGAAAATAAAAAGGCCACCCCTCAAACACCAATTTCAACCTTTTTCTCTAGATGAGATAGTCCTGGAAGTAGTGGCTGCTTAGAGAGACATGTCTCGAAGATCTGCAGTTACTGCACAAGGTGAGTAACCTCTTCGTTCCTTTGGGTCAGACTAGATGCTGTGATCTTCAAGGAGTCAGAGCTCTTTCTAAACCTAAACCAGGGTTACCATGAATGGTTGCAGAGAGAGGCCCTGATTTTGTAAGTTGTTTTGTGTGGGTGGATTCCTGTAGCTGCACAGAGACTCACTGATTTCAATTTTTTTAAAAAATAAACCCTTCTAGGAACATAGACATGGCTATATGGGATCAGGCCCATAGTACATGTCCCTCCCAACAGTGGCCAGCTTTGGTGCTGGAGCACCCACTGGAAAAAAAAATAGTAGGTACCAGGCACCCACCGGCAGCCCCGCCAATCAACTTCGCTTCCTCCCCCACAGTGCCTCCCACCTGCCAGTGGGCCCCGATCAGCCCCTCTCCCTCAGCATCTCCTGCCCACCAGTGATCAGTTGTTCAGTGGTGTACGGGAATGCTGGGGAGAAGCAGGGGTGGGGTGCATTCAGGGTAGGAAGTGGAATGGGGTGAGAAGAGATGGGGTAGGGTGGGAGAAGGGGACGTAGCAGGGGTGGGGCAAAGAAGAGGGGTCAAGCACCTCTTGGGAAACACAAAGTTGGTGCCTGTTGCAGCCAGTATCAGTTGTTTCAGAGGAAGATGCAAGAAGCTTGCAGTAGGCAGTTGAGAGTCAACTCATAGGGAAAGTTTCCTCCTTTCTCCTGATCTGACTCAGTGCTGTGCTCAGAGATAGCGGGGGCAGGGGGCACTCACTGGGATTTCATGGTACTGTAAACCTTGTTTCTGGGTAGTGTCGGGCAAGTTTTGCCCCCTCTTTTAATTTTGTTAAATTTATGCAGTGTTTGTGAATAGTGTACAAGAGAGAGAAGTTCTATGTCCACAGAACTCTGAGGACTTCACAGAACTGTTGTAATGATCATGTATCGAAAAATGGTTTTAGACTTTTAAATTGATGTAGACACATCTGATCATTGGAGTACATTACAGAATACCCATGTTTATAAAAAGAAGTTCATAGATTTACAAATGCATGATCATAAATGGGCATGCACTAAAACGCCATATCCAAATACCCTTGCATTTTGGGGAAATGTAGGTTCAAATTTGAATGTGGAAGCTGTAGATCATTTCTGCACATTACTGTACCATGCAAAAAGGGGGGAAAAAAACCCCAAAGAATTGCTGCTGCTGTTTGTCTCACTGGTTGCCCCAGCCTTACTGTATTTCAGGATTTTTTAACAACCTTTTAAAAATGTTTTTCTTTATCCACACAAGTTATCATCTGCTGTCAAAACCATGCTAATATAAACAGTTGCCAAGACCTCATTCACCTTTTCAGGAACAGGAGATTTCAGTAGTCTGTATGGAGTTTTATAACACTAGAAGCCATTAAATTGAAATAAAATGGAGGGTGTCCATGATACAACCTAATTGATCCATAAGAAATTAGGCCATTGGTTCACAGAATCTCTCTGAGTCTAAGGACTTTCTGGGATCTAAAGTCATAGAATGAAATCATGGTCTGAGATGGTAATATCTTTGCTCTCCAATTCTAGCTGCAGAATTCTGGGAATCCACGCTGACTTCCTCCTAAGAGCAGAGTATCTGTCTCTGCCTAGTCCAGTTGGAAATGAGGACCAGGGACTCTACTCAGTGTGCTCAGGTTTTCCCCTGTTTGGGCTGCTTTCTGTCCTTATTCCAGCCAGCTATTATCTGTCAGTCAGGTAGGAATGAATGTCAGTGAATACCAAGCAGCCAGGGAAGATTTTTTTTATGAGATCAGCACTCCAGAGGGAATTGTATGGTTCCTTGCCACTGTTATTTACATTTAATATTTTTATTGGAGAATAGGTCCTTAACCCAAACACCAGATCTGACCTGAACCGTAAAGTTTGGATACCAACCTGAATTTCAGCTTTGCTTGTTCAGTCTATTTTTATAATGGGCCTTAACCAGAGTCCCCAAATGAGTCTTTGGGGAAGCTAGGGCTGAGATGTGGATCTGAACTCAATGACTCAAGACCTTCTATGAAATGCGGATGGAATGCTTAACTCTAAAATAGCTTTAGAAATAGTGGTTTCAGAGGGAAGAATGGTTCTGTGCATGAAAGTTTGTTGGTCTCCTGTATATGGTGTCGTATGTTACATTACTGTGACATATGTTGTACTATGGTATCGTATGTAACTCTATTATTTATTTTTTTTCTGCTGATCAGTAACTGCTTCTGTCCAGGACACCACTAATACATTAGGACCTTATACCAAGCTGTATTTTCTTCCTGTTCTAGCTTTTAGTCATCTTCTTTTATTCAGCTATTCTTATGAATACATAGTACCAACTGTCTGGTCTTAGGAGCACCCTCCCACTCAAAGATTTGCAACAGAATTCTGCTTTAGGAGATTTAAACCACTCTGTAGCCTTTTAACCAAGAATTTAAATTACAGGGTGGTACATTTTGTAATCCGCTAAACATTGATTGTTTTACAAGCTATACGCAACATTCAGTAGCGGGGAAAGTGTAATTTTAGGTGCTAAAATACATACCGGCATATACAAGCTAGTAACCTGAATAGTGTGATTTGAAGACATGACTTCTCTCTATACAGTACATGTTCTTTAGAGGGAGCAGCCACTGCTTTCCAGCTCATTGTAATTCACACTGCATCCAGCACTACTGGAAAACTAATGAAAATGCTGGGAGTAGAAGGCTTTATTTTACTATTGAGAATTCTCACTGGTTACAATAATATGTTGTGCCTAATTCTCCTGGTGTAGCATTTTTTAACATGATTTTTATTTTCAGTCCAGTGATCCATTTCATGCATTAACCCCTTAACCACTGAGTACACGGTGTAGCACAAATGAGCTTTCAGTGGAAAAGGCTTTGACTAGATTAATTATAAATGGGAAAAATCTTTGCAATCAACTAGAAATCTTTTATATGCATATCTTGCAGGCATGAAAATCTGGAAAACTGGGGCTTTTAAGTCCAACTCCAAGAAGATCAAAGTGCTGGGGTTGGGGAAGGATGCTGTCTGTCTTCCTACAGTGTGTGATCTGAAGTGATGCAACTGTTGCCATAGTAGAATTATATTAAACTGACTAAAATCCAGTCAACGCCACTGAAAAAAAATAAACCAGCAGGATAAATTATTTTAGAATGATTCACATCACATTTCCCTCCTTTACATAGAAGAAAACTTTAGGGAGACTTAGTGTTTTTTGAAATATAATTAGAACCAGTGGAAAGTCAGTGGAATATTTTTGGAGTATAATCTATCTCAGAAATAATTCATATGTTCTACTAAAAAAAAAATAGTCATTCATGAAACACCTTCATTTGTCAAGTGTGTGATAAACAGTCACATCCCCAGTTAACTGATACAGTTTTAAAATGCAGAGAATGTTATCACTAGAATATTATCACTAGAATATTATGATTGGTGTCCTTAGATGTAAATTCCTTCAAAATTCAAATAGGCATATTTGCCTGACTGTTTTATAGAAATAAATTATTAGTCATTAGCATATTAAAATGCAGGTACAGGATAACATTATTATACAAAATATGCATATGAAGGTGCTTGAGAGAGTGAATAAAATCACATGCTGTGGTCTCTGCCCCATACTTTGTTGGGGATTGTTGTGTCTTTAAGCAGGGGGTTGGACTAGATGACCTCATGAGGTCCATTACAACCCTGATATCTTAACCCTAACCCTAAGAGTTTACAATCTAATTTTAGACATGACGGTGAGTGAGAATAACAAACAATAGGAAGGATGTTGTAATGAAATACCTGGGATATAGTAATAAAACCATGCTGCTACTGAGTTTTGGTATTTGCACCTCTTATTGGTTCTATTAAAACATATTGTAGCATCAGGGGTATTTGAATTAATGAAGTGTTGCCACATTGTTAGGAGTTTTTTGTTTGTTTGTTTTAAATAAACTTTAATGCCACCAGAGCCCATACAAAGCTGTGCCTGCATCCCTGAGAGCTGGTAACAGACAGCACCAAAAGAACACCTTAGCTATGTCTACACTGCCCCACAGTTGAAACTATGGGGGTGTGAATAGTAGTGTGCACCAAGGTGCTGCATTGTAACTCCATTATGTGGACATTGTGGGTGTGAACAAACAGGTTCCTAGTTCGCATTGATGTAATTCCGTCCATGTGGCAGAGTTACAGGGCAGCCCTCACGAGCCCTCAGTTTCATCATCATATCCCCAGACCTCTCTCTCAAAACACACCCACCTTTTAACACTGTAATAGGGGAGGATAATCTCATTACATTGCTCCTTCCTATATTTTATTCTATATAGGTCTTTATACTGTTCCCATCAACACAGGATCTGAATGACTTCCAGTACTCCATTACATGACACAACTAACATCTGTTGTGTGGTTTGTATTCTCATCCTCTCCCTCTGGGAGGAGTTGTGATGTTGTGAGTGTTTTGTTTTGGTATGACTTCTGGTTTAGTTTGTATATCCCTGTTGCTCAGTGTTCATGTTAGAAAAGGCAGGTTGAACAAGTTCACCTTACACTTGGAGTGGCAGTGATGAAGTCTGTGATGGTTCTTAGTTCCTGTTGGAGTCCATTCCACAGTTGCAGACCAGTCCCCATGAAAGATCTGTCTCCTGCACAGACAAGCCTTAACCGTACCATAATGAGTACCATTGTGTCAGAGGAGCAGAGCTGTTGACCCTGATCCTCATGTTGGAGCTTTAGGGGATCTTTTAGATATCCTGGGTCCAGGCCATGGAGCACCCTTAAGATAAGGACCAAGACTTTGAACATGACTCCATATTCGCTGAAGACAAGATGAGTGAGATAATATCGTTTATTGGACCAACTTCTTTTGGTGAGAGACAGAAACTTTCAAGTTTACGCAGAGCTCTTACTCTGGTCTGGAAAATATGTTGAGAGTGTCACAGCTAAACCCAAGGTGTAACAGTTTGTTTAACATAAGTAGTTCATGCACATTTCAAGGGACCATTCAAAGTGGAATGGCCTGTTAACACCCCTCCAGTCATAGAGGGGAAAGGAAGGAGTTGAAGGTAATGGGGTGGGGAAGGGTTATTAGTGGGTTATAGACTGTTGTAATAAGCCATAAATCCAGTGTCTCTATTCAGTCCATGATTTTTATTGTCTAGCAAAGTTATGAATTTAAGGTCCCAGGTGAGCATTTTCTATGTCAAGTCAGTGTAGGGATTGAAGGGCAGGTTTTATGTGCTTGTGGTGTCAAATGTTGGATATATAGCAGTGGTCTTTAGCACTGATGAATTCGTGCCCAGGTTCCAGACAAGAGGTGAGTCAGGTATGTGTAACCGAGACTAGATTATTGTCTGCCGGGGGGAGTGGAATCTCCTAGCTGACCAGAGATTTCAGAAAGCATTACTCACAGATGCTACAGTGTGAGGAGAGCTTAACATCAGTGAGCAATCCAAGAGCATTCCTAAACTACAGGCTGAATAAACCGATTGTGGGATTATACATTTGTTCCTGAATGGTGCCCTATCCTCCCACAATAGAGGCAAATCTATAAATAGGCATAGGCAAGCTGTGGGTGGTCTGCAAATTCTCTGGGGTCACAGGAGGGCTGGGGGATTGTTCACCAGATGTCTGTTGTGCCACTCATGTATCACACCCCTGGCGCCAACACTCCAGAGCTCTGCAAGTGGACTACACATCATGTTGTCTAGTATCAGAGGGGTAGCCGTGTTAGTCTGGGTCTGCAAAAGCAACAAAGAGTCTTGTAGCACCTTTAGACTAACAGATTTTAGGGATCATGAGCTTTCGTGGGCTAAGACCCACTTCATCAGATGAATGTTGTGGAAATCTCCAGAGGCAGGTATAAATAGCAGGCAAGAAAGCAAGGAAAATTCAGTCGGGGAGGGTGGGGGGGTGAAGCCCACTTCCAGCAGGTGATCTGGAGCTGTGAACCACCCAGAGAGGAGAAACTGCTTTTGTAATTGGCGAGCCATTCACAGTCAATATTAAGTCCAGACCTGATGGTGTCAAATTTGCAGATGAACTGGAGCTCAGCAGTTTCTCTTTGAAGTCTGATCTTGAAGTTTTTTTGCTGCAGGATGACTGTTTTGAGGTCTGCTATTGTACGTCCAGGCAGGCTGAAGTGTTCTCCTACAGGCTTTTGTATATTGCCATTCCTAATATCTGATTTGTGTCCATTTATCCTTTTACGTAGGGATTGTCCAGTTTGGCTGATGTACATAGCACAGGGGCATTGCTAGCACATGATGGTGTATATTATATTGGTAGAAGTGCAGGTGAATGAACCAGTGATGGTGTAGCTGATCTGGTTAGGTCCTGTGATGGTGCTGCTGGTTTAGATACGTGGGCAGACTTGGCATCGAGGTTTGTTGCATGGATTGGTTCCTGAGTTAGAGTTGCTATGGTGCAGTGTGTGGTTGCTGGTGAGAATCTGCTTCAGGTTGGCAGGTTGTCTGTGGGTGAGGACTGGCCTGCCTCCCAAGGACTGTGAAAGTGAGGGATCGTTGTCCAGAATGGGTTGTAGATCACTGATGATGTGTTGGAGAGGTTTTAACTGAGGACTGTAGGTGATGGCCAGTGGTGGTTGTTGCTTTCTTGCCTGCTATTTATACCTGCCTCTGGAGATTTCCACAACATTCATCTGATAAAGTGGGTCTTAGCCCATGAAAGCTCATGATCCCTAAAATCTGTTAGTCTATAAGGTGCTACAAGACTCTTTGTTGCTTTTACAAATCATGTGCCATCTTCAGTATTGCAGGCTGTGTGGTCATTTTCTGAGCAGTACACCCTCCTACAGCTCTGGGCAGTCCCACTGACCCCACAAAGTTGTAATCAGTATCTCCTCCCACGAGGGCTCTGCCCAGCCAGTTTCTGCCAAAAAAGGAATGCTAAAACCAGAAGTTATGGCTTGATACAGAAGTTAGTGGGTGAAATTCTATGGCTCATGTTATGCAGGAAATCAGACTAGATAATCACAATGGCCCCTCTTGCCTTGAAATCTGAGATTCAACTTGCTGTTGAATCTGTCTCTGTGGTACCAGAAGTCAAGGAAAAGGTGTGTCCAATTGTCTTCTTTTATTATTTGTATTGCTGTAGTGCCCAGAGACCCAACTTTATGCTAGGTGTTGTACAAACACACAGTAAGAGACAGCCCATGACCTGAAGGGCTTACAATCTACAGAGGGCAGTAAAAGGAAGGATTGTTATCCCCATTTTACAGATGGGAAACTGAGGCAATGAGTGGCACGATTAAGTGATTTGCCTGAGTCACACAGGAAATCAGGGGTAGAGCAGGGAACTCCTGAGTCATATTCCAGTGTCTTAGCCCCAAGATCATCCTTTCTCTTTCATTTCCCATAACCCCCTTTCCATTGTGCCCAAGCAATCAAGTCCAGTGTTTCTACTGGAAGAAACATGTCCCTCTTGAGGTTTTTTTTTTTTTTTAAAAAAAAGGATCAGGCCTTTTTTATACATCCTAAAGAAGCAAAAGTGGGCACAAACATAACTCCCCCCACTTTGCAAATCACCTTTAGATTCCATGCTCTTATTTTAGAAAAAGAAAAAGTAGGATAAAGATTTTTCTAATGCCTTTAAAACAATGTTTTTACAATAAGTGTGTTATATAAATAGTTTTAAGGCTCCTCTAAAAGAATTGACCAGTGAACTGATTTAAATTGTGACAGGAATTGAATCTGAAAGATGGTTTTCCAGATGCCTGAGACTTTGGCCTGGTGTACACTTAAGTTTTGTCACCATTGCTGTGTTTGTTAGGCATGAAAAATATCATATCCTTAACTGACATAACTAGGCTAGCAAAATTCCTAGTGTAGATGCACACATAGTTATACCAGCCAAAATGTCCTTATTTTGTCAGGGAACTGGTATGAGCTATGCTGTCAAAAGAATTATTTTGTTAATATAAGCAGGGCCTAAACTAAGAGGGTTTGCTGGTACCACCAAATCCTTTCTAGGGTAGACAATTCCTTGAACTCAGGATGTCACCACTACTTTAAAGAAATGATTGGATGGCTGTGTTTGCTTTATTTTGATGTTCCAGAATAATATGCAACTATTGCACACACTCCTTATAGAATAAGAATTCATTTATTAATTAGAGTATATGTAGTTTTCAGTTGTACTGAACATTTATTTTCCTAAGGGTAGGCCAGCACGTCGTTATTTGGCAGTAGAATTTGACTGCATATCTCTGAATTGTCAGACCTGCCACTGTGTGATGGAAGCAAGCAAAATATATGACAAATAATCAAAATGTGGAGCACCTGTGTTTTGTGACACCTCACACCATGGTTGACAGACTATAAAGGTTAATAACTATACATCTGCTTTTCAGGATGTTGCTTTAACTGTGTGAATTAATCATACAGTCGTAGAAGATTAGGGTCGGAAGAGACCTCAGGAGGTCATCTAGTTCAACCTCCTGCTCAAACAAAACCAAACCCAGCAATAAACCTGTTATTAAGAAAGCAACAACTGAGAAAACAAAAAAATGACTGAGCAGCAATGATTGAGCTCTGGAACGTCAGTGCCCCAGCACAGAGCTCTACCCTTTGACCTGAAGGAGCAAGTGTTAAACTTCATATAGACCAGCGAGCTACTAGTGGAAAATGGGGCATTCACTTTGTCAATGGGTTATGTAAACTGTTGGATTAGGACTCTTGGGTTTTAATCCTGCCCTGGAAAAGGCTGGTATGTGATACTGTGGTTAAAAGTACTTAGATTTGGCACATTTCGCCTGAGAGTCAGTTTGGCTGAAGGAAGGAGACTTGGGTTCTGTGGCCATTTCTGCAAGAAGTGACCTTATGTAACCTCTCTGTCCATTTATTTATAAAACAGGGGGATGATACTTGCCTGCCTCTTAGTATAAGCATATGAGGCCATGCTCAAGGCAAGGTTGGGAAGTGCACAGACATATCAACAGCAGTCAGCATGGAAGAGGTGAGCTTAGAATTTGTGGCCGTCTGGTTCACAGTCAAGGGCGCCTAAGCGAAAGGGGATTCTTCAGGGGAATCGGTCTCTTTATGTCTGCAGAACATTGCCGGTCTTGACTCAGCTGATTCACCCAAAATGCAGAACATCCTGTGAAATCTAGGACATTGGAGAGGTATCTTTGATTGACTTTTTGATTAGCTGTAACATACAAAATCAGGCCTCTATTACTTTTGTTGTTTGTATTGCCATAGCACCTAGGAGATCTAGTCATGGCCTTGTGCTAGGTGCTGTGTACACACAGAACAAAAAGACAGTCCCTGGCCCAAAGAGCTTATAATGTAAGACACGGGACAAAAAGGGGAAGTACAAGGAAGCAATAAGGCAGTATTGGTCGGTGTTCTAAGTGATGAACTGTGCACCAGCGGCTTAATTATGTTGTGTCTCGAAGGTACCCAGGACAGTTTTAAGGAGGGATTTGAAGGAAAATAATGAAGTAGCCATTTGAATATTCACGGGATGCTCCTCCAAAGGAAATGTCAGCATGGCACTCATAAGGGAATGAGAGGCTTAGATTTACTTGATCTCTGTCCCATTAAGGACTGAGGATCTGCTGAGTGGGTCAAAAGGGATGTCTTGGGTTGCAGCAGCAGAGTTTGGTGCGCTCTGAAAGGACTCAGCAGCAACGGACGTGTGCAAGCTGTGCGTGTTTATTTTTTGACACTAAGTTTAATAAAACTCCAGTTTTAAAACTGGTCTGGGAGTGTAACATCTACGCAGCAAAAGCTGTGGATGAGTTAGCTTACCCAGCTAGTGTGGGTAACAGTCGTAGTGAAGACAGAGTCGCGCGGGCTTCAGAACAGACTGGCAAGCCAGCCAAGTACATATCCAAGTCCATGCCAGGCTTGTATTATCTGTGCTGAAGCTCACACTGCACCATCTTCACGACTATTGAATCCAGCTAGTGTGCATAACAAGCAAGCTTGGGTGGGCTAGCCCATGCCTACTTTTTACTGGGTAGACATTCCCAACACATGAGGCACAGAATGGGAGAGAGCATGATGGTGCTTGTTTGAAAATTTAACAAATGGGTGATGGAGGCTGGCATCATGGGCCAATCAAAGTCAGGAATCAATATTTCTATAATGAATGAAAGATGATAGATAGCGTGTGAAGGGCCTTGACAGTGAAGACCAGCTCCTTCTGTGTTGCCTGTCAAAGAAGGGGAGCCAAACCAAACTTCTGTGTTTTCTCGTCGGTCTTCCAGTCTGGATAATTTAGAAGAGATGCCCTCTATTTTTGTCTCAAAGGACAAATTCACTGCAACGGTAGGCCAGAAGTGTATTTGGGCCTTTATTTTCCAAGGCAATAATTTTATGCTCCATCATTAAAACAGGCTTGATTTCCCTCTTCAATACATTATTGGAATGTAATGTGTAAAGTTACTTAGGCTGTGCTAGAGTGTGGCAGAGTACCACCCCATCCCCTCACATTGATGCCCTGCAAGTTACTTAACAGGTACAGTTTTTATAACATTTGCCTAAAATGGTTGCACTAGTGAATTAGCTATTACAAGACAGTTGGTGAAGGAATGGCTAATAGCTAAATTAAAATGACTTCATAGTATTGATTAACAAGCATGTATCGTGAGGACTATTAACTGTTAGCAATGGATTAGAGCATATAAAGCACAACTTTATGGCAATAACTTGTGCATTTATAATGAGCTCATTCGTTATTTCTCATTGTTTTTTACCATTGCCACCATACTAGTGTGCTCAGATCTAGTAGAGTATCAGTTCAGCCACGTAGAAGCTACCTTTCCAGTTTCATCAGCCCACAAAGGCAGGAAGTCTGTTCTTTCCTCACTACCAGTAAAGAAAAACTCAAGTGAACTTGTTTGGTTTGTTGTTTTTTTTCCCAGGAAACTTTATCGGATTTTGTTCCTTGCCAATGGCAACATATCAGATTCTGATTTTGGTGATGCAAGTGTAAAGTCAGAGTAGTTCCATGAACATCAATATGTTACTCTGGACTGGCACTAGATCAGAATCTGACCCAAAGTGCATGAAAGTGTTTTCACTTTTACAAGTTTGAGTGGTGATGATGTGCAAAAGTTCATTTTATCAAAGGGTCTGATACAACTTCATTATGTAGATTGTATTTTAAAGATATCAAATATACTCATTTTAAAAAAAATCTGTTCTAGTAAGAAACAATACTGTAATTCTGTTGTGGGCTTTTTCTCCCTATCCTATCAGCGGGGAAAAACTTCAGGTCTTATTTTTTCCCTAACAAAACCTTACAGGTTTCAGTCATGCTATTATCAATGATGAATTTGGCTTTGTGGAAGAAAGCAGAAAACTGCCTGATTTAAGGATAATGTTAATAGTAAAGATCAATGTCATCTCTGTTACTGATGGGTGACTTCTTACTTATAAGACCCAAACCAACCTTTTGCCCATTCCTTCAAGAGACCCTGAGCTTTTGACATTCAGAAAAGGAGTGGTAACCAGCTGCCACCTGCACTTCATTATCACACCATCTCTATAGTTTGCAGGTCAACAATAAGGAGGCCCACTCTGCTTCAATGTCAAGTTATTGGCTGAGGGTAATGCTCCTTTCCCCGGTGGCAGCATCACAGAAAAGTTAAGTGATACACCCTGTCTTCCGTATTTATTGAAGTGAATAGTGCATTCTGAGTGATGTAGAATAGGACGGTCCCAGAGGCCTCCTGGCTTAGATAAGAACAGCAGGACAGACCTAGACAAAGGTCATGGAGTACTGCCATCTGGCTGTGACTGGTTTAAGATTGGCAGCCATGTTAGTCTGTATCAGTGAAGAAAATGAAGAATACTTGTGGCACCTTAGAGACTAACCAATTTATTTCAGCATAAGCTTTCATGGGCTATGCATCCGATGAAATGGGCTATAGCCCACAAAAGTTTATGCTGAAATAAACTGGTTAGTTTCTAAGGTGCCACAAGTACTCCTCATTTTCTTTCTGGCTGTGACTGTTAAAGAAAGGGTGAGTGAACCAGGCTAACTCCTGCCTCCAGAGATAGGTAGTGAACAATGCCTCCTCCCATCCAGAAATGGCCTAAACTGGAGCGGTAGGGTGGGCTGGGCTAACTAGCCACTCCTGAAGATAATTTTATTGAGATCTAGGGTTTATTCTCTGGGTGCAGGGGGAGAGATGCTGAAAAGCTAAGGTGGGAATGGACTTTGCCAGGGAACTAGGAATATTTATAAACTAGAGCTGCTGCTTATAGACTAGCTTTTACTGTGAAAATGTGCTCTCATTTAAAATGCAATGAACCTAAAAGCCATACCTTTGATTAGACAGTGTGTAGGAGAAGGGTTTTAGTAAGAATAGGAAGTTGTGTTTCTTCCAGCTGCATGCTTCCTTTGGCTTTGCAGGTCTTCCCACACCCTGTGCTTCATGCATTGCAGGAGAACATGACCTATATACATATAAAAAACCCCAAACTTTATTTTCCCTAGAGACAAAAATCAAGAGCATCTCTTCTAAATTAACTAAACTGGAGGAGTGATGAGAAAAAACAGATACACAAGTGGAAACTCTGAGCCATAAAGATAAAACATGAGATACCTGCATAACAGCTCACTCTACACTAATGTAAAAGCTAGTTGCAGACAACCCGTCTGGAGTACTTAGAAAACCAACTTTGTGCCAGAAACGTAAGAATTCTCTTGAGCCCCAAATGAGGAAGGCGAGATGGATTTTGTTTCCTTTATAAAATGCTGTTCTGCCATCAGTTCTAAATCTTCATGCAGAAGATCCTATATACAGTATCTAGGAAAGATTCATCAAATTCCTGTGAGGAAACCCAACACAAACACCCAGATGGGGAAACATATTTATAATCCTCTGTGGCCAAAGAAACCGGAAAGGAATGCTACATATAGCTCCCTTTCAAAATATAGGGTTAGATCCTGATCCTGCCACTGACTTCAAGGGAACTGAGATTTGGTGCATAGAACATAAGTAGACTTGATAGAATTAGGTTTTTATTTTGTAATAATTTCGACAGTTGATATCGATGTTGACTTTTAAGCATTTTAAAATGTTTATCGACTTACATTTTTACAGTTGCACAAAATTGTGGGTTTTAACAGTTTTTCTTCCAATTTTTATTGATTTAAATTGGGGATGAGGGAACCAGGTGGGGTTTCAGGCAATTATTTGGTGACAGATGTTGAGATTCACAAAGTCAAAGCTTTTATAACCATTAAAATACAGATTCTCAACATTGTATGTCAAAATATGCAAAATAAATTGCCTTAAACTCTGATCAATTCTTAAGCAGCATTTTTCTTACTGTTCTTGTCTGGCAAATTTAGATTATTATCAATAGAAATATTGGTTTGTGTGTGTGTGGTGAAATTGACATTTGTCAGCATTTACCAACACAAATCTAATCCTTCTAAGCTTAAACATAAGGAACCAAAATATCTTCTGCAGTGACGCAAGCTGGGCTAAGGACATGGCAAAAGTGATTTTGAGTGGTTGGAAGAGGATGTGTCAGCTACTATAGTGCTGACTGGCTTTTCTTGTCCTGGTGTCCTGGTTCCATGGTTCTGTGGCATTGCGGTCCCTGAGGGTTTTTCCTGAAATTTTTGGCACGAGCTGCTGAGGGGCTAGTGGTGGCAAAGCCCTCTGTTTCAGAGTCTCTTTTCTTTCTTGGGCAGTGGTGGTATTTAAAATGTGTCCGCTACTTTGAAAGTTTGTATCTCTGCAAAGATTCCCTATTCACACAACAGGGAATACTGGCTCAGCTAGTCGTAACTCTCAAACCAGTACAAACATTTAAACCCACAGTATAGGTGCTGTACCTGGCACATAGATACAACTATGATGGTGCATTGGCAATCCATGGCTAGTGAACTAGCTAGATGAGGGGTTCTCAAATGCGAGGTTGGGACCCTTCAGGGGTCACAAGGTTATTACATGGGGGGTAATAACCCTGCTTTGCATCCAGCATTTATAATAGTGTTAACCTCTGTAAATGGTTAAGTCTCACTGAAGAGAGCCAACAGTTTGTAAAGATTTAAAAAAAAAAAAAAAAGATTTTTTCCATCCTGAGAAGCATAGAAATTGTGACTGGGTTGGCTGTTTGAAGTAGTCATTATGAAAAGCAGAGTGACTAACTGACTAAAAAATACAAATACTCAAAATGCAATTAGCAAGACTAGTAGTATAATTTCTACCATTAGCTTGCTTATAGAGACTGCTAGTGGGCTTATCAGTCAGGAAAATAAAGACACAGTATGTTCATTTTGCGCTCTAAATCTTCAGCTGTTCGAACATCAGCTAGGGGAATTAGAAGAGTTCCACCAGAGTTGACTGTTTAAGATTCCTGTCCACATAATGGATTTGGCCCAACTACAGCCCCTGGTGTAGCTGCCTTAGTACAACCTCCGGTATGGATAGCCAACCCTTTCTTCACACCCATGCATCTTGCTCTAGGGTATGGTTACACTTACAAGATTATAGCACTATTGGTTATAGCGGTCCCCTTATACAGCAATATGAATAGCGCTATTGTATGTCCACACTGAGATGCTCCAGCGTTATAGCATGGCCACATTTGCGGCACTTAATACGGCATTAAGAGCAGCGCATTAGGGCATGTATCCCACAGTACACCTCTTCCTGATCTGGCGCAATGCCTTGTGGTAGGGGGG
>ML677395.1:1893927-2210716 GCA_007922305.1 Dermatemys mawii | reverse complement strand
GAGTTTGCAAGTGATGACCAGAGTGGCTCGAACGGGAATTATGGGACGGGCTGGAGGCGAATTAATGTGCAGTGGGTGTCCACATTCTTGCTGTAGCGCTACAGCAGGTGCGCTACAGCCCTTATTCCCCATGCGGAGGTGGATTAATAATAGCGCTATAACTCAGCGGTTATAGCGCTCTTCCTGCCTTGCCAGTGTGGACAGGGAGGAGGTTATAGCGCTCGTGGGGGCTTTATAGCACTATAACGTGCCAGTGTAACCATGGCCCTAGAGTCAATCAGGAGAAAGCTCCACTAGAACAAATAATGGTTTTGCTACTCTACACGAGGGTGTGCCCTGCTGCAGTAAGGCCAGTGGCTGGCCACTGGTGATTCAAATCAGGGCAAATCCTCAGTGTAGATGAGGCCTGGGTCTTGATAGTCCCCTGCCCTCAGGAGAAGAGATGCCTTAAGTGAATCACAGATCCTGCTAGTAGGACTGTAGAGTGATGATGAATCCCACATTGCTCTGCTCTTTCCCTCATAATAACCACTTTTCCTGTAACAAGATTCAAACAAGCTACAGGTTGTCACTAGAATCTCTCTGTAATAAATTCCTTGGTGACCTTAATATGTACAGTCAGTGTCTTTCACACAATGAGAGTGGTCAAAAGGATACCATAGGATAATATAAGAATGGCAGCTCTAATGAATAATTATATGCATAATGTCATGGACACTCATTTGTCCCTTATAACTTACGGAATATCCCAGAGATCATAGGAGAGAGGAGGGAACAAACAAATGAACAGCAATAAAATCGAGCAAACCCTCCCCTTCTTCTTCTTTAAACCTCCTTATGCTGCAAATCCCTCTCTTGCTTTAGGAAACTGTGGGTACGCATAACACTGCAAAAAACAAAACAAAACATGGCAGAGTGTCTCAGAACTTGGGTAAACTGAATCATGCTGGCGGGGCTCAAGCTACCTGGTTAAAATGACAGTGTAGATGTAGATGTACTCTGTCTGGAGCTCTGGGTCTGAGACCCTCTCCCCTTTCTGGATTTCCGAATCTGGGCTCCAGCCCGAGCGAGAATCTCTATGTTGATATTTTTAGCCCCATGCCACTAGCCCAAGTCAGGTGATCTGGGCTCTAAGACCCACTGCTGTAGTGTAGATATATCCTAATTATACCAGGGTGCTAATTCAGTTCACTTTCAAGTGCCGAAATCATGAAGAATCCCTGGTAGCACTTAGCAGACAACTAGTCACATCGCAAACATGATCCTGATCCCATTCACTCATTGGGAGTTTTGTCATTGGCTTTAATGGGAGCAGGATCAGATTGTTAGTAGAAAATAACTAGTAATAAACCTTGGGTTAAAGTTTTGTGGCTGGTGGTCATATGTATGATTTCCCCCAAAGTGTGTGTGTAGCTTGTTGGTGTAACATTTGCCTTTTCCCCCTCCCTACGGTTGTTACCCTCATTGTTTATTATCCTGTTTGTTCTTTAAGCTCTTCGGGGAAGTGACTCGCCTCTTCCTTACTCCATTGTAAATCAGGAATAACTCCATTAAAGTCTATGGAGCTATATCAATATGAAACTAGGTTATAGTCTGGAAGTGAGAGGAGAATCAGTTTGATGCATTTTTATTTGCTCTATAAAGCACCTAGCACACTTTTGGGAGCTGACATAATAATAATAAAGCCACTGTAGAAGTATTTTTCAGCATGTAGCTAAATCACCACAGTCTAGGCTACCATTTCTAGTTCTTAACATTTTTGGACCTAAAAAGGTTTATTAATTCCATTAATCTCCCAGATAAGGGTTCTCCGCAACTGTACCAAGAGTATTTTTAATTTCTCTGTGCTCTGAAATCAGAACTATTTTTTGAAGTAAGCTCTGCTATAGCAGCTTATGATGTTAATTAGTTCATTGAAAGTAAATAGTAAAAATTAGCACTTCCAGCATATAGCTGTGACTGAACTTGGTAATCATAAATGAGATATTTAAACATTCCAATATATTTGTTCACTCTTTCATTGCTTTCTTCTATACTTATAGACCTTAACTGGTTCTCTGCAAACCTCTTTTGAAAGGAAATATCCTCACAGATCTCCACTCTTTGGTCATGTGTCCTCATGTGCAAGACTTCAGGGGCTGGAAGTAAATTTCGTTTAGTTCCTGCACATTACTGAATAGACATTCTGTACACCTGACTTAGAATCACTGAAGTGTAAGGCTGGAAGGGATCTTGAGAGGTCATCAAGTCCAGCCTGCTGTGCTGAGGCAGGACCAAAGAAAAGTAGACCATCCCTGACAGGTGTCTGTCCAATCTATTCTCTAAAATCTCCAATGACAGGAATTCCAATGCCACCCATGGTAACCTATCCCAGTACTTAACTATCCTTATAGTTATAAAGTCTTTCTCAACATCCAACCCAAATCTCCCCAGCTACAGACTAGATAGGTTACTTCCTGTCCTATCTTCAGTGGATAGTGAGGATAATGGTCAGTTATTCTCTACATCAGTGGATGTAGAGAACAACTGACCACTACCCTCATTATATTTGCATAGTAATAAGCAGTGAAATACTGCATATCTTCTTCCAGGCATATCCATTTAACCCAAATGGCAGAGGAAGCATTTAAAGGTAAACACATAAACACAGAGAGCATTCTTTTCCATGTGATTATATTTTCTGCCATTAGTTTTTAGTAGCCCATTTTGGAGATTGTTGAGTATTCTGAAATAGAATTATAGTTGTGGGGAAACAGAAGAGAAAGAGTACATGTACAAGGCACCTTTCTTTGATCTTGCCTTCTCTAACATAAACATATAGCAACATGTTGCTATATGTTATCATTAAACAAACACTCCACTGCACACATCTCTCCCCTGAGAGAAGATGAAGGAACAAACAGAAGACAGATGTTTGTCTTGTTGCTTAGTACACTATTGGAAAGCACTTAGATACTATGGTGATAAGCATGGTTTCAGAAATACAGATAATGGTAAAAAGAATAGTAGAATTGCAATTTTATACTTAATGTAACACAGAGAGCTACTATCATTTATGAAAAGCATATACCTTAAAAAAAAGTTACGTCTTAAATGAGACTCTGAATATATATGAAGGAAATATTTACAACATAAGATGAAGGTACTGTACTAGTAATTTAAGTGTTCAGATAGGGCTTTTTCCACTGAAAAATTGCCATGTTTCACAATTTTTTCACTTAAAAATGGGTTCCTTCTCCAGTGAAATTCAGCCCCTCTTTGAGAGAAAATGACCATGTTCCTGGGGGAAAGGTGCTTTCCAAAAATTGAATTTTGCATGTTTTTAGGAGGAAAATTGATATTTTACAGAAGCTTGCAGAAAGACAAACTTTGAGAGATGCAAAATCACTGAAAACACAGCATTAACATTTTTATGGGAAATTTACCAGAAAGCTAGTTTATATTTTCACACTGTAATGTTTCTAATTTGGTCTGTAATCAGTGGCCAAAAACAGAAGAAATACTTAGCTCTGCTGGCCAATAGAAGATCCTGATGCTCTTTTTTGGGGGTGGGAGAGAGGGACGGGATGGGACTGATTTCTCTGCCATTTGGGGGAAAAATAAACTTCATTTTATTTAAAATCATTGCATAATCTATTCCCTATTTCATCTGAAGCCAGACAGTCATGGGGCTCATTCTCATAAGAATAGTCGTCTTTGTAGTTTGCTTGGACTCTGTTTTCCCTGTATTCTATTCAGCATGTAATTTATGGGGACAGATACCATGAATGTCCTGAGCTTTTGGAGACAGCCCTGAGGTCTTGAACTCTCCATTAAGAGCTTCAGTATCAGGCTGAAAGCCTGACCGCAGGCAGCCGTGATGAGGAATTTTGCATGCCCAGTTTTGTTTAACCTCCTCCTATTTGGAGAAAGAGGAAAGAAATGTACACTAAGCCTAAGAAATGTAAAGCCAGCAAATAATTTTCTACAACCATTTCCAAGTTTCTTTTCAAGCAGAGATAGACATGTGTTTATCCCAGAGGCACAAATAAAATTCTGAATTAAATCAGTTTTCATCTGAATAAAATAATCTTCAGGAGGCCAAAGGCCTTCCGTCCAGATCTTGGAGTACGGACCCCTTTGTGTTGTGTGCCACCTCTCAACGTGAGCCTCGCTTGGGCTCATGGCAGGTTTTACCCTTGCTACCAGCATTTTAACCTGTTCAAATCATTGAACATACAATGGCAGAATGTATTTTTTAAAGTCTGTCCATTTTTAGTTGAGAATCTTAGTTAAAATTAATCTGATCTGTATGGATTTTTAACATCACTACTAAGGCAGGCTGTGTGCAATGTGACTTGACTTGTATAAGTGACTGAACTCTTGCAATTTGCACTGGTATAAAATTAAACAATTCCTATAGAATCAGAGGACTGGAAGGGATCTGGAGCCGTCACCTAGTCCACCCCTCTGCACTCATAGCAAGACTAAGTGTTATCTAGACCATTCCTGACAGGTGTTTGTCCAACCTCCTCTTAAAAATCCCCTATGATGGAGATTCCATAATCTCCCTAGGCAATTTTTTCCAGTGCTCAGCCACCCTGGCACTTAGAAGGTTTTTCCTAATGTCCAACCTAAATCTCCATTGCTGCAATGTAAGTCCATTGCTTCTTGCGCATTAATGTCAGTTCTGAATTTAAAAACAAAGATGATGTTTTGTAGGTAGGGGACTGCATGGCAGCCTTAAGGCAGAGGCAGTGGAATACAAAATCAGCCTGGTTTGGGAATGGGAAACAGCTTTTCTTCAGTGGCCTTTCCAGTTTAAATTCTAATAGGATTCCTCAGAATTAAAATTGCCACCACAATTGGTACCTTCATTGGCAATCAAAGAGGAGTGGCAGTGGATTGAATGGATATGAAGAGTGGTCCCTTGAGGTGGTTTCTCTGTGTGAAGATTGGATACCAATGCTGTATTTATTTTTATGGATAATTACAGGACTTCACTCTGCAGGCTGTCAACCTGGTAATTTTCACAAGCATTATGTTCAATGTAAAAGGAAAAAAAAAACGTTATCCTTTAAGTAACACTCTGGCTTTCTCCCCCATCTCCTTGTAATTTAGAATGGCGGATTTTATGCAATCTTTTGTGTAGTAGTGTATATTCATATTGATTGAAGACCTAGATATCTTATGGAATTTGACATCCTTCCAACTTTGATGTCTACAAGAATGGATCTAATCTAAATACAATACTTCCTTCTGCTTTCAGTTTTCTCTGTGGCTGTGTGTGGGCTTCATTTGGGATCAGCTTTACACCATTCAGATTGTTGGCAAATACTCAAGCTAAACAAAAACTGTCCATCTGTTTAAATCTCAGCCAAAACATTAAACCATTCAAAATAAGCAGGCTGTGATGTAATATGATGCACGATTTGACAAGGTGCAAGATACAATAAAAGAAAGTCAGAGACAACATAATGTATAGTCTACTAAGTGGGGATGCATATAGATCCTAAATTTCATGATTCTGGACATTTCAAATTCAAGACTGAAAAAAATCCAAGAAAGTTCAAATTTTGAATAAGTAAAAGACAGAGTGTTAAAGACAGATCCAATTCAATGTTTCCTAGTAGGAGAAAATCACCACCAGAAGAGGAATGCAAGAACCAGGGGAAAAATACAATTGTTGAGGAACGGGAGTGATAGAGGGAGAGTTTGAATTTGTAACTCAGGACCAGCCACAGGAACATGAGAGAATAGAGGAAACCTGCTGAATTTCTGGTCAAGAAATGACTGACTGATTCATTAATTTCACTGAAGAAGATACTACAACGAAGAACCCTTTTCTTATTAAATAAAATTCTGGCATATCAGCATTTGAAGTAATAGCCTGCTGCATGCTGCTTTCATGCTGACTTTGGACTCCCACGCCATTTCATTTCTTGGTATTGCATTCACTGCACTCCATCCGGTGTGGATTCAAAAAAAAAAAATCCTTCCCTTGTTAATTCTGGTACTTGCACGATCACTTCCTTCCTGTCTTCATGCATGCCTGCAGCTTTTTAAAGTCACTTTTCTAGGGGCCCAAATAAATAAATAAATAAATAAATAGTCTGACAAGCAGCATCCTGCCCCAGGCTCATAATGCACTTTAATTTGGTAGGTTTCTATGGGATGGAAGTCACTGCCCAATGTATGCACTCTTTCTTTCTTTCTTTCTTTCTTTCTTTCTTTCTTTCTTTCTTTCTTAATGATTTTGTTTCAGTACTAACAGGCCTTTCTACCTACCTACTTAGTTTATCTCAGGGGTTCTCAAACTTCATTGTACTGCACCCCCCTTCTGACAAAAAAAATTACTACATGACCTCAGAGTGGGAAAGGGGAAGTCTTAGCCTGCCCGAGTCCTGCTGTCCCTGGTGGAGGGGCTGGGACGAAACCTGAACCCCACCACCTGGGGCAGGGAACCAAAGCTGAAGCCAAAGGGCTTCAGCCCCAGGCTGAGGGCCTGTAAACTGAGCCCTGCCACCCAGGGCTAAAGCCCTCAGACTTCGACTTTGACTCTTGGCGGTGGAGCTTGGATAGGGTTGCCAACTTTCTATTGGCACAAAACTGAACACCCTAGCCCTGCCTTTTCCCCAAGGCCTTGCTACATTCACTACATTCCCTCTTGGTGGCTTGCTTTTTCCCACCCTCACTCACTTTCACAAGATCTTTGATCTTTTTCCCAGGGGTGAATTTTACCCACTGAGACAACTGCAGAACAATCTGGGAAGTGTTTTGTCTGAAATACCCTCAGGAAGTATGTTTGTCAGGGTCAAATGGATCCTCACAAGAGCTTTCTGCCCAATGTCAATGCAAATGTTTCCCATTCAGCATCTGTCCCAGCTGTGTTTAGGTTAGAGCTGGGTATGATTTAGGTTTGTATGATGCAGGGGGTACAATACTGTTCTGCATGCTGATCCATACATGTAAAGAACTGCATCAAAGGGACATAGATTTAGGAGATTTTCACTGTATTTTCTTCTCAAAATCCATTTATAAAATGCCAACATTGTGCTTTATAGACAGATCTAAGACATTTTCTGCCTCTGACTGATATTTTTGATTGTTTCTAAGGATGATTTTGGTCTGTAGACAATTTGACTTGCACATTTGCAAACTGTAACTAAATGGTGCTGTCAGCTCTTCAGTAAGCATTGGCTGCCATCACAGAACTTTGTTTGCTATTACTAGATTCACACCAATGGTTCCAAGTCCCCAGATTTCAAACAGCTTCTTACTGCTGTTTCCATTAGAGTCACCATTAACAGAAAAGACAGCAGGGAAATAGATGTATTAAGTAATCAGAGTAAAAGGCTGAAAATAGTAAATAATGGAAAATGTAAAGAGAAGAAAAAATGCACGCTGCAAACTAGTCACAAGGGCTCTGATAAGAGAGTAAGAAAGAAAAAAATGTAGCTCCTTAAACTATTAGAGCTTCTAGGAGGCAAGGATCAAAATGTTTCATTGACCATTTAGCTCTTTTGACTACATGTATGTTAACAGAATAATGCATGGTGATTTAAGTCTATAGAAGCTGAACAGTTTTTCTTTCCTTTGTCCATGCAGATCTTCCATAGACACCAGGAAATAATGACTATCTTTTAAGACCTTGCACCCCAAAAAACTTCTTGGGTGATATCATACATAGGTGACCCTTTAGGTTCCACTGTATACCCATTGCGTCCAATGGACTGGAGAGGACAATATGCCTGCTTTTGTTCTATTGTGATTTTTTTTTGTTTTGTTTCTTTCCCATGTGAGTACCAAACCATATGAGTAGTTAGACAAGCTATGGCATCAGAATCATGTATATTTTTAGGCTTTAAATACACTTATCTATTCATTTTGATTTGTTGTTAACTTGTAATGATGTCTCGAATTACCAACTCTCATGTTTATAGTTAGAGGCAGTACATATACATCACTCGAAGCCTTAACAGAGCATCATTTGTGTCCATACACTTAACAGAATTATGTTGAGAGTGTACTGCTATTTTCACTTCATTACCCGTTTCCATTGGGAACAAGATTGATGCTTCTCTGAAATTCTGTCTAAACTACCTACTTTTCACTGTCTGTCTAAATTACAATAATATGTTTTCCTTGGACATTTTAACAGGTCTTACATTAGCAATTTCGTCATTGCATTTTTAATTTAGATAAACTTTGTGCATTCTTTCAATTTCACATTAGCATTTTTCAACTATCTAAAACTTCAAAGAGTATCAGGTCTTAATAAAACAAGCAATGCTCAGACCTTCTGGGGGATGATGACCTAATTAGATAGTGTTGTAACATCCAAAAGATTTCCTTCCACTTAACACAAACAAGATCAATAAATCAGAAAGGGGCTTTCATTTTAGAACAAAGGGATGATAATATAAACTCTCAGATTAAACAGTGTCGCTGACAAGGAATGCACCCAAATAATGCTCTATTCTATTGTGCTCTGACTAAATTGCTTATTTAGTTATAAAATTGTTTACTGATAGATATTTAGAATTGAGTGTTACTGAAGTCAGGAACCAAATGATCTCTGTTTTGTAGGTATTCTAAAATTCAGTGCCATCCCTTCCACCTTAAAAGCTACTGTCATAGAAACTCCATCTCAGAGATTCCTCCCATCAAAAGGAATGGGGTTCCCCTCCTTCATATCTAGTGGGTCAGGTGACAGACTAGGGCCATCCATGTGGACTTCTGCTCCTGAGCCATCTCTAATGGTTCCCCTTCCCCAGTGGCCCTCCCTTCTGGTAGCATGGCTCTGTAAGAGTGACTGACAAAACTGTGGTGTTATCTCTGAGTGAAATTCACCTCTATGCCAGGGGCCTTCACAAGGTCTATGTGCCACTTAATTCCAACTGTGACAAAGAGTCCTATGGCACCTTATAGACTAACAAAAGTATTGAAGCATAAGCTTTCTTGGGTAGTACCCATTTTGTCGGATGTATCCACGAAAGCTTATCCTTCAATACTTTTGTTAATCTTTAATGTGTCACAGGACTCTGTCACTTCTGCAAATCCAGACTAACACGACTACCTCTCTGATTCTTAATTCCAACTGCAGTTCTTAGAACAGAGTTTGCTTGGGACTTAAGTGTTTCACAGGCCTTCTATGGGAGGCCCTCCGTAGGAACCCCTCGCCCCATCTATGTGTTTGGGCAGATACTTGACCTTATTGAACAGCCTGGGATGCAAACTTATATTGAGAGATTAAATATTTGGACCATCTGGGCATTAACATAGGAGGATCTTATGGGTACTAATGGTTCTTCAGAAAATAGCAAAAAGAAACAGTGGTGTGGAAATAAACCAGAACAGAATTTTGTTGGGATTAGCAAGTGTAAAGAAAATGTGCTTGTATTTGTGATGTGTGAAAAGTCTTTTGTTGATACAAATAAGTCACCTAATAGTGAAATTAATACACGTACTACAGTGAATCAATAGGAAAACACAAATCACATGGAAATAGCTCAGTAACATATCTTCTAGATAGAACTATTCACGTAATAGTGAGAAAATAATAATGCATAAAAAGTTGGCGGTATCTGTGTGTGAAGGGAGAGAAAACAGTGAATATGAATTCATGCAAAGGACTTTTGAGAAGAAAAAATATTTCAAGAATAAACTCTTAGTGTGAAATTATAATCCAACACACCATTTGGGAATATGTATTCCCAATTGAGCAAAAAATCTTGGTGGTTTAGTATGATATATAAATATATTAACTTGTTGCAGAACCCCAGTCTCCTGATGTTGCTAATTTATTTTTAAAAAGAACTAGATAAATTCATGGAGGATAGGTCTATCAATGGCTATTAGCCAGGATGGGCAGGGATGATGTCCCTAGCCTTTGTTTGCCAGAAGCTGGGAATGGGCAATGAGGATGAATCACTTGATGATTACCTGTTCTGTTCATTCCCTCTGGGGCACCTGGCATTGGCTACTGTTGGAAGACAGGATACTGGGCTAGATGGACCTTTGGTCTGACCTAGTACGGCCATTCTTATGTTCTTCTGTTAATTTATTGCTTTTGTTGAATATATTTGTGCCTTTATTTATGAGAACAGTATAACAAAGGTAGAAAAGGGCTCTGCAATGAAGACCCATTTCAAATTCACTGTTTAACTGAAAATGGGCTACAATAGATCAGATATGAGACTCAAAATGTATACTTTATATGCATACATGCAGTTTTCATGGGGTTGAAATTCATGCAGATGTAATGCATCTACATAATGCCCTTTGCCATGCTTAGCCCCAATCTTGCAAGACAGTTAAGCACATGTGTAACTTTAAGCAAGTGAGGAGTCTAATTGAAAACAATGGGACCATTCACATAATTAAATTCTTTACTGACAGAAAATAAAAGGAGTGAGCCTGTGGAGAATGTGAAAGACAGTGATGTCGGAGGAGCAGGAATTCCACAGTGATAAGGTGGAAAAAGGATTGCTTGCTCTTTCACCCTCTTTTCGTCAGAAATATGTATTCATAAAGATGAAGCCAATTAAGAGTAACAACTCAGAGTCTTAGATGATTCCTATTCATCCCCTAATGCTCTCTTTGGTCACTAATCAAAGGGGTAGCCGTGTTAGTCTGGAATTGCAGAAGTGACAAAGAGTCCTGTGGCACCTTAAAGACTAACTAAAGTATCAGAGCATAAGCTGTCATGGGCTAATACCCACTTCGTCGGTGGATTCCACTGCATGCATCCGACGAAGTGGGTATTAGCCCACGAAAGCTTATGCTCTAATACTTTAGTTAGTCTTTAAGGTGCCACAGGACTCTTTGTCACTTCTTTGGTCACTGTTTATTGTCTCCATCACTGAATAATATCACTTCACACTATATACAGTAGTGTTTTCCCTGTTCAAAGTAGTTCTTGTAACACCTCTGTGAAAGAGAAATTGCTCTAATTTCCATTTTAAAATTAGCAAAGAGCAATAGATTTTTAAGGCCAGAAGGGACTATTATGCCCATTTAGTACTATCTCCTGCATAACACAGGCTACAGAATGAGGCGTACCAACGTTAACTGATTGTTTCAACATATCCGTTTCAAAAACTAATGTTAGAATTGAGGAAATCCTGGCTCTCAGTCCTGTTAGTAGTCCAGGAGAACAGACTCTCCCTAAATCACTTTCTTAAATAGGTTTTTAGAGGTCCAAATCCTGGTGTAAATTGGCATAACTCTTCAATGCAGCTATGCTGAATTACACCATCTCAGAAGGTGACTCAGTATTCACAGAGACAAGAGACTTGAATTTGAATATCTAAAATAAGAACTCTGACTAGTTGGACTTCAAATTTCACTTTTCTACAGGCTCTGTCTGTCTTCCAATCAGCCCTGGGTGAAAAACTACAAGGTGTTTTAACACTTAATTTAAAAAATATAAACATTTAATTTACAGAATGAAGAATTAGGCACCTATTAAACTGCTTTGAATTTTGCTTCAGTCCTTGGAACGCAAAACTTAAACCTACTAGTCAAAGTCTAAATTCAAAGCATAAATACTGTAATTGGCCACATTTGTCTGGCATAACTTTATTGCTGTCAGTGGAGTTACACCAGTGATACATTTGGCCTATCATCTTCTATTACTTTTGTTGTTTGTTTGTTTGTTTATTTGTATTACAGTACCTATGAGCCCTAATCATGAACCTGGACCCCACTGTGCTTGGCTGTCAAAATACAGCAGAAAGCATTCTCTATTTCACTGCTTTTTAAAAGATGCTTGCTCAGTCATCTCACACACACCAAAAACATACTTTCTGGATATTAATATTGCAAGTGACAGGTTTTTAATTGCACACTATCTGGAGATGTATAAATGCCTCAAGGGTTGTAGGTGAGAAAGTATAAAATAACATACTGCATGGTACCATCTGTAAATATTTAATTACAGAAGGAAAATTAGTTGGCAGATTTTTGAGGGGGGTGGGAATGGAGAGAAGGAACAACTAAAATCCAACTAACTCAAGTTATATTTGAAGGAAAACGCTTCATTTGTAAATACCATCAAGCCCAGTGGAAGAAAAATTATCGATGAGGAACAACCTTCATTCATTTCATTCTTATAATGGTTTTGTTCCTTTAAAATAAAATAAAATAAAGGATTGCTTCTACTTCTTTGCCTTTCCCCTGAACTGACAAAGTGATGCCTCACATAATGTAGATTGAAAAAGAGAGAAATTCAGCTTGTCACCTTCATAAACAACTTAGTAATCACTAGGCAGAATCTAATGCCTCGGAACATTCCTTATTGAAAAATGAAGGGGTGCTAGATTGTGCTGTTAGCACGGTCCTGAGCCAGCGGTGCTGCACAAACTGCACAAGCCTCGTAGTTGCCCAAGGAAGCATTGTCCCACAGACAAGCCACCACCACCCCTCTGAGGTACAACTTCCTCTGGATCTCTGGGTGGGGAGATAATTTATTGATGGCCACTACTAGTAATGATTATGATGCTCCCACTGCAAGTCAGCTATGCTGGCTACTTACTTGGATGGGTGGAGCCAAGGCTCTGCCAACTACCCACCCCTTCCCACCCTCATGATCCTAGGGCTAAGCAACAGGTGCACAGCACCTGCTTACTCCTGTTCTTACTTCGCTTCACACCCTTATACAGGTGCATATTCTAAGATACAATCTAGCTTTAATAGGGATGTCATAAGTCTGGTGGAACTAGCCAGAAAGTAAAGCATCCTTCCCAAAATATTTTTTCAGCATATAAAATTTTACATCTGCTGTAATAAGTTTGCATAAAATTAAAGATGTTTCTGGTAATAGTTTAGGTCAATCACAACATGCTAGTGCCAAGCCAAGACTTTCTCATCAATATTCTCCTGCAATTTTTCCTCATTCAGATGACTCATTCTCCACGGAAGCTCAGCATTACTGGGTTGAGCTGTAGTAAAGGCAGCCTTAGGCAAATTTTTGCTTGGCACTCAAATGTTGGCCCTTCAAGAATATGCTCGATCCTGTCTTCCCAGTCTTCTGCTTTTAGCAGCAAGGAGCTGCAGTTCTGTGTTTCAGGTTTTTCTGTCCTCTGTTTGATTCCATTCTGCCTCTTTGCTGCCCCCTCCTCCTCCTTGTCCAGCAGCAGCGGATAGCAGCTCAGCTCCCATTCTTAGCAGGGAGCTTTGATAGAGATGCTCAGATGGCTTTGGTAGCTTCTTCTATGAGAAGATCTCTGATGCAACTGCTCCTACTTTTGTTCAAGATGATCTCTTCACCCAGGTCTTGCTGGAGTGCAGAAGCAATGGGATCTTTCCCACAGTGTCCCCCCAAGGTCCCAGTGGCTACAATGGCCTGTCCTAAACTATTTTGCATGTATTCCCTTTTTCCCTGGTAACTGCAACCCAGCCTGAGTTGTACCACAGGGATTGCATGTACTCTGCTCCTTGCATCTGTGTTATGTTTTCATGAGATATAAAGGGCGGGTCTTCGCTAGCGCGGGGGATTGGCTGTAGATATGCAATTTCAGCTATATCTACAGCCGACTTACCTGCCGTCCTCACGGCGGTGGCGGTTGGCGGTGCGCTCCCCTGTCGACTCCAGCTTGCGCCTTTTGGCAAGCTGGAGTTACGGAATCGATGGGGGCGCTGCTGGCGATCAATTTATCGCGTCTTGATGAGGCGCGATAAATCAGTCGCCATAAGATCGATCTCTCTCCACTCTAGTGAAGACAAGCCCAAAGACTGGAGTTAACTGAAAACATAAATACTATTGCCGGAAGGTTGCAACATACAACTACTTGATTTCTTAGAATTCAGAATAGCAGATAAGAACCCCCAAACAGAGAGAGAGAGCCAAAGCATGTTGTTCCCTAAAACAGAGAGGTACAATTTTCCCCATCTAACTGTAGGTTGTCTTCCTGCAAACTGATTGCAGGTTGTGTCACTTTGCACATTTTCCTACAAAGCCCATTACCATAAGCCCCAACATTTAAAGTGCCAACCTACAGATTTTAGCACAAAGTACGCCACATCTAATAGCCTTATTCTAAACTGAACCCAAAGATGTAATAGAAAAATATATTTCTAAATATTGTTTTGCTGGAAAATACTGTCAAAATTTTTCCACATCAAAAATATAATATAGGTGTTGCATTACGTTTAACTCTCTCAAGGAATCCTGGTGTGACTTTAAAGTTGATTTCCCTCAGAATTGTTTACTGTATTCATGCTGCTTCTACTTAGCAGGAATCTTACTATCCAAGGTTCATATGATCTGGATTTGCTAATTGTAGCTAAGGTATATTTGCTGCCAGAGTCCATGCCTATGCTACATTTTATTTTCTCAAACTACGCCCCTGTTGCTGCCACTAATGGAGCTGCACAAGTGGTAATGTAGATACAGCTGAAGGATGATGAGTTGAATGTACTGCATGGTATGTTTCTGCAGTAATACCCTGAGTGAACACAATTATATCTTGCATCCGTTGCACTGCTTCTTTTGTGTAAGTTCCTGACCTGGGATGAAATGGTATTCTCAGTTTAATTTGCTCATCCATTTGAACAAGCTGAACACTCTATTGATTGCTTTGATCAAGGCTATATTTGATATTGGGCTTCACAGAGGAACATTCATTAACAAAGAGAGAGATCCGCATTACTGTGCTGGTATAGGGGAGGTGTGATAAGGGCACATACACATTTGGCTAAATAGCAGTTTATATGGGAGAGAGAGAGAGAGACTGGAAAGTGAGAAGGGTTTTAGAAAGACAGGCAGGGACAAGCATTCCCACTGCCTCACTTATTTATAATTATAGTCTGGGCACTCAGCTCTCACTAACCAAGGGTCCAATCTTAGCCATGATGTATCAAAGTACATAAACGTGTGCTTAAGTCTGTCCCTACTCAGCATAGTATTTAAGTATGTGTTTGTCCATGAAAGTCACAGGGATAGAAGCATGTGCTTGAAGTTAAGCACAAGTTTATGTATTTTGTTGAATAGGTATGGACCTGTTCACGTGAACATATTAAGTATGTACATGCTTCAAGTACAGCAGCTATTCTGTGCTAAATGTTATGTAGTATACCTTTGAATCTAAAAGTACTGGTTTTCATATTTTTAACAAATTGTTATAATATATTGTCAATGAGGAACCATATTGAAAATCATTGCTATTAATAACCAAGCACATAAGGACTTGTTACCTTTCTAAGGAGGATGCACCGCTATAACTGCAGGATGTGAAAACCTCTACAATTTTGTGTTACCTTGTGAAGTTTGCATTCAGAATGATAATTCAGGCTAATGGCTTCCAGCACCCATGGGGCAGGTGGAATAGATTCTGAAATGGCAGAAGAAAAGGGGATAGCAAATAAACCCAATGAGCTGTCAAAGAATATTTCTGCATCAAAGAAGTCTCTGAACCTTTGTGTGCTTCAGACAATGACCTTCTCTGGAAGCAGTCTTGGGTCACAAAATAAATAAATAATATTTTAAAAATTCAAATATATTCAGCTATTGAAACATAAGGTATTAGAATATTGTGGAGAGATTTATCTTAATCTACAGGAGAATGGTGAGGGCAAAATACACTTTGATTGCTGTTGCTAGGCAACCTTTTTCATAGCAGATGTACATAGGGCTCCTGATTGTTTAACGCCAACATTACTGGAGATTGTCAACAAAATATGCTACAGCAGCAGAAGGAAGTTGCAGTGAAACCCAATTCAAGAACTAAAATCCTATAGTACCTTCCCCTTACTTCTTCTTAAGGATGAATAATGTAAACTGGATTCCAATGTAAATTTAGCAATTAGTAATAAGATTAATACATAGGTACATACCTCTTTTCACCCACAGATCTCAAAACACTTTGCAAAGAGGACAGGTACAATTTCCCCCATTTTTCAGCAGAGGAAACTGAATTACTGAGAAGTTAGGTGACATATAATGAAACTGCACAGTAAATCAGTGATACAGCTGGGAAGGGAATCCAAATATGCAGTTTTACTTAGAACTTGGGAATTGGTTAATATTATTGAGGATAATATTGGGACAGTTCCTTTAGAGTGAAATAGCCCTTGTGTGCAGAGGGCAAGCTCAAAGCTTAAGAAGGACTTAAAGTGTCCATGTACATGCTGTCTGCCTTGCATGGGGATGAGTTTTACCCTTGAAGAGCTGCAAGTTAGGCATTTATTTAAACCCCCAACCTCTTTTCATCATTTGTACTTGGCACCCAGCACATTTTTGTGCACTCTGACAATGTTTCGACCTAAGATACGCAACTTCAGCTATGAGAATAGCATAGCTGAAATCGACATACTTAGGTCAACTTACCATGGCATGTTCATGGCACTGAGTCCACCTTTGTTGCCCCCCCATGGACTCCACTACCTCCTCTTGGGGCAGTGGAATACCAGAGTCAACAGGAGAGCGCTTGGGGATCAATTTATCGCGTCTAGACTAGGTGTGATAGATCGACCGCTGAAAGATCGATCGCTACCCACTGATCCAGCGGATAGTGTAGTCCTGCCCTTAGACTGCACTCATCAGCGTAGTATCTGAATGACTTCTGGTAGTGCATTAAACAATGTGACTCACATCTGTCATGTGTTTGTGTTCTCATCTTCTCCCCAGAAGAGGAAATGTGTGTAATGGAGTGTTCTGTTTTGATTTTTTAAATCTATCTTTATATATAGATATATATACACACAGGTTGCTATGCATTTGTTAGTGAAGGCAAGGTCAAAGAAAAATGCTTTGCTTTTAGAGCACAAGATGATGATTTTTCTACACTAAATGGAGCTGCATTGACATGGCAACCATCAGGAACTTAAGTCTGTATACCCCTCTCACACACTTCTTACATTGTATAAAACTTGTGTGTTAATGTGAGTTTCCTTTCCTTTCTTTACTTATTGCATCTGATCATGATAGCTTCTTTCAATATATTTAGCAAAAGATAAACAACAAACACTGAACTCTAGGCTCAAGTTGCAAACTTTTGATCCAGGTTTCCAATACTCCAAATTTCATGGAGAGCTTGGATCTGGGATTTTGGTTTAGCCCATTATAAAGCCTGGGGCTATACACCAGATTGAGATCGGCTCAGAATTCAGGTTTGGAATACCCACGGTTTAAAATGAGGGAACAGAATGTTTTGAAAGAAGAATTTTGTTGACTTTCCTGTTATCTTTTACTAACCAGTCTGATAGTATCCCTAAAATTCATCAGCTTGAGGGAAATAGATTCAAACTCTTTGTAGAATCTCTGTGTATGTTAAATGGAACTAACTATGATAATGAGAAATGAGGTTTCAGCACAGCTACAGCTTTGCTTACAGGTAATGTAATTTTCTTAAGATCCACATGATGGCCAATACACAACAAATTATTAATTCACTCTACGGATCATTATTATTCAGTCATCAGACTCATAGAATGGGCTGTGCAGATGGCTTATACATTTTAATCCTAAAAATGTTGTTAGTTGATCCCAGTAATTTATTACTGCTCATATTACTCCTGACCTTGTTCTTCATTCCTCATAAGAGGTCCATTAAATGGATATATATTACATAATATAATGGAAATTAAGTAGCACATAAAGTCACTAGCAGTATCAAGAATAGAGGTTTAAATGTTTGTAATAATCAGTCGTAGTAATTAATTTATGTACTCTATAATGGAGATGTTGTATATTACATTTATATTTTCCAAATCACTTCTGTTTTTTTCAATTAACTTCCTTCAAGATAGGACAAAGAAATTACATACAATTAAAATATGGTATATTTTTATGGACATAAATTATCTTTTCATTTAAATAGACTTTCAACATGCTTCAGTAGTGAAGCTCAAAATACCTAATGTTGGTGTTTAAAAGGGGCTTTCAGTGCTAAGTTCCCACCACCCCAACTGTTTAAACCTTATGAAATCAACATGAATGATGCCCTCAAAAACAACTTAAAACAGTGCTTCTTAATGTATGTAACACTTCAGTGGTTTAGCATGAGTAGCAGTAGAGTTTTAATTACTGTGAGAGGAAGATATGATTGATTTGGACCAGTACAGCACTTGGTCCAAGATGTATGTTCTCCTCTTGATGCAACTGTATAACTTCTCTTAACATCACTAAGAGTTACACATGGGGTTTAGGACTAAAATATTTAGACATGACAAGCAATGAATTTTGAGGTGATTATTGTTTAACACTCAAGTGGGTTGAAAGGCACAAATGATTTCAAACACCAGAGAAGTGCAAGAGTCACTCAGAAAATGACTGTGTTCAGCGTCTTATTTCTATTATGAATCAGCTGTTACATTAAAAAACCCACAGTTGCAATTCTCCCAGTCCCCAGAAGTCATCACCATTTAACAGCTGTTCAGTGGTGTCTGTGAAATGTGTTGATTATCTCAGTCCAGTTTCTAGTGCACAGATGTCTCTATATCACAAACAGAAAACAAAAACTGCCACCACCACACAGCACCACAATGAATTAATTGACAGCTTTTTGTTGGTACTGAGGGCAGAGATCCAAGTTTGTATGGGCATGGAGCGTGAATGATGGTAAATGTATTCTTATCCCTAGATCTGATATGTACGGACACATCAATGAGGTGAGGCAAGAAAGGTTGCTCTCAAACTACCTATGCTGCTGTACCTGTTCTATACGTACATAGAGAGCTCCGTTTTCCACAGATATCAATCTACCAACTTTCATTGATCCTAAATTCACTTTAAAAATAAAGCAAATAAGTGTAGCTTTATTTACACTAGTGTAAAGAGCTTTCAAGACTTTTCATATTTAAACATTGGGATGTGGCAGGTAGTGTATTATGAATTAGTAAAACCTGCCAATGTACATTGTTAGGCGTGGGATCAACGAAGCAATGTGATCACTATGTTTGAAAATGCATCTTTATATTTTTTGATAGTGCATTCCTTTTGCCTCTGATTTCTTTATTGAATTTGGAAAAAATAAATTTTAACTTATTATTTAATAGTACTTAATTTCTCCACGGTATGTCCCTAGTTTTATCTTTACAATCCTTATTGGTCACTACGTACTGTACACTTGCACTTCAGCTTTTCTGGTTTCTTATTGTGTGAATTTTTTTAACTTTGGCTCCTAAATCAGTTTTGTGTAATCTAATTATTTTCTGAATTTTCCCTCTATTGCTCTACTGTACCTTGATTATAGTAATTTACTGCTCTCTAATATTATGTACTGTCTGATATCATTACATCTTATAATTTGGTGGCAGGCTGTAGGATCCATTAGGTGCATTCTTAATACAGAATATCCTACCAGTCTGTGATTGTTTGTACCAAAATTACCTATATTCATTTTGAGATTATCAAAAATTTTCTTCTTGTTCAATTATCTTGTCTCTGAGAGAAGAAACTGTCATACTCTCTGCTTTGCTGTTTTCATTTTCCAATACATATCGTAATAACTAAAGTTAAAATTGCAACAATTACTGGTTTCTGTAATTTTTTTGGTTTTGCTTAGGCCAGGAGTTGGCAACCTTTCAGAAGTGGTGTGCCGAGTCTTCAGTTCATTCACTCTAATTTAAGGTTTTGCGTGCCAGTAATACATTTTAATGTTTTTAGAAGGTCTCTTTCTAAGTCTTTAATATATAACTAAACTATTGTTGTATGTAAAGTAAATAAGATTTTTAAAATGTTTAAGAAACTTCATTTAATATTAAATTAAAATGCAGATCCCCCCCCCGGACTGGTGGCCAGGGACCTGAGCAGTGTGAATGCCACTAAAAATCAACTTGTGTGCCATAGGTTGCCTACCGCTGGCTTAGGCACTCATTTATTCCAGGCATAGACAGCTGCAAGTCACATGGATTTCAAATAAGAGGGGCACCTATTTATGCCAGGGATTTGGCCCTTGGACTCTTGATATGTATTCTCCAGAATCACTGGGCCAGATCCTTGGTCCTGCCTTAGTTCCCTTTGTACTTATCTGGCACAAAGCAAACTTAAAACTACCTCAAAAGGCAAGTGAATGTTTCCCTTGTGTTGTGGAAGAGGTAGAAGTAAGGGAAGCTGTAAGAGTAAGGAGTCAGGGCTGAAGCACACAGCTGTGACCAGTTCTCAGCCACTGATGTCATCCCTATGTTGCTCTAGCCAACATAACTTAGAGCTGTTCTTAGGCTGCTCTAAGCTACCACAGTGATTGTTTTAGCATCTAATGGTCCCAGCATCAAGAGAATGGAAATATAGTTTTAGAGCCACCTCCACTTTTCCTCACTGCTGTGTTGAGTATCTACTCTCCTGTCAGGGTCGGATTAGTGCAGGGACTTTAGGGGCTGCAGCCCAGGGACTTAGCCTAAGGGGAGAGCCACAGGCCAGATGCAGCCTGCTGTTTCTTTTAATCCAGCCTGAGGCAAGTCTCTGTGCTGCGGGCTGGACACCTGTCCCTAAGCCTCACCCCCGCCCCCCAAGTAGGCTGGAGCTGCGAGCGCTGGCTCGCCAGTGTACCCCTAGGCGAGGGGTGTTCAGGGAATCTCTTGCTGTCCCATTGCCGGCTCTGCAGTTCCCATTGCCCAGTGGGAGCTGTGGGGGCGGTGCCTTTGGGCATGGGCAGGATGCACCATGCAGAGCGGCCTGGCCCCTCTGCCTAGTTGCCAGACATGCTGGCCACCTTGGGGAGCAGAGCAGTGTGGAGCCAGGGCAATCAGGGATCCTGCCTTAGCCCTGCTGCACCACTGACCAGGAGCTGCCCGAAGTAAGCGCCTCCCCCACCCCAGACCCTGCACCCTTACCTGTACCCCAACCTCCTGTCCCAGCCCTGAGCCCCCCTGCACCCAAACTCCCACCCAGAGCCTGCACCCCAAACCTCCTGCTGCACCCTAACCCCCTGTCCCAACCCTGGCCCCATCTCAGAAAGCCCCCCTAGCTAGAGCTGCACCCCCTCCCACACCCCAATACCCTGACCCAGCCCTGAGCCCACTCGCACACTCCAAAACCCCAGGTGCCCCACAAAAATCTAATAGCCCTGGGCCCACAGGAGAGTTAATCCAGCCCTGTCTCCTGTGTCTTCTTTCATCCTGACTCAGTGATGTATATGGGTTCCACTACTATGACTACCACCCATAGATTTTTTGCTTTTATACCTTCTCTCATCCATCTGAACCTCACCACACATGCAGATATACTTGATACATAGTGCAATAAACTTTCTTTTTTTCCCCTCCTGATCCGTCTTTTATAGGTTATAAACTACCCTCTTGACATTGTAGCCATGTGTTTCATCCCACCATCTCTCTCTAATGTCATCCAAATCATTGCATTGTTCTTTTCTTGAAGTTGGATACGGCTTTCTTTCTGTTTTTGCTGAGTCCTGTAATCTTATTTCATTTTCCTTCTACTGTGCTGAAATTTTAATTGGCTCTAAAAACATATTCTTCAGTGATGTGGGGGACCTCATTTGTACTCTGCTAAACACACAGAATAAAGGAGAAAAGAAACGCATTAATGTAAGACCATAATTGAAAAAAACCCCACAAAGGTTATAACAAGCTCAAAGGCAAAAGGGAGGGCTGAACAGTCTGTGGATATTTATGAATTATTTGCTGAATACCAACAGCCTGCTTGGTGCTGCCCAAAAGAGTAAAGAAAAGTTTGCAAGGGACCAAATAAAGATTAAAAACATGTTAAGAAAAAATGAAATCCTCAAAGACTGTCTAGGGGACCGAGGAACATTTCACATCGATGCTGGGTATGACCCCGGCTTTCCAATAAACTCTATAGCACTAGGGTCCATATTGAACTCTGCTGACTTCTTAAAGGCCCCACATGGATGTGGGAGTGTGTCAGTTTGGAGCTAGGATTGGGGCTGGAGACTTTAGTTAAGGACTCTGTAAATTGTGAACATCTTAGTAGTAGCAGAAGTGAAATCCAGGCACTGGACTACATGAATGAATCATATCTAAATAGAGACGGGGCCAAATTGAAGTGCCAACCCCAGCCACCCCTCAAATTTTGTATGTATGTATGTTTGCTTCAAAATCCATATTTGAATTTTGCAAGTGGGACCTTATGTTTATAATGAGCCATCTCAAATTCCCCCATCCAAGCCCCCTTGCACTTTGGAGTGTTCAAAATCTAGATCCAGATTTTGTGGTTGGAGCTAATCTCAATAGCTCACGTCCTACTCATAAGAGAACTGACCCATTGACCATCTAATTTTTCCTAAATATTAACATTCCACAAACTAGCGAGGTTCACTGCAGTAGAAGCAATATTGGATGTGGTGATATGGAACAGGTAAAGGGCACGTAAAGTTGTCTCAGACTCTGAATCATGTTGCCAACCTTTCTTTCTAGTTTCTAAGCCCTTTGCTTTAAGTTTCTAGAAAGCCTCTGAACTATCTAGTTCAGATTTCTCCAGCTATAATTTGATAATTGATTATGCTATTTTAGCTTCTAGTACTATCTTTCAAGCATCCTGGATGTTATGCATGAGTTTCAAATGTTTATATATATATATATATATATATAATTGAAAAAATATATAGTAGAGTTATTTCTTTGGTAATGCACTAGATATAAAGTGACCTTGATTTGCCACATAACTAGTAGTTTGTCAGAAACAATGACAAATCTAGGTGTCTAAGAAAATTCTTAGATAGGGATTTAGTGCAGTCAGTACCTAAATTGCCTTTGTGTACTACAATAGATGAAAATCTAGAAATAGAATTGAGTATTGATTTTTCCAAATTTTTTTTGTATTTCTATCATCAAGAATCTTTCTTCTGCTCCCTTCAAGAATAGCTTATTCTCTTAATACTCAATTTTTTTACGAGTTGTAAAGAACTCATTTTTGCCATTTTGCCAGGCTTCTTTGGGGGTATTATATCTACTTAATTCAGAGCACAAAATAATTTAATTTTCTGTTAAAGCTGTTACATTTCTTTGTTCTACCGTGACCAAATCCTGACGTCCGTATCCAGTTTTTACTCAGTCTTTACTTGGAGGAACTTCCTTTGGGTCGTGGAAGGACTGAATCTTCAGTTTTATTTTAATGCATGATTTATTTTCTTCAGTGCTGTGCGTTACTGCAGAGATCCTTATTCTTGAGTTGTTGTGTCATCTTTGGTACATGATGTAATGCTGTCAGTGCTAGAGAGTAATAGAAAGTTTCTTCCCCCACAACAAAGCACCAGCAATTAATATTTGTTGGGTTTCTTATCTCTATTTTGGAACAACTGTTTCTTTTCCAAAATAAATGTGGAGTAGCTAGCAAAATAATACTTTTTTTTTTGGGGGGGGGTGAAAGGGTGGCGAGTGATGAATTGGTTAATGTGTTTTTCTATTCCTTTTGTAGAGATTGGCTTTAACTCAAATCATGGTTCTGAATTGCTCCAGCCTTAGGAATGTTCAGTTCCAAATCCTGATTATGACTTTATTATATTTTATTTTTATTTTGGTAGAGCCTATAAGTCCCAGTCAGGATCGGTGTCCCATTGTCACACATGGTGAGAATGATGCGCCAGTGTCTGTTTATGTGGACCCTGAGGGGGAGTGAGGTGAGGGTCAAGAAAGCCGGAAAGGAGGAAGTTCCCAGTGTAGATGTCTCTCTTCTTTTTTAAGGATACAACTATACAGCCCGTGGAAGCGAGCCTCTATATATGGGTCAACAGTCTTGGGCTAGTGGCATTCGCAGTAGTGCTCTAAAAATAGTTGTGTAGACTGTGCTTTGCAGTCGTGGCCGGAGCTACAACTTGGGCTCCAAAGCCCAACTTCAAAGCACTCTCTACATAGCTATTTATAAAGCGCTGGAGCGAACCTTGCTAGCTCAAATTTGTTGCCCAAGGCAGGGAGGCTCACTCAATCGACAGAGAGATGGTGGCATTTTTCCTTTTCTTCTATTTCAAATGTGCAAGACAGTGGAATGACTGGTGGAAGAACTAGTCCGGCATTATATTGATGAGCGCTCCCATTACAGTCCTAGTTGGAATAAAACAGAATAATAGAAAATTATAGTTTTCCCTGACCGATTTTGTCATTCTGTATCAACTGAAAGGAGCAAGGTCTAAAGGACTGGGGTATTTTGAGAGAGAGAGAACTTTTATCTTTAGCACAAAATAGTGATTTCTTCTGTTTAATAAAAAAAAGTCTGAAAGAAAATGGACACATGCCGAGAAGTACTATTATTTGTGTGCCTTAAGGAAGAACATAAGAATGGCCATACTGGGTCAGACCAAAGGCCCATCTAGTCCAGTATCCTGTCTTCTGACAGTGGCTAATGACAGGTGCCCCAGAGGAAATGAAAAGAACAGGTAATCATCAAGTGATCCATTCCCTGTCGCCCATTCCCGGCATCTGGCAAACAGAGGCTGGGGACACCATCCTGACTAATAGTCATTGATGGACCTATCCTCCATGAATTTGTCTAGTTCTTTTTTGAGCCCTGTTATAGTCTTGGCCTTCACAACATCCTCTGGCAAAGAATTCCACAGGTTAATTGTGCATTGTTTGCATCTTGCTAGCAAATCTGGCCTGGGAGAGAGGGGGAGACCAAGGCTCTGCCTACTTCCCTGCCTACGTGTCCTTTGCCTTCTTTCTAGTGAGTGAACGAGGGAGGAATGCTTTCCTTCTTTCCAGTGAGTTGCTTGTTAGGGCCTTCTTCTGTGCTTCTCCCCCTATGTTCCTCCTGAGTGCAGGGGCTGCAGTTTTTGCCACCAGGCCACAAATGGAGCGGCGAGGGGGGACGGGGATGGGGGGATGGACGGACGTGGCCATACAAGATGGGACCAAAATCTGGTCCTTAATGTTTAATAGGTACATTAAAATCTAGTCCTTAATAGGTACCTTTAACATTAATACTTTAATAGGTACATTAAATACTTTAATACTAATTTTATTAGTATTAGTAATTTTTATTACTAATTAGTAATTAGTATTAGTAATTTTAATACTTTAATAGGTACATTAAAATCTGGTCCTTAATAGGTACCTTTAACATAACTATTTTTATAGAACTTTTAGGAGGGACTTATCAGTGCAGAATGTGCAGATTTGGGCAAGTGACTGCCATTGAAATTAATGGGGGTGGATAGGCTAAATCACCCCATAGTGGATCTCATATTTATCCCTAAACGTTAAACACACCATTTGGGTGACCTACATGGCCTGGAATATATTCACTCGTGTTTGTATGTGTTTCCTTACATCACGTTACATATTGTATTGTCCTGAATCAAACGCCACTGTTTTGTTGAGATGGGAAAAAATACCAACAACAACAACATGCATCACTCCTCCACGTTTATCTCGATTCCATCAAGGTCAGCGGCCAGAACAGCTGGTACCACTGTACCTGTTGCTGGCCTAATGCAGCGTTTCTCATAATGCTCCCATACCATCTGCTTAGTTTCCCGTTACAATGGCTGAAACAAAAAGCACAGGGTTTGATGCCAAGGCTGTGCAAAATAGTCAGCCGAAAATTCAAAGCACTCATCATGTGCCCACTTTTGAGTCTGCAGCACCTCTGCAACCATGTGGTGTTTTATTTTATTGGGAATTAATGGTTAATGTTCAGTGTGGAGAGAGGTCAATAGCAGGGGTGACCTAAAGGTCCATTATATGGCTGGTCCTAAATATCCCCCTATATTAGCAACCCCTGTACTTAAGGTTGTTTAAGCATTTCCATTCTAAATCCCCATTTTCAATTGCTTATGCATTTAGGAAATGTTCTGCTTTGACACTGAATTCTTCCAGGCATGATCCTTGCCTGAGGATGAGTTTGCACCAACTTTAATTTCTTTAAAACAAAAACAAACAAAAAAACCCCCAGCTGAGCTGTTTTGAGAACGAGGTCAGCAGGGGAAGTAGAACCACATTCTATATTCTTTTTAGCAACTTTTCCTTGAACAGCTTTTGTTCCAAAATGGAGAGGAACTAAGAAGTAGAAAGTTGTTATAGAAATGGATCTTACAGAGAGAAGTTGCCCTTTTTTGGCCAGGTAAAAACTGGGTTTGATTTGGCTGAGTTATCACAGCTTCACAATCCTAGTTGGTGCATGCGTGGTGATCTTAAGCAATGCAAATGCTTTTCAGTAACGATATCTTAATGTTTTACCAGAACATGTAAAGTACACACATATACTTGTCCAGTGAAATGCGCCCTGCCTCACTCAGTGCAAGGGAGCGTCATGTACAAGCAAGCTCAGGAACTCTTCAAGAGAGCAGGTTCATAGTCCTTTATTGTGGAGATCAGAAGCCCTGTGGGAATGGGGCGTCTTTGCACTCACCCACCAGTCAGGGCCAGGTTTTCAGAAGAACTCTGCTCCAAAAATGCACCAACTTGTGAATATCTGGCCACTAATTTTGGTACCTAAAAGGGAGCCGATCTCTTATGAAAATCCGTCTGTTGATGATGGGTGGGTGCTGAGCTCTTTTGGGAATTCTGGCCATAGTGTGCAGTGAACGAAGGAGGAATACTTCCCTTCTGCACTGCACAACATAGGTGCTGGAACTAGGGCTGCTGCTGTAGTCCCTGGCTTGAAATAGTTTCCGTTTCATATATGGAATATATTAATATTACAGTTTGGTTCAAGGACTCTCAGCACCCCCACTATACAAATTGTTCCGGCACCTCTGCTGCACAGTTAAGTGTGCACAGTCTAAAGGAGGTAAAGGCTTTTCAGAAGCCCTGTCCTTTCTAACATATGGTTTTCCACATGAGATAGTGGGGACCTGGCATGGTTAACAACTTTATGCACCAAGTGCTCCTTTTTCTTTTTTTCTTTTCTCTTAAAATTAAGGACAGAATGGACAAAAGGATAGTGAGGGAAGGGAAAGGAAGGAAGTGGGGCAGGGAGGGGGAAAGGAGATCAACATCTTGGTTTCCATCTGCTAAGAATTAGTCAAAGGTCCAATGCATTTTCAGTGCAGTGGCACACAAACCTAGATTCCCTGATGATGATCTTGTACTTCCTAGGCAAATTGTCTAGGCAAATACTGGGGATACTCTTTCTGGATTTAGGAGTTGTCGGGGGAGGTGACATTGCTTGGCTGGGGCTCTGGGTTAACCAAAATGGATTATGCTGTAACTTTCTTTTCTCTGTGCTAATCAAGGGCTTTCTATGCTGCGTTCCAATCCTACTGTTTTTATGACGCTGGCTGAGAGTGGCTGCAGATGCTGAAGGTGGGAGTGCATTGCTCTCTTTGGGGCTACAAGTCTCCATCAGGTCCCCATCTCAGGTGAACTTGCTGAAGGGAACTCATGGTGTAGAGCAGCTTAGTGGTTCAGTTCCAGGAGGCAGTGAAGCCAAGTGGCCTACCCTAGTGAGAGAGTGAGCCCCTAAGGGGGTCTGGCCAACTGAAGGGGCCTTCTCAGGGATTGTTCCAGAGGATCTGTGAAAGTTACTGAAAAAGGAGAAAACAGTGGGAACAAGGTACATTAAATGTCCAGCTAAGAACATGGTAAAGGAATTCTGTTTTATACAGGGTTGTTGTTTTTCTCCTGTTTTTATAGATCGGCTTGTCTCGCTAAGAGAAGGACATGCACCATATCTGATTTAAGTATTTACTGTGGTAAAATGTGGTTCACAGTGTTAATAAAAACAATAATACAGGTCAGGGCTATCTGGAGATTTAAAGCTGATGGATAGCACGCTCAGCAGAGTCCTTCAGGATGTCATACTTCAATAAGACAGCTTACTGGCACCCTAACTCATAGAGTGCACAATAGATTTGTGTGCATAACAGAGATGCTACAAATGCTCAGAGACAGTCCAAAATCTCTTTCAGTAGGATTGTATTCATAAGCACTATGCAGAAAGGGTGACATTCGTCTGTGGTGTAGAGGGTTGGCACAAGGTCTTTGGTGCCACTTAAATCCTGCCTGCTCTGTGCTTCAACAGGAGAGTGGGTAAGGGAGGGATGGGTGGACTGAGGATGTAGTTTGTTATTACAATGCCCCTAACGCTCTGTGTGTAGTGGGTGTGTAGTGGCAGAAGCTGCTATAACAATCTGTGGGCTAGAGTAGTGGCAGTGGAGGTGGGCCCTGCTGCTGGTCTGCTTAGGCTTTAAATCTGGTGCTTAGGCCTGTGTGAAGTCAATGGAAAGGCTCCCATTGACTTCAATGGCCTTTGGATCAGGCCCTGACTTCCCACCCCACTTAGTACGCCCTGTACAACTTGATCACTTGGCCTTTTTGCCACAGGGATTTTCACTCAAGAGGAATATAATTAAACTAGTTCGTTAGCTTCCTTTCCACCCTCCCTCTTTTAATATACATTTTGGTATATTAAGAATATCTATTTTCTGTGACAAAGCTCTAAGTCTGTACTTGTGGGTCCTGCGCTTCCTGGCAGATTTAGGGGCCTCAGAAACTCATCTAGGCCCCAGAGTGACCTCCCTTTCTCAGTATAATTGGCAAGAGTCACCACCTAGTGAGTTACCTTCATCACAGGCCAGTATGGAAGATGGAAAAGGGGGGAGCCCGGGCCCGCCCTCTACTCCGGACTCCAGCCCAGGGACCCTAATAGTATCAGCTAAGATGGCTGACCTTTTAGGCACAAAACACAATACAATTCCCTGGGCTACTTCCCCACAGCAGTCCCCACTTCTTCAAACTCCACTTCACCCTTACCTCAGGGCCTCCTTCCTTCAGTATGATATGTTGTCCAACACTCAGTCTCACCAACAGCATAACTTCCTCCCACAGCTCCTGACACCCACACCCACCTGACTAACTGGGAGGTTTTTATCTGGTTTCAGCCAGTCCCTGATTGGCTTCAGGTGTCCCAATTAGGCTAGCTGTTTCTACTCCTTTCTAGAAGGTTCTTAATTGGCCCCAGGTGTCTTGATTGGCCTGTAGTAGCCTTTGTTTGGCTATCCAAGGAACAGGGACCTGCACATCCTGAGACTAATATACCTGCCTTCCAGCACTCTCCTATATCCTTCTGGTCTGACTCCGTCACATTTCTGACAGTGAAGATTTCATGAATCAGTGAGATAAAAAGAAAACTATTTTAATGTGATTTTCTGTTTACTCAGATTGATCATGAATAGCTTATTAATGACTTAATAAAGGGAAATGTACACTGCCCTACATGATACCATAAAATTCCAATTTACTGATGAAAATTATGACCTTTGATAACTGATACCAGTCATTTAGTTTTCTGTTGTATGCTGATATTAGCACTCACAGCCACAGACTATGGCCTGATAATTTAGAAGTCCGGAAGCACTGATCTGGTATGATGACAGGCCTTTTAATGACTCGGGTAGGTCTGATATTCAGTTAGAGCCACTGGAAGTGGTGTATGAATATTCATGGTCATGAGATGCACTGGTAGGCAAATAATAGTAAATCATGCAACGGGTGAACCTGCCTCTTCAAAATTAAATTAACATACTGTAAACATTTTATTTAAAGAAGCTCCAAATAGTTTCATTACATTCAGCTGACATTGATGGTGTGTTTTTTTTTTTTAAGAAAAACTAAGCCCTCTCTCTGCTTACAATCTAAAACTGAGAGCACATTAGCATCATGTGTGTATGATAAGTGGACAGGATCTGCCCATATCGTCTGAAATTGCTGACAGCCTCTAAAATCAGTCCTGTACCACGTGCAAAGGCATTAGTCATGTTGCAGACTACATCTCTTCTTGGGAAAGGGGACATGTTTTGCCTTTGAGGACAGATACCTGGCTCTAAAAGGCTTGTTTTCAATTGTTATGTAGAACAGCATGTCATCCCATTACCCCAGACTTCTAGTCTGTGATGAGAACTAATTGACTAGCAATGCCTTGTTTTCATTGCATTTTTGATTCCCAGAAATCAATGAATGACCTGAAAGCCCTAGTATTATTGAGGTCAGTGCTTGCTGGGGCGCACACACAGTCATATGGTTTGATTAACTCTGGAGTATCAGCATGTTCTTCTAAATTTTTTTCTTTGACTTTGTGTTGTGCCGCACATTCAGGAGAGGTCAGTAGGGCTAACAACTGCACACATAAAGAGCTTTTTGTTGCTTTGCAAGCCAGGTGCAATGTGGGCAGGTTCAGTCAGTGCTTGCCCACTGACTTCAGGTGAAGCAATCCAACCTTCATCTTATGCTGAAGGAGCATTATAATAATGCAGTAAACTTCATTATACCCAACTTTGCTCCTGTATTTAGCTAAATAATGCAGAATTGTCAAGAGAAATCCAGTCTGAAGCAGGTAGTCCACTCAGGGACACGTTCATTAGCAGTGAACCAAATGTTGAAAGCATGGGGAGTACGTTCTGTTCCTTTAAAATTTCCTTTATGCTAAACAGAAATTCTGATTTGGCAGTTAATCTAGATTTTCAAGTTTTGTAGCACAGCTTGCAATTTTCTATATGAAAACAGGCTGCTTTTTAAAATGAGAAGTAGCTCAGCCAACCTTAAATATACCCATGTCCAGTAACTCCTGTAATAATCACTGCTATACCATGCTCTGCAATATTATCCTCAATGCAACAGGTTTTCCAAGAACAAGCTTTATGAAAAAGGGGAGCACTGTCACCATAGTGTTATTTGGGATCAGTAAACTGGGCTTTAGAGCACATGCTAACAAAAACATGTTTTTAAAGAGGGAAGAGTTGGATATTTTCATATATCTCCATTAAGGATGGCAGAAATGTGCTGTGTGGAATATAAAATAGAATGGAGTGAGATGGTGGAAGGGAATGGAATTAAGGGATTGTGGGGAAAGGAGGAATGAAGGGAGAGAAATGGAATTAAGGGAAAAGGAGCAAGGAAGAGAATGGAATGTGATGGGAGGAGGAGGGGGAGTAAAATAGAAAGATAACTGGGAATGGAGGAGATTGAGAGAAGGCAGCAGAGAATTAGGGAGATGATGACAGTAAGGGGAGGAAAACAGAGAAAACCAGAGGGAATTGACATAAAGTACCACCAAATAAGAGAAGAAAAACTGAAGGGGTAAATAAGAAGAGAAAGTGAGAGACAAAGAGAGGAGGGAAGAAATTTCTTGGAGAGAAGAATGAAGTTTTGGGTTTGTAGAAGCAAAGGAAATTTGTTGGAGAAAGAAATTTCTTCGAGAGAAGAATAAAGTTTTGGGTTTGTATAAACAAAGGAAATTTGAAACGGCATAAATAATTATGGAGAAATTAATGATCAGAAACAGACACTGATAAAAACCAGCAGAAAGCCAAATCTTAGGGTATGTCTACACTACAAACTTATGTCGATTTTGTTAAGGTCGATTTTGTAAAGCAGACTGTATAAAATCGATTTTGTGCATCCACACTAAACACAGTAAGTCGGCATTGTTTGTCCACACTACAGTGGGAAGCGTCGACATAGCGAGTGGTGCACTGTGGGTACCTATCCCACAGTTCCTGGAGTCCCAGCAGGCACCATTTCGAGTGGTGCACTGTGGGTAGCTATCCCACAGTTCCCAGAGTCCCAGCAGATGCCATTTTGAGCTTTCTCCATTCCCAAACCCACCCACCCGGCAGTGCCTCTCCCACTGTGAAAGCAACTGCAGTCATTTCGCGCGCTTTTGCTGCCTGAGCTGACGCCATAGCAGTGCAAGCATGAAGCCTGCTCAGGTAATCGCTGCAGTAATGGCCGTTGTGAATACCTCACGCATTGTTGTGGACTTTATGCTGCATCATATGCACAAGAATGCGATCAGGAGACGACTGCGCTATCAGGACAGTGAAGACAGTGATGAGGACATCATGGACATGGACATGGACACTGACTCTTTTGAAAGTAAGGGGCCCGACAACCTGGCAATTTTGGTGGCAATGGGGCAGGCTCATGCTCCGGAACGCCGAATCTGGGCCAGGGAAACAAGCACTGAGTGGTGGGATCACATAGTGCTGTGGGTCTGGGATGACTCGCAGTGGCTCAGAAACTTTCACATGAGAAAGGGCACGTTCATGGAACTTTGTGACTTGCTTTCCCCTGCTCTCCAGCGCGAGAATACCAAAATGAGAGCAGCCCTCACAGTTCAGAAGCGAGTGGCGATAGCCCTGTGGAAGCTTGCAACGCCAGACAGCTACCGGTCAGTCGTGAATCAATTTGGAGTGGGTAAATCTACAGTGGAGGCTGCTGTGATGCAAGTATCCAGGACAATCATTGATCTGCTGCTATCCAGGGTTGTGTGTCTGGGAAACGTGCAGGCTATAGTAGATGGCTTTGCCGCGCTGGGATTCCCTAATTGTGGGGGGGCTATAGATGGCACTCATATCCCTATCTTGGCACCAGAGAACGAGGGCGCAGAGTACAGAAACCACAAGGGGTATTGTTCAATGGTCATGCAAGCACTGGTTGACCACAAGGGACGTTTCACCGACATGTGCGTGGGATGGCCGGGAAAGGTTCATGACGCTCGTGTGTTCAGGAACTCTAGGCTGTATAGACAGCTGATGCAAGGGACTTTCTTCCCAGACCAGAAAATTACTGTGGGGGGTGTTGAAATGCCGATTGTTATCCTTGGGGACCCAGCCTACCCCTTAATGCCCTGGCTTATGAAGCCATACACAGGATCCCTGGACAAAAGTCAGGAGCTTTTCAGTTATAGGCTGAGCAAGTGCAGAATGGTTGTGGAGTGCGCATTTGGCCATCTGAAGGCCAGGTGGAGAATCCTACTTACTCGCTCAGACCTCAGCGAAAGAAATGTGCCCATTGTTATTGCTGCTTGCTGTGTGCTCCACAATCTCTGTGAGAGCAAGGGGGAGACGTTTATGGCGGGGTGGGAGGCAGAGGCAAATGTCCTGTCCACTACTTACGAGCAGCCAGACACCAGGGCAAGTACAAGAGCTCACCAGGAAGTGCTGCGCCTCAGAGAAGCCTTGAAAAACAGTTTTGTGACTGGCCAAAATGCTGTTGAAAACCCGCTCCCTTGCTCTGCTCTGCGATAAGCCTCCCACCCTATAGAGCTGTACAAAACCCACTCCTTTGCTCTGCAATAAGCCTCCCATCCTCCAGCCCTATAGAGCTGTTGAAAACCCGCTCCCTTGCTCTGCTCTGCAATAAGCCTCTTGCCATCCTTATTCCCTTCCCTCCCGATTTGCAGAGTAAATAAAGTCTCTTTTTTAAAAAGCATGCACTCTTTTAATGATTCTTCACAAACAAAGGGGAAGACTAGCAAGATAGCCCAGAAGGGGTGGGTGAGGAGGAAAACCAGTCGGTGTGGTGGATGAGGGGAGGTGGGGACAAAGACACAGCACATTTTTAAAACTTTTCTGAGAAACTGAGCCGCATGCTGCTTGTGTTGTATTGTGGGGTAGAGTGGGTCGGTTCCTGGAGCCTCCCCACCACCGCGTTCTCACCCTGCGTCTGGGTGGGGAGGCAAGGGAACTTGGGGAGGAGGGGAGGTGGTTACGCAGGGATTGGAGAGGCAATCTTTGGTGCTGCTGAAGCTCCAACAGACACCGGAGCATGTCACTTTGATCCTCCATTATCCGCAGCATTGCTTCCATCCTCCTTTCTTCCCGCTCCTGCCATCTCTCCTCCCGCTCCTGCCATCTCTCCTCCCATGCTGCTACTGCTGCCCTGGATGTGCTCTGGGACTCTACAAATTTTTCTCTCCATGCTTTGTTTCGAGCTGCCTCACTGCGGGAGAAATTCATGAGCTCGGCAAACAAATCTTCTCTTGCGTGCTTCCTTCTTCTTCTAATCTGTGCTAGCCTCTCCGAAGGGATGTTAGCTGGCGGGGGCGGGGAGCGGGGACCACACTGGCTGTAGGAGGAAAGAAGGAAAAAGGTTATAAGATAGATACAATCTCCAGGAAAAAGGTTATAGGATGGATAGATAGATACATTCTCCAGAACAATGGGAACAGTCTTTCACGATGAAACAAAGTATTCACAGAGTGCATATGCTTTCTGTACAAGGTCGCATTTTGCACCTTAAATTGAGTGCCTGTAGCTTTCCTGTACAGACATCACACCAGGCACTCTCTCCCAGGGCCAGGCAACAGAAACCACCATGCAGGTAAGCCACATTCTTTCGGTTTGATCCACATTCTTTACAACAATGCTCTCCTTTCCCACAGTAAGCACCCCCACACCGCGTGGCTTCCTGCTGCTGCAACACAAGCAGCCCCCAGCCCAAGCTGCTGCTCTCATGGAGGTTTCTCTCCCCTGCACAAACACACACATGCCCCCAACACAAGCAGCCCCCAGCGTTTTCTCTTCCTCCCAACCCCCTTACCCAGCTGTTTTGCGCTGGTTGATCTCCTGTGCTGATGAGCTCTGCATGGTGCCTTGTGCTGAGGAGCTCTGCGTGGTGAGTGTCCTGTGCAGGTGAGCTCACCACGCTGGCCAAACAGGAAATGAAATTCAACTGTTCCCGGGGCTTTTCCTGTCTACCTGGCCAGAGCAGCGAGTTGAGACTGCTGTCCAGAGCGGTCACAGAGGAGCATTGTGGCTGCTGTCCAGAGCGGTCACAATGGAGCACTGTGGGACAGCTCCCGGAGGCCAGTAAAGTCTGCACACTAAGCCACACTAAGCCACAGTCGACCCAGAGACGTTGATTTAAGCGTTACTCCCTTGGTTTTGGTGGAGTACAGAAATCGATTTTGAGGGCCCTTTAAATCGACTTAAATGGCTACTGTGTGTGGACGGGTGCAGGGTTATGTCGATTTAATGGCACTAAAGTCGACATTAACTTGTAGTGTAGACCAGGCCTAGAAGGAGTGAGGGGGAGCAAATGAACAGGGACAGGGAAAAATCACAAGGACTCATACAAAAATATTATTTTGTAGAAAAAGTAGATTACAAAACATAAAGAAATAATAATGATTGTGTGTGTGTATATATATAATATAAACATTGTTTATATGATACACACAGCACACTTTCTCTCTCTCATAGAACCAACTGTTGAGTTTTATGCTTTTGTATAAAATTGATGGGTAAACTTCGGAAGGTTTGTTTTGTTCTGAGTGCAGTTGTTTACCCAAACTTTCTTAGAATTCTGCAGACCTCTTCAGTTTTCAAAACTTGATCTCCTGTGAACAGGCTCCCTTATGAAATTTCTGACATTTCTGCAGTCAGAAATGCTATGAGAACGTTCTCTGTCTCTGTATTTTGCCATTTCTGCTTTCTGTTCTGTCTAATCAAGCAATGTGGAGGAGGAAAACAACAAAAAAAGATTTTTTTTTTAACCTCAAACTTTTTGGAGTTTTGGGCAAAGATTAGTAGTATGGGTTCCTATTTTATCCAAACCAACTCACCCATCTATAATGCTATGTACTGTTGAGTGGTTTAAATGCTTGTATTAAGCAACCACTTGTGCATTGTGTATTTTTTCCATATCTACTAATCCGTGAACCAAATAAACATAATAGAGTTTATAGTTAGCTAAATGCAGCAATTAGTGGTGATCTTTTTTTATCATCATGATTTGATCTAAGGATTTCCCCTAGTTCTTTAAACCTGCCCCAGGGAAATTCTCTCTGACCATTGCTGTTTATTTTACATACATGATCAAACAATAGATTTTGATTTAAAAAACTCTTCTACCATGGGTTTCAAATGCAGTGCTTGGGTTATGAAATCCTTAGAAAAAAGTGGGTGTTGATAATTTGCTAATGCATAATAGGTGTTCGGATAACTATCCTTGCATATCAATTATTTTAACTTTGTACACTGATGGAACTAGCATTTATACATTTGTTTTCTATTTAACTTTTTCCTCTCTAGGGAACGAAAGGTGTGGAAAAAAATTACCAAAGGCATGCTATTAATTTCACTTATTAATTAGTAAATCTTTTTAATATTGTGGGCCTAGAGGAGAAGAGAAAGTGTCTCATTTGAGTAGATTCCCACATAGAACAAAACATAGGTAACACATACCCTATTGTTATATAAGTACCCAATTCTTCCTGTTAGACTTCTATCCAATCAAACCTGTAAAAGACAAGACCTCTTGGAGCACAAAGACCTCTCGGGGCCAGGAAGTGTCAAATATAGCTAGCATGCATGCCGTTCTGTTAGTTAAATAATGACAGCGAGTCTGCCACTTGACAGGCAGCCAGTATTAAAAAATATATAGAGGACATAATACAATCATAGCTGTTCTTCCTAGGAGGTGGTTTGCAGCTTTATTATGTATTAGCTGATAATGTGAAAGGAGCTCAGCTGAAAATCCTGCAAGGGTCAATTACACTAATTGACCCTCATAGTCACTAGGGCATGTGTTCAAAGAAGCTTCGTATGATGCTTTAAATAAGGATGGGGTTCAGGATGGGTTTTTTAATGCACCCTTTGCTCTAAACATTCAGATCTGCAAAGAAGCTTATATGTTTCCCCAGCAGACACTGTTTTTAAGAAGGTTCTGACTCAATGGCAAGCATATATGTGTATCCCCCCAAATGTGATCTATACAGGTAATCATCTCCAAGTATTGCAGTTACTGGTAAGTAGCCTTTCTTTCTCCTAGTTCAAGCCATGTATCAGAGCTACTTGGACTTTCAATTCCTGGAAGAGGATTTCCTTATCTGGCAAATTTTATTTGTCTAAGTAATCCTGACTTTCGCAGCTTGTCCCACTAAAGCCAATGGGGCTCTATGTTTGAGTAAAGATTACTCAAGTGGGTTGGGGTTGAAGGAGCAAGTCCCTAATTTGTACTCTATACTGTACTGTAAGAATGACAATGAGAAGTGGAAAGTTTACACAATCAAAACGAATTGTACACCAAAGTGGAATGGTGAAATAGAACAAAATAAATCCAGTTTCATTAGTTTTAAAAGTACCCCCCAGATGTAAGGAAAATAAAACTATGAAGTCATGTTCTCTGAAAACATCCCTTCAATGTGCAGCAGTGTCAAAAAAGCAAACAGAATGCTGGGAATAATTAAGAAAGGGATAGATAATTGGACAGAAAATATGTTGCCTCTATATAAATCCATTGTACGCCCACATCTTGAATACTGTGTGCAGATGTGGTTGCCCCATCTCAAAAAAGATATATTGGAATTGGAAAAGGTTCAGAAAAGGGCAACAGAAATGATTAGGGGTATTGAACACCTTCTGTATGAGGGGAGATTAAGAAGACTGAAACTCTTCAGCTTGGAAAAGAGACCGCTAAGGGGAGATATGATTGAGGTTTATAAAATTATGACTGGTGTAGAGAAAGTAGATAAGGAAGTGTTGTGTACTACTACTCATAACACAAGAATGACGGGTCACCAAATGAAATTAATTGGCAGCAGGTTTAAAACAAATAAATGGAAGTATTTCTTCACACAAAGCACAGTAAACCTGTGGAACTCCTTGCCAGAGGATGTTGTGAAGGTCAAAAGCATAACAGGGTTAAAAAAATAACTAGATAAATTCATGGAGGAAAGGTTCATCAATGGCTATGAGCAAGGATGGGCAGGAATGGTGTCCCTAGTCTCTGTTTGCCAGAAGCTGGGAATGAGTGACAGGGGATGGATTACTTGATGATTACCTGTTCTGTTCTGTGCCACAGGGGCACCTGGCATTGACCGCTGTCGGAACACAGGATACTGGGCCAGATGGATCCCTGGCCTGATCCAGTAGGGCCATTCTCATGTTTCTTTGTAAGGTTACAACACAGCTGAGACAGGATCATTTATAACATTAGTTTCTTGAATAAAAACAATAATAGTGACAAACTCGTATGGTTCATAATTCATAAGTGTTTGCTAAAGATTTTCAGTTCATATTAATAAATCATAAATGTAACAATTACACGTGAAACCATCTGCTATCCAAGTATTGTTCTATAGAAGGAGACGTATGGCTACACTATCAATTATTTGTTGAAATGTGTGTTTATTGATTATGAAATGTACATTCTGGGAAGCAAAGTACTCTGAACATTACCAAAGTGTTAAATATTACAGTAATAAATAATCCAGACTGTTGAGTTTATCTGTTCTGGTGTACTCATTTAGGACAGCTTGGGCCATGTATCCTGACAGATCAAATAATACAGCAGTGGTTTTGTAGTAACTGTTATAGGTGGAGCCAGATTCCGCCTCAAACTCCTCCATTTGCAGAGTTACTGTTATGTCAAAGGGGACTATTAAGTCATTCAAACTGAGCTAATAAATTAATGGTATAATAATCATCAGTCTTGTAACTTTGCAACAACACACACACAGTGTGGGGAAAGGAAAGAAAGCAGTGATAGAGGAAAAAGTCATGAAAAGGGTATCTTTCACACAATACATTACTGGTTGTGTGACTATCAGGCAAAGCAAATTATTAAGGGTCTGATTTTTAAAAGTAATCTCCCATTTTGTAATTGCTATTACATTTAGTAATACATTTTGATCTGGTATCTACCTACATGCTTGGACGTACAACTCAAGTGGCTAGAGATCTGCATATGATGCCATCATTTTTTCCCACCGTTTTATTTAAACATCAATCAACTTTAAGTGCGCAGAGTTAAATCACTATTGAGTTTGGCCCATCATTTTAAGAACACTGTAACCTGTTGGTTAGTGGGGGAGACTTTCAAAGGCTGAAAACGTTAGCTAGGTACCCAATTCCCATTAAAAGTCAATAGAAGTTGGACTTTTAAATCCCATTTTGTACTTTTGAGAATCTTCTCATACATTTTAACCTGTTTAAATAGTTCTGGTTTGAGAAAGACCAGAAATAATAAGTCTGTGTTAAAGTTCCGGAATTCTCAGCCTCTGAACTTCTATCAGCTTCTTTTATTGATTTCATCACAGAATAACTCCAGGGATTCATTAATAAAGTTTTCTTTCAAATTTGAGATATAACTTTGGCTAGAAATAACAAAGCTTCTTCTGGTTTTATCTTCTGCAGTGTTTTGTATTACATACAGGAGAGCACATCCTTATTTTGGAGAAAGAGACCTAAATCTAGAAAATATGAATTTTGAATTTTTATCGGTTTTTCCGATACAGAGTGTTTCATGAGTAATGTAAATGAAATTTGTATTTAAGATTTCACATTACTAGAAACCCTCAGAAAATTGTATAAATATTTCTGAAGTCTTACTAGAGCTAACTGAAAAATGTAGGACAATTTTTGCAGATAATTTTTGTTGAAATTTAATGTTTTTATTTTTTCTTCAAATTTTAACCACCCCTAGGCTGGTCAAAAAACAGCAAAATACTTTTGCAAAATAATTCCATTCAGAATCTAACCTAATTATTATATAAATAACTAATAACTATGGGTCAGATCCTGCTTTCTTGACTCATCTGAATAATACCACTGAAATTAGTGGGCATTGAAATACGGGAGTGAGAAATAGAGCTGCTAAGTGACTGTTGTTTATTGGCTGGCTGTTATCTTGTGATACGAGTTTTGTATCCCTATCACAGTGGTTCACAACCTGCGGCCCAATCAGCACACAGCTGCAGTCCATGTGACATCCTTGGGGCCATACAGCTAATTTGTTTATTGTGTGGATGTGGCCCACATAACTCGGAGAGTTGTATATGCAGCCCACAATGATAAATAAGTTGTCAGATGGCAGGGATCAGAGTCCACTGACTCCTGTGGCTTTTGATACAGATACATCTCACATGAGTAAGAGGAACAGAATTTGTCCCCTATATCTTTAAGGGTGCCTTCTGAACACCAGAACACAAACCTTGAGTCAAGTAGAAAGCTGTTCTGGAGAAGTATGATCAATATAATCAAATTCTCCACAGTCTCAGCTTTTATTTTTAGAAGAGTGTAGCTACAGTTGCTGGATGATGTCAGAACCCTTGCTTATAGCACATCTGCAGCTGACCTGAGGGGAGTAGAGGGATAAGCAGCAACAACCTCACTGAATCCTAAAGGCTCTAGGTTCCTCTGGGCTCTCCCTATTCTGGGCCCATGGGGAGTGAGAATGAATATGAGTGCACGCCTCAGACTCTCCTTCCTTTGAGTCAGACCCATCTCTTTCTTTACTGCCCAACATAGGCATCCGCAGCCCATTTCATTAGGGTGTGCACCCAGGGAGCCGAGCCCCGCCCTGCCCCATCCACTCCTTCCTGCTTCTTGACTGCCTCCCTCAAACCACCCCACTCCTTGTCCCCTGACTGCCCCCTCCTGAGACCCCTCCACGCTAACTGCCCCCCTAGGACTTTACCCCCACCTGTCCCCTGACTGCCCTGACCCCTATTCAGCCCCCCAACCCCCTGACAGACTCCCATGCCCCATCCAACCCCCCTGCTCCCTGACCGCCCCCAGCAGAGACCCCCCCCCACCCCTAACCACCGCCCTGGAACCCCACCCCCATCCAACTCCCCCGTTCCTCATCCCTTGACCCCCCCACAAACCTCTGCCCCATCTAACCCCTCCCCTCTCCATCCCCTTACCATGCCACTTACCCCCACCTCCCGGAGCCTCAATGCATCGCATCCAGGAGCAGCCCGGGATAGCGCTGCGGCACCCGCAAGGCCTGAGCTCTTACCACTCGGCCCGCCGGAGCTTGCAGCCCCGCCCCCTTACCACGCTGCTCCGACTGGCAGGAGCTGAGGGCCCGCCAGAGCCACGCCACTGCAGCACTGTCCAGGGCTGCTCCTGGACGCGGCGCGCTGAGGCTCCGGGGGATGGGGGTCGGGGGAAGGCGAGGGCAGGGCTGGGGGGAGCCTCCCTGCCCAGCAGCTCAGGTGCGCTGGGCCGGAAGAGCTTGCCCACCCCTGCTTTACCGTGTGCCTGGGCACACCCGGCATACCCCGTCCGCACCCCTGTGCTGCCCAACTGGTCCAGTGTATTTCTGTTACCAACCTCCCCAGGCCTAAGGAGGGAAACAGAAAAAAATTGATTCTTTAGTCTTTCCCCAGGAAAGGACCAAAGTTTTCAATAGCTCCAGCAGCCCAGGATGCCATTATTCCAACAGTATTTAACAGGTGCCTAGAAAGAATTTTGATTTTGTAGGTACGTATGCATCCGTAAGTGACAGCACAATACAGAATTCAAAGCTATTTTATCCCCTGCCGTACACATTATTTTGAAGCGTTACTTAATACATGCTTTTTTGTGCAGAAAATACTTAAACATGAGATTCATAGTAAAGAGTTCATGGCAGAACATCAGTAAGCATGAAGTGTTAAGAAGGCATGGAATTTTCATGGCAGAAATGCTTTGACTGAAAATTTCATCTTGACATGTGTAGATGCAGATGCTTGAAATCAGAGGTGCCAAAGAGAGTATATTTTACAATATTTAAACTTCTGCAAGTAAAGCAGTGCCATTGTTGCTTATCAATATGCTAAATACCTCCTGTGGTGTCTTGTAAATATACTAAACACCTCCTGTAGCGAGTCTCCCATTCCCCTTATAAACAAGAGCAAAGAAAACATATTTCATATGTTATAGTTTCTTTTCCCAGGTGCAAACCTGCTGATTTGTTTGGCATTATCAACTCAACACCTTGACTGACTGGTTTTGTAGCTTACCGTAATTGTGAGCTTTGCTTTCTATCATCATGCTTTAGAAACAGCAGGGAATGATGGTGCACGTTATTTTTTAAAACAGCAAAGGGCATCACAATGCCAACATCTAATAAATCATGAAAAGGACACATGCTGCGGTTGCTCCTTTTTTCTGTTTTCCTTCTCTTTTGGCATCTTACAAAATACAGCAACTCTGCAATTACCCTCACATTTATAGCAACACAGTCTGTACCAGGGTAGCTATAGTTGTCTCAGCATGTCCATTACAAACATTGATTTCCACAAGCTATTAAAAAAGAATAGTTCAGGACCTTTCTGACAGTCTGCCTCTGCCTTCTCTTTCTCTCAAGTTTTAAACCTTGCTTATTGCTATAGCATTGGTCCAGTAGCAAAACAAGTGTGGGAAGAAGGAAAGAGAGAAAATCATGCTCCCAAAGAACATGCAACTTAATTTAAAAAAATAAAAAGAAAGGGCAAGCCATAAGTGGTACATTTTTGAAAGGAATGTTTTGTAGCACATGGCCTAATCGTTAGGGGACAAACCCAGCTTTGCGGAGCAAAAGACATGTAAAAGGGGTTTTCACTCCACGAAAACAGGATGGTGCTGAGTAACGGTGTCTATTCCAGCTCAGGTATGAGCTACTTCTCTACACAGTGGTTTTGGCTAAAGCAAGCCATGCCGTACACTGACTTACTATGAACAAGGCCTATCCAATTTCCCACATATGCAGTGCAGCGATGGCTGTAGAAGTTCTGAAGAAGGGGCAACCCCTGGACAGCAGAAGTGGTTTTGTCCATTCGTGGGTGTGAAAAGGCAAATAGAATGTGCTCGTACACTTGAAAAACAAAATTTCCTCACTTATTTGCTAATTAACACACACTACAAAAATGTCACTTTCCAAAAAAGGGGTAAAAGCAACATGTTGTAATGAGCTCTTATATTACTCAGAGTTGATTAATTTTTAATGGGCTAGGCTACAGGGCAATTTACTAGAATAATACCATGTTAGAAGTTCCCCTAACAAAGCATAAATCAGCATAGCTATATCAACTCCGCCGATAGGCACCTCAATAACTATATGCAATGCAGGCAATCTAAGTGAGGGTCAGCAGCTGAAAAGTACAGAGCAGCTTCAATTCTAGGATTTCAGTGCGAGTTGAGGTGTTTAACCCCTAGCAGGCCCTTAGTATTGATATTGGCCTTTCCATTGTGTATGGTTCCTGGTAGTCCAGAATGACAGTCCAACAGGTAGAGACAAGGTGGTTTGGGTAATATCTTTGATTGTACCAACTTCTGTTGGTGAGAGAGACAAGTTTTTGAGCTTACAGAGAACTCTTTTTCAGGTCTGGAAAATGTACTTAGTGTCATAGCTAAATACATAGTGGAACAGATTGTTCTGTGTAAGCTCGAAAGCTTGTCTTTATCATCAACAGATATTGGTCCAATAAAAAATATTACCTCACCCATCTTGTCCCTCTAATATCCTGGGACTGACATGGCTATAACAACACTGTATAGTACACCACATATCCGGTTCAAGCTTTGGAGACTGCAAGGCAAACACAAATTATCATCCAAAGCTTGAAATTCTTATGGAGACCTTACTTCCACATTGACTTTAATGGGACTCTTGTGTTTAAACTTAGGCATGTATTTAAAATCCTGATTCAGCAAAGTACTTACAGTGTAGTAAAGCTGGAATAACTCTATTGAGTGAGGTATTATGGTCAGTGGAGTTACTCCAGATTTATATTAGTATAACTGAGAACAGAATTTTGAGTCAGCATATGGTTCTTAACTTTCAAATTGCTGCTTGTTTCCCCCTCTCAAAGTCATTTAATAATATATTTTTGCTATCTATATACAAATTATTGCATTTTCTTTGCCAGTTTCTTATGTTCCTGTATTATTTAAAATTAATTATTTTGTCTAAAAATTCTTTGCCTAATTTAGAATTCCAGAATTCTGTATAGATCATACTTGTGCAGATTTAACACATTTAGGTTCCTGTTAAAATGATACAATACTTTCTATGTTCATTTCTTTATTGTATAGAACATGTCTTACCTGCCTTTTCAAACAGATCATTTTTGCTATTTTGTTTGTGTTCAGTTTATTCCAGTTCCAACATAAATATTGTGGGGAGGGCAGGGTTATGTAATTTCAGGAGAAAAGTAGGTTATATTTTATTTTATATGAAACCACCTGATATAAATAGCTGCTGAGTGAGTCTAATATAGTGATACTTATTACCAGGAGAGGGAATACATTTTGTAAACTGTGCTTACGTTTGCAGCTTTTAGTGAGAGAAAAATCTTTATAGCTTATAAAATATCAAAAGTGGCAGCATAAGTTTAGAAAGCTTTGTAAAACATGGATCTATGTGAGGTTCAAAGATCAAGAATGGTGAACATTTTTAATATCAGTGTTTGCTAAAGTATATGCATGGAGAGTGATTTTTATATCTAGGAAGGTGATGACATTTTCCAGGAAAAGAATATTAAGTAAAACCTACATAGTAAATTTCTTCTGGTCTGCATCTTTTACAAATATAATCTGGAAAATATTCAAAAATATACATTAAAATATTTAGGAAATTTGAGGCACTATGTCCTTCTGCATCTTTCTCAATGTATCAGATGAGTGCTTAAATATTTTATGAATTATTTTTTTCTTCCTCATTAATTTTCCAGAAATTCACTTTTGCAGGTGGTGGAGGAAACTAGAAATGAGCTGGTTTTATTAAACCTCAGTAATTCAGCAAGATTACCTTCTTTCATCTTCAGCTGAATGTGGTTATTTTCCTAGAAGAAAAATGTTATCCATACTCCCCAACCCTTCAGTTTATCCTGACTATGGTCCCAATTTTGCAAATACTTAAGCTCATATTTATCTTTTCTCAGAGGAATAGTGCCTTTTAAATTAATGACAGTATTCACATAAGGAAAGTTAAACATGCACATAAGTGTTTGTAGGATCAGAGCTTATGTCTTCTTTCTTGGGACATAAATACATAACAAGACATGTGCCCAAGTTGCAAAATGCCAATCCCGATTTTGATACTCCACACCTTGTTTGGATCTGGAGTTTTGGTTCAGCCCTGTAAGGAACATTTTTTCCCCAACCTGCTCTCCTAATTCAGCCCACAGGGTATGTAAAGGACATGCTTATCCCCTTGCTGGTGTTTGACTTTATTAACAAGCAAAGCAAAGACCATCTCAAAAATACTCTCAAAGCATGGCTGTTCTTGGGGTCCCTTCCTTAGGACTTCTCAGCTCACATCCCTGGATCCTCTCTCCTAACAAACAGAGCCACTCAAATAACCTTTTTATTCAGCTGGGAGAAATGACTCACTTACTTGACTCATCAGAACCCAGTTAACCCTTTCCCAGCAGGAACAACACTTGCTGAGTGGGTGGAGTGTTTCAGACACCGCCAGTCCGCTCAAAGCCCATTATAAAGACTGGGGCCATTTTGCAAAATTCAGATCTGAATCCAGATGTATATTTCAGGTGCCTAAAATTTGAGGATTTTGGATATGAGCTTTTGGTTCGGGCCCTTGTCTACACACAAATTCCGATTCTTACTATATGTTTTAAGAGTATTTCTGATGTTGGTCCAGAAGCAGGTATGCGCACACTGGGAGCGAATAGGACGAAGTGTCCCTCCTTCTCCAACTTTCTTCTGTCTTTTGGTCATCTCAATGTGGCTTTTGGAAATTATGCAATCTTACTGCTGGTCCCCCAGAAACTTTAATTGTTTTGCTAAAAAGGGTGAAATATTGGACTAAAAGCTATCAAATATGTGTTACATTCCATTGGAACTTCATTTTCACAATGTGCAGCATTTTTTATTGGTCATGAGTCCCAGGGCTGGAGATCTGCTTGGGACGTAATAAAACTTGCACGTTAGCTTATGTTGAACTCACATGCAGTCCTCTGTTGTAGAACTGTTTCTTATCTAATTGTACTTTTCTAGTGAGCCCTCTGGTTCCATCCACATGTCTAATGCCTTTTTTCTTCTTTATTAAACCAAATTAACAGTTCAATAAATTTCATATTAATGTCAATCCTCCCAGTAATACCTTTCATTTCAGAGGTGTGTAATCATGTTACAACTCTAATTTCTTTTCCTGATGTCTTTGCATAGGTTTGTTTAACCTGTTAATATTCCAGGATATTAATTTAAAGCAAACATCAGCCATGCCTAGTGACTTGTAGCAATCCTTGTGCCATTCTTCTCTCTCCTGATTTCTCTCCTATGGTTATTTAACGTAACAATTCTCAACAAAGTCCACATTCCAACTTCAGAAAACTTTATCTTTTCAGATCTTTCTCTATGAAATATACTGTCAGCCAGTGGATGGCTTCTCCTCCTCCTCCATTCACATACCCACATTTTTCCTCCCTACGCAGGGACATGCTCGTTCACACCTCCTAGCACTGCAAAATGTCTTACACAGTACAATCTCAATTATTCAAACCTCACTTCTTTGAAATCCCCTGTTATCTCAACAGGAATAACCCTTGTCATGTGCCACTCAACTTTAGCTGGAGATGTGTTTCAGATAAGCACCGCTCAGAAGATCGAGGAGGAGAACCACAGTGGGCTAGAGGAGTGTCCTTGATGCTCCACCCTTGTGATGCTTAGAAGCACCGCAGGAGCAGAGCTGTGATCTTGTGATGCTTAGGAGCGAAGCATCTGGGAGATGTTTTCCTCCAGTTGGTGTCTTCCTCTTGGAATTTGCTTTCTTTTCTATCAGACACTGTCCCAGACCATTGGAACATCCCAGTGATTTAATTGGGGATTGGTCCTGCTTTGAGCAGGGGGTTGGACTAGATGATCTCCTGAGGTCCCTTCCAACCCTGATATTCTAGGATTCTACTACCATAATAAGGGGAGTCAGCCAACAGGCTTTGAAATCTGAGTTAAGTATGATGACATTGAGCATAGACTTGAATGTCTTTGGCTCCTTCTGTTATTTGAACATATCTAGAGACTTCTGGTGTGCTCCAAGATATATTTTGCTATTAATGACTTAGATTATGGTGATGCACAACATGTGCTGCGTGTTTTCCAAACACAAAGGAATCTGCAGTCTCTGCCGAAGGGCAGGCAGGCAAAAGATCTTGGTATAACCAAGGTTGCTTGGTACTTACCTTTATAAACAAAAACTTGAATGGGCACAGTAAGGGTTAACATCCCATTCGCTCCCCAGTTTTCAATTGTAAAAACTTTTAATGAGCTCTTTTAAAAACAGCATACTCTGAGTCAAAAGATCAGTTTCTTTTTAATTGAAATATATCTGTTCTGTCTTGTCAGATACAGTGGTGATAAATGTGTAAAAGGCTTGAATGGATAGTCTGTGTTGAATCGTCCCTTCTCTTAGCTGAGTGGGGCAGCTTGTTCCTGGATTTCTGGGACCCAGGCATAAGTTCTGAGAAAATCACAGTATCCCCCACCATAAGAAGAATTTTGTAGAGGTCTTTATTGTGTGTATATATATAGCCTGTTGTACTGTATATGGCTTTCAACTTGGCAGGATACCAAAGGTTGATATTAGATCACATATATCTACCAGCTGCGTTTTAACGTGGATCTCTTTGCTTTGGTCTCTGTGCTTACATGAGGAAAATGCATTAAGTTGTTTCCCTTTTACTTCTTTGATTCTGTTTCCCTTTCTAGATGTAGTAATATGTCTTGGTTCTGAAACTTGAAAATGTGTTACTTTAGCTGCCAGCACCCTCATTCATGAGGGTGCTTTGGGCTGCAACTTACATGCTCTCACTCTTTCAAAATCCAGTACACTGTCCCCATTTCTTCCAGCAGTCCACTTATTCAGAGTAACTTTATTTTCTTCTCCCTCTGGGAGTTCTAGCAAATGGAATTTATCTTCCAGGTCCTCCACTCAATCTTTCTTACTACTTCGTTTTGCAATTTATTCATTGTTAAAGAGTTTATTTTCTCACCACTAAAAAAAATAGCACTGCAAATTTTTATCAAATTCACAATGGCCAATATTGGACTTATTTGCTGTGCTAGAATTGTGGTCTTGTGGTTAAGGCCAAAGGTGCTGGAACTAGGGGTTCTGCTGCACCCCCTGACTTGAAGTGGTTTCTATCATATGCAAGGTTTACAGTGTGGCTCTCAGCTCCCCCACTGTACAAATTGTTCCAGCTCCCCTGGTTAAGGCATTGCTTTGAGGCCATGATTCAGCTAGGTACTTAAGCACATGCTTAATTTTAAACATGCAAGTAACTCTATTGAAGTGAATGTTCTTAAGGATACACATGTACATTAGTATGTTGCTGAGTTGGGGCCTGAGACAAGATCTGTGTTCTATTCCCAGGTTTGCTATTGACTCACAGTGTAACATTGGGCAAATCATTTAACTTTTCAGTTCTCTCACTTGTAAAATGAGGATAATAATACTAAACTACCTTGCACCAGGGTTGTGAAACTTAATTAGTATTTGTAAAACACACTGAGATACACTCATGAAAGGTGCTATAGAAATGTAAATAGCAGTATTATTATTGTTCTGACAATTGATAATCTGTCTTTTGGACACCTAGCAATATTGGTTGTACTGCTTCCTTTCCTCCTTATAGGGTGCCTGGAAGAAGGCTGTCATCTCTTTGGTCTCCAGAGAGACGTGACACAGACTAGCCATTAAAGTGAGACACAAGGATTACATGATGTCCGCTCTTCTATTTCTTTATTTCTTTTTACCAACATCGTGTCAGTGGGTCTAGGATGAGCCATGTTGATATTTTAATTTGGAGACTGGGAGGAAAATTAGTTCGCCAGCTGATGGAGCTGCACTGATTTCAGCTTGCTGACATCTTGGGTCATTGGACCTTCCAATAACATAATTATGTTAAAGAGAATAACGTTTGGGACCTCGCATTTGACCTCTTAGTTAATCTTGACTACTTTTTCTTCTAACTACATTTCTACATATGCGATTCATAAAATTCTTCCTGTGCTTTAACTTTTTAACTGAAAAGTTGCATCTCGATATATAAATGAGAACTGAAAAACTTTTCTGAAATTATGTAGTATAGAAAGACTAGGGGCAAGATTTGCTGATGGCGTAAGTGGGCACAGCTCAATAAAAGTCAGTGGTTTGTTCCTGCTTACATCTGCTGTAAATTTGGTCTTAGTTCCCTATTGTAAATGTAACATTAATTATGCAGTTGATTCTGCAGCATTACCATTAAGTAATTGACCTATTGGGATTACATAATAAGCATTCTGTGACAAGTGAGAAAAAGAAGGGCTTTAGAGGTCTCAAGACAGTGAAAATGATTAGAGGCATGGAAACACTTTTGTTTGTGAGTGAGACTGAAATATATATGCATTGTTTAGTTAAGGGAGGAGACAGATAAGTGAGGACATGATAAAGGAATAGAAAATATTCAGTGATATAGACAAGGAGAATTAGCAACTCCTAATACAAAAGCAAAATGGCATTCAATGATACTGAAAGGCAACAAATTTAAAACTGATTTAAAACATTTTTAAATAGCACAATTGTCCTGTGGGACTTAATGCCGCATGATATTGGGGCAAAGAGCTTAGCAAAATTCAAATAAGGATTAGAGTAGTAAAAACATCCATGGTTATATTTGGTAAGACTAAAAACAAAATTAAAAATGAGGTGTAAACACTTGTGTATGCCAACTGCTAACTGAGGGGAGTGGAGGTAGGAGGAAACTTCCTTAGTGGGTGAATATTCCATAATTATCCATTATGGGATTTCTTGCACCTTGTTAGGAAGCATCTGGTATTGGCTATTGTGAGGCAGAATTCTAGATTTACGTGGACCTTTGGTCTGATCCAGTATGTCAGTTCTATAAGTTACTTTAAGGTCAAGACTTTAATGTATTTTGTTGAGCATATGCAATAGAGCTTCTCCAGTCTCTCACAATGATGATCATATGACGCATAGCTCAGTGCGCATCATGCAGCTGGTTCTTTGTTACCCAATGGAAGAGAGAAGGGGAGCACAGTGACTACCCCAGTACAACTAAAAATAGCTCTAAGGGAATGTGCCATGCCTACTAAGACAGACATGAGGACATTTTGAGTTACAGGAACAAATTCAGGTCTGTTGTAACTCTGTAGACTTCAAAGGAATTGTACCTGTGTACAGCTGATCTGAATTTGGCCCATTATGCCAAAAGATGCAGCTTCCTTGATGTACCACAGTATCACTGTATTTTGGATGGGCTGGACTGAGTGGTATGCTGTCTGATCATTCCTAGAGAAACGTATACAAGCATTTTCTTTTCAACTTAGCAGAAACATTTTGTTTGCAAAACACGTAGTCCCACGTTCATGTCCCCTTCCCAAGCATGGGAATGCATGGGGTGAGATGGATGATGGTAATTTTCACAGCTTAAGTCACCACTTTATCACCAGGGAGCAAATAGAACCCATGCAATGTACATTCTAAAACCGAATGTGTTCTTCATGTAGTAGTCGACTGCAGTTAGAGCCCATCAAATCTCCTTTATGGCTCCTTACTTCTCAGACTCCATTTATGTCAGATCTAGTTGTGTAATTCACTGATGACTGCATTTAAGGCAACACATCCCAAATAGGAAACTAGCTGCTGATTGCTATGCTGTACAGCCATTCTTGGATAAAAAAACAGACTAAAAACATCTGCATAAACAGAAAAACTAAAATTCCCAGTGCTCATGGGGATATCAGATGCAACAAAGGGTTTTTCTTTGATAATTTTTACTAAAGTGTGGAATTTGCTGTTTAAGATTTGTGAACTTGAATAGGTCAGATCACAAAATGTTTTGTTTTCAGTGGGACCCTAGTATAATTCATGTTAGGAAAAAGTGTAGGGAGTGGGGAGGAGATGCAAAATATCTAATGTTGATTAGAGAATGCAACTTGGAATATTTAAAGGAACACTGCTTTAGATTATAGAACATATTCTAATCACCCTTTCTAATTAAAAAGAGAATGGAGCTCCTAAGCATCTAAACTTGAATAAAAATAATTAACAATCACACAAGTTACTATCTTAATGGAAATCCAGTTGCTATTTGCCTGCATAAAAAGGTAGGAGATTTTCAGTGTTGGTTTATCATAAACTATATTTTTATATTTTAAAAGTTTTGGTCATGGATTAAGATTGGAACTGCATTGTCTGAATCATATACTAACCATTAGATTGAACATTCTGCTGAGAAGTATGAGAGAGACATGAGTTGTGTTTAAAAGAATTATGATGATAATGAACTATAAAAAGGGATCCAGGTTTTAATGACCAAGTTTTTGCATGCATAAAGCTGTGTTCAGTGTGTGTTGTTCCCTTTTGTACCTCATCCACAGAAGATAATAGTCTGCTATAGCTGCTAGCTAGGGGACTTAGTCCTTTAGTGCAGACTACTGAGGCTCATGCTCTCGCTTTTGAGGCACTCAGTTGTTCCCTAGTGATGATCAAGATGTCTGTTGTTACACTGTGTGCACCATTTTGAGTTTTGGTTTATACACAAATTTAAAGGTGTGCAATGGTGGGGTCCTTTTATAGGCCAGGTTGTGAAATAATAGGCCAGCATACGTGCTGTACAGTTCACTCTTTAGAGTGTTCCTTTATTTTTGAAATGACACAGTTTATGACAGTGTTGCAGCTCTTCTCAGAGCACATTGTAACCCTAGGAGCAACAAAAAGGGAGAGCTTTTCCAGATGCTCTTCTCTGTGTTTGCTAAGCGGGGCTAATTTCCTGGCTTCAACATGTGTTTGAAACAATTACAATAGTTTCCTGAGGAGAATAAACCATACATTTGCAAAGAGGCGACTATACCAATGTGGGGATATTTAAAAATAAAAGCTAATATGTTTCAGACCTACCCTGGGAGAGCTATATTAATGTGATATACAGCCAACAGCGATGAGCTGTTTTAAGAGGATTTATTTATTAACCTGCATATTCTGTTACAAAGAGATCTTACAGCTATCAGAGCCCTTGACGAGGATAATCTTATACACAATGCATCTGTGTAATCTATTCTGGCAGATTGTTTGCTGAACTATTCTTTCTTATATTATCCTTACGTGCACTAGACCTGTACAGTAATCCCAATTCACAATTAATCTTCTTTACCAAGTCAGAAATATTGTATTTGCTATTGAATGCTACATTAACCTGCATCCTGTGGAATCAAAGCAGCTCAGTACTTCCTAATTAAATTCTATCCTTGCAGGTACTCTATCCTTCTATCCTTATTGTCAGGTACTGCTTTTATTCTGCAGTACCTGCCAATAATAGACACAGTCCTGCAATCCTTACGCAGGTATAATTCCCACTGATGTCATTGGGTGCTGTGCTTACATAAGAATTGCGGGATAGAGACCAATTTACTCAACTGGTGTCTTTGGTCCATTACATGTTATCTGAATTTTTAGGGAGGGGCATGTAACAATATAATTTGCTGCAGACAACAAATACAGTTATTAGATAAATGTCTCACCCACAGAGCAGGAATCGGAACCTTTGCCTTGCTGCTCCAAAAGATAAGCCTCTACCACTGAAGAGCTCCTCTGTGGGTAGGAATCCATCCCTTATTTTTCTGTGAGCCAGCCATTTAAATTTACAAAGTCAGATGAAACTGTGATTTCTCCCCGCCCCCACAACAATTGTTAAAATGTGTGAGGTTGCAGTTGCATATTTCAGTTGGAAGCATCTCACATGGATCCTTTTTTCTTGTGTTAATTATGCTTTTATTTTTTCATTTTTAAAATGTTTAAGAAAGCTACTATGCTATTGAAAATATTAATATGTTTATACATTAGAACTGTGCCAAAGTGGCTTTACCGGGTGTCTGTTTCTTTACAAACCCCAGATACAGGTCAGGTTTGTGAAATTTTCGGTAAAGCTGGGTTCTTTATGGTTTCAAGCTGAAAACCATATGCAGTGGGTTTTGATGGTCTTCATTTGAGACTGGTCTGGAACTTGTAGGGAAGTCAGGAAATAAGAATTGAAAGTGGGTGGGTGGGACAATGGAAGATGAGAAAGAAGGTTCAACTCCCCATCATCCCACCCCAAAAAGCTAAAAGGCCAAGTTACCATGCATCTCTGCAACAATATACCTATAAACAGCATTAACAGGAAGCAGTAGTTATGCCATAGAAAACATAATAAAGGTTATTTCTGTATCTGAAGAAACAATCTTGGCAGCTCACTGGAATTTAAGGTCAGCTTAATAGTGGCTATTTCTTTCTAATTAGAAATACCCTGTGTTGTACACCAGGGGGACAGTTGAATTTTCTGTGGGAAATCCAGTGATTCGACTGTCCGCCCCTCAGAATTTGGAGTCAATAATTTTGAGAAGGATGCTTCAGAGTCAGGGCCCAGATTTCCTGTGTGACTTTGGGCACATCACTGAATCTCTCGCACTTCAGTTCCTCATCTATACAATGGGGATCATAGCACTTTTCTGCATCACATTGATGCAGTGGTGGTGGTGAGAGTGCTCAGATACTGCAGTAGTAGGGGTCATGTAAATACCTAAGAAAATTGTGTGTACGTGTGTGTGTGTAATATGCTAGTTTAAAATAAATTCCACTTCTCATACCAAGGGTTAAACTTGTGTTTGCTCAGCATACAGTGTTATGTGAGTTCCCTTCACACAACCAAAGTCTCAGGATTTGAAAGATCACCCTGTGTGTGTAGTGGGTCAGAGGAGTTCCTCAGGAATTTTCTTTTGTATTTGTAATTTTCTGTTGCTGTCACTTTACTTATCCTGGTCATCTTCCCATCCCATCAAATACTGAAATAATCTAAAATTTTCGAACCAGTTGGAGCTAATTTAAGGTTGTAGTGGAATTGTAAATTAACTTGTAGCTGGGAGTATGGTAGATGGACCAAATCCAGAAGCAGTATTGTATTTATAGAAGCCATGCACCATGAGATATACTGCGAAGTCACAATAACTTCCCCTCATGACAGTTGCCTTATGAGTACCTAACTCTTGGAGCTTTAAAGAGATCCTGATAATCAGGGGTAGATGTACGGTCCCAATTCAATGGGTGCACATCACTGCCTCCTCCTCACACGCCTAAGGGGCACTGACCATCTACAACAGCATCCTCTGCCCCTGCACCAGAACCCTCATTCCAGCCTGGTGTAAAGGAGATGCCCTTTGGGGGGCTGGAGAGGAAGTCTGCCCTGCGTTCACCCTGCAACAGCAGCTCATGGTCCAGCTGTCTGCTTTAGGGGTTATGACTTGGTGTACGGGGACGCAGCACTACCCAGGTTTGTTCTGGCATCCCTTTCGTCATGGGGGCTGGGCAGGTGTACTCATTGCAAATGTGTTAATCCAGGTTTGATTTCTGTGGTGCAGTTGCACACATGGGACCTCAGCAAAACTGCTGCCGCTGTTACCTTAGGGGAGGAGGTAGGAGGACAAATCCCACCACAAGTCAGGGAGACTCATCCTCCTAAATCTCCCCACTCGACCTCCACATGTAGTTTTTTAAAGGGGTTTGAATACACCTGGGTGAGATTCTGTGCTGCACCTCTAAGAGGCACAGCACAGGACACACACAAAGGGGGAAGTGGCTTCAAACTACCTTGATGCCCTTTATCAGAGGGGTCTTTATGGCTTTAAACTATCTTTATGCCTTGTAATCCTGGGTTTCTCTATAGGCTGGAAATCCCCCTGGTAAAATTTAGACAGAACTGAGAACCTGTCTCAGGGCTTGTCTACACTTACTGGAGGATCGACACTATAGCAATTGATGCATCGGCAGTCGATATAGCAGGTCTACTGAAGACTCACTAAATCGACAGCCAATTGCTCTCCGGTTGACCCTTGTACTCTACCTGATCGAGAAGAGTAAGGGGAGTTGACGGGAGAGCATCTGCCGTCGACGTCACATACTGTGGACCTTGCAATAAGTACAGTAAGCTACGTCGATCTGAGTTACGCTATTCACGTAACTCAAATTGCATAGCTTAGATCAACTTTTCCCTAGCTTAGATCAACTTTTCCCTTTAGTGTAGACAAGGCATAAGTTACCTGTGTAAGGGCAGGTAAACACTATGGGATTACACAACTTAGGTCGACATATTGTGGTGTCTATGCCATGCTGGGTCAATGGGAGTAACTCTCCCGTCAACTTACTTTACGCTTCTCATTCCGGTGGAGTACCGCAGTCGATGGGAGAGTGATCTGTGGTCGATTTAGTGGGTCTTCACTAGATCCGCTAACTCGACCCCCTGGAGGATCGATGGCCACAATGTCAATCACCAGTAAGTGTAGACATACCTTAAGGCTGCTATGTGGGCTGCAGGGCTACCTGAAATCTCTGCAGTACCACAAGTTGCAGTGCCGGCCACACCCACCTATGCTTGGGCTTGTAAAGAAGTCTTTGGAAGACACTGTAAGGCTGCCCCAAATTGAACCAGAATGTTTAGATCTCCTTTCCACCACTCTGGCCCTTTGACATGGCTGTGGTAAGGGTAAGTGCAATTCACTGGTGTACAGAGAAGCCCCATGCACCACTTAAATCCCTCTTACTCCTTGTGTGGACTCTTTGCAGAAGGATGTGTTTCACCCACTGCAGATAAATGTTTTCATGAAAGAAAGGCAAATTCAGTGAAAATATTTTTTTTGGTTCTCAGTTTAAACATTGTCTCATAGTGCCATGAACCCCAAAGCTGTAGCAATTGCACCAGTGGAAGAGAATCAAAAAACAAAGCTGATCAGAACTGAAATTAAAGTAAGAATCAGAACGTGAAATTGGTAGTCTAGTTTTATTGTCCAAATTGAGTGAAAGGCAAAAGATAGAGCATGAATCACAAGTAGTAAACTGGATTGCTAAAATTGTTTCAATGTCAATCAAAGATTGTCCGAGTAACACAGTAAGAATTCTTTAAAATGACATATGAATTTTATTTAACTACTGTTTCTTTAAAACACACTGTCAAATTATAAAAGCTGCATGTTATATTTGTATAAGTGAGGCCAATTACAGGTCATAATTTCTACCATTCCATTCAGTGTGCTTGATTCCATGAGATGTAAATCAGGGCAGAATTTGGAACATTCTATTTGTAGTTATTAGTATATTTTATTTAATTGATTCACAACTGAATAGTTAAAGAACAAAAATGGTACTTATCGTAGGCCTTCAATATAAACACTTAGATATATGTGTGCCAGCTGTGACAAAGCTCCAAGTCTGTGCTTGTGGGTCCTGCGCTTCCTGGCAGATTTAGGGGCCTCAGAAACTCATCTAGGCCCCAGAGTGACCTCCCTTTCTGAGTATAATTGGAAAGAGTCACCACCTAGTGAGTTTACCTTCATCACAGGCCAGTATGGAAGATGGAAAAGGGGGGAGCCTGGGCCCGCCCTCTACTCCGGACTCCAGCCCAGGGACCCTAATAGTATCAGCTAAGATGGCTGACCTTTTAGGCACAAAACACAATACAATTCCCTGGGCTACTTCCCCACAGCAGTCCCTGCTTCTTCAAACTCCACTTCACCCTTACCTCAGGGCCTCCTTCCTTCAGTATGATATGTTGTCCTACACTCAGTCTCACCAACAGCATAACTTCCTTCCACAGCTCCTGACACCCACACCCACCTGACTAACTGGGAGGTTTTTATCTGGTTTCAGCCAGTCCCTGATTGGCTTCAGGTGTCCCAATTAGGCTAGCTGTTTCTACTCCTTTCTAGAAGGTTCTTAATTAGCCCCAGGTGTCTTGATTGGCCTGGAGTAGCCTTTGTTTGGCTATCCAGGGAACAAGGACCTGCACATCCTGAGACTAATATACCTGCCTTCCAGCACTCTCCTATATCCTTCTGGTCTGACTCCGTCACATAGCTAATGATGGCGTGTTTGCATTGCTTTGTGGAGGTACAGGCCATATGCCCAGTGCTGCATTTTTAAAAGAATCAGTCCTGGAAAGTTTTGTTAGGAAAAATACTAGATTGGAATAAGACGCACATTCACTATGAGATAACACAACTTTCAGAAGTAGGTTAAACTGGAGTCCTGCTGTTAATGGTTTGACAAGTGCCCTTTCAAGTCTTTGCAGGTGCCTGATAGATAAGGGGGTAAAAAAACCAAACAGATTCTTCTTACTTCTGTTTCTTCAAAGGCAGACTAAAAGAGGTGGGTCTGAACAAGAAAGTTCAGATTCAGATCTCGATCTGAACTTTCTCAGAATTCAGAGGACATTGGGTCCGGGGTTTTGTTCTGGGTTCAACTTTTAACACACAGTATACAGAAACTCTTCTTTTTTTTATTCTTGTGTCTTTTATGCTTGTGGTGACATTTATTGTATTTTTTCTTTGCAAATCCAAATCAGCTTAATTTGTTTAGAAGAAAGATCCTCATATCTTCCTCCTTTGTTTCTCTAAGGCTACATCTGCGCTGCGCCGCAGTGCAGACTCCAGGAGTGCAAATTGCTGAGCACACCGAAGTGTTGTGTGATAGAACTGCCATGTGTGGATGCTGCTGGTGCAAACGAAAAGGTACCTAGTTTGCACTAACATAGTCCTTTTTCAAACAGGACTATATTAATGTGAACTTAGGTACCTTTTCAATTGCACCAGCAGTGTCCACACAAGGTAGTTAGACCGCAATGCTTTGGTGCGCTTAGTAGTTCACATCCCCTGTAGTCTACATTGCAGACATGCCCTTTGTCTCCACTGTTTTTATCCTCTGGCTAGTCTGCTCATGAGAACAATTGCCAATTATAGGTCTGATTGTAAAATGATCATCTGCCCCACCTATGGGGCAGTGACTAGTTGAGCTGCCCAGGGAGCACACCAACGAGCAGACTGCGAGCAACCCACTCTCCATTTGTAAAAGGATATTCTTGACAAATTAGTCATAATGCCATCCTCTTAAATGAGTATATTGCCAGGGGGCAAGTATGTATCATGGAATGAATGGTAACTGATGTTGAATTAGATTGTCACTCTTTTTATAGAATGAAGATTTCATATAATGGATTTAATGGAGACTATAGTTTGAACTTGATTTATTTTTTTTACACAGACTGTAGAACTCATTTAAAATGTGTAGCTAATTAATGGATTTTCATTTACAGTATATTTGTAAGAACAATTTTTAATTATCTGATTGACATACATAAAATAGGCTTACACTTCAAAGCAATTACTTATGCCAGTAAATTGCTCTCTCTATTTTAGGTTTCATACCAAGTTAATATTTGAAACACCTCAGAACAAAAGATTTTGTAACAATTTCAGGAAGTTCAGGGAAGCTTTAAAAACACTTGAAACTACTGTTAAACTTTGGTTCCTAGATCATGTAATGAAACCTTTACAGTTGTCATTAGAGGGGAGGTCTACCCTGCAATAAAACACCCAGGGCTGACCTGTGTCAGCTGACTCAGACCAGTGGGACTCAGGCTGCAGGGCTACAAAATTGCAGTGCAGATGTTTTGGCTCGGGCTGGAGCTGGTGTCTGGGACCCTCCTCTTGTGCAGGGTCCCAGAGCCCTGGCTCCAGCCTGAGCCTGGACATCTACACTGCAATTTTATAGTTCCACAGCCTGATCCCCTTAAACCTGAGTCAGGTGGGTGTGGGTATTTTATTGCAGTGTAGACGTAACCTGAGTGGCATACAAATAGGGCTTTGAGCCTTTCCTGAGCTTTCTCCAATGGGGTGATTGCTGCCTTCTGAAAACCACTTTTTATCCTATGAAAGGTCACGCTGTTCGACTGAAGAAAACAGGTGCAGTTTTCATTTAAATAGTGATGACTTCCCTAAATCTTTACCACTGTCAGGGTCTCTCTCGTACACACACACACACACACACACACACGTAATCTATTCTCAATCAGAGTGTTTGCAGTTTCTATTTTAAGACAAGTAGAACAATTGTAAATAGTGAACAAAGACAGTTAATCTGATTCTCCACTGAGAGCATTCTATTTAAATATCAACTAAAAAAAAGATAGACCCCTTGCATCTTGCTAACTCTTGTTTGGTGTCTGTATAATAAACTGTAGACTATGTTGTGCCCAAATGTGGACAGGGAATGGTCAAATATAAGGAGACCCTCACCCTAATATTTTACCCCTCTGACAGGCATCAGCCCTATACAGTCCTCCTTGTATTTCTTGACTGTGAGCACTGCTCAGTTCCAGTGCTAACAGCAGTTCGCTATCCCAAGGGCCAGCCGATGTAAATCACAGTGCGGCCAGCTCTGAGGAGTTTTACTGGGAGTGCTGCGATATTTAGTATTTTTTTAAAATCCTACCTTCCTGCAGTCACATGATTACATGGCAATCCCAGCTTGCTTGCTTTTTTTAAAGAAAATTTCTAGCCTTTCTGATTGCAGGGAAAACCCTGAACCGCAAAGTGAACAAGTGAATCATAAAGGCTTGGAAACCAGAGGACAAATAAAAAGAACCCCAAAGACATGGTGTATTAAAAAAAAAAATCTCATGATTTTTAAAGCCAATATTTTCCCCCTTCGTCTTTTGGTGTGAGAGGGGCTGACTCAAGAAATTTTCAATGCTTCATTTTGGCCACACTGAAATTGGTGCATCTCCATTGACTCCAGTGAACTATATTTACAGTTACTTATGATCTGGCCTCAAAAGAGGATGGAGGGACCTGTGTTGAGCACTCCCCATCCTCCTAATACCAGCAGTGCTGGCTGAGCTGCAGCAGGCTGAGTACATGTGGCACACCCTTTCAGTGGACTCCAGCATAAGTTTCCCGTCCCAGCTATGCCTCTGATAATTACGGCAGTAGTTCGATGCCCCAGTTTTCCTGTGAGAATTTGCTGAAGATGGGCTAGTTATGTAACGAATAAACCTAAAACCATAAAATGGTTTAAATGTAAATTGGGCACCAAGGTCGCCGCGATTCTGTTCTGCTGGGACTATTTAGTGGTGCTGTGGAGATATGAACATATTGTCATACTTCACTGAGTCCTGGCCTTACAACTCTGAGCTTCATTATCTTTAAGATTCTTTTTTTTAAACAGCCCAAGCCTGAAAATGTCATACAGCCTGGGACTGTAGAATCTGCTCTTATTTTTCATTATGTGCCTTTTTATCTCATTCTGTAACTGCGATTGTGTGTCTTGGCTGTGATCAGCCAGACAATTTGAAAGCCTGGGCTCCTTCAGTTTAGAATCTATAGTAATACAGAAGCATGGATGAATCCTTTCACTTTTACAGCCAAAACCAGTTTTAGGATTGCTCAGGTCAAAGATATCTATTCTTTGGGCTTGTCTACATGGTGCCCTACAGGACTGTGATTTCTAAAGCACACTAACATGTTGCTCATTAATTGGTTTGTGTAGAGCCTGCTGGGTGCACCCCAAAGGTTCCCTAGCATGCTTTCACATAGTGCCGTTCAGACAGCTAGGTCCAGATTTTGGGCTCTGCCTCCAACTTTGAGCACGTCTGTCATCCAGTGACTCTAGTAAGAGAGGCAATTGGAGTCTTTGCCTTGTTCTTGCGCTACAGGGGACAGTAATACTGCAGTATTTTTATTTTATTTTACATACTAAATTGAAGTTCTTAAGTTGGTTTCATTTCAGACAGGTGCCAGAGTGGGTAGAATCAGTAAATGAAGATATGGGCAGTTAAGTAATTGCACCTGCACACAACCCTCCATAGTGGCGACTGTTTTAGATTTATTACCTTGGCAAGTAGTGGAAACTCTCAGGAATAATTGTACCATCTTGCAAGTTCCATCCTTAAAAACAACTTTCTGAGAGTTCCAATTAAGTTTCAGTGGACGCTGCTTGACACGTCAGTAAGCATTAGGGACCATATTTTTAGTTCTGTTCACTTTTAAATTTTTCACTTCATCATTATTGTAGAGATGGAAAACCACAGAGTTCTCTTACTCTTTACTTCCTGTTACTGCTGAAATGGTTGTGCGTGCTTTATGGGGGACACTGCTGCTTCACTCCTGCCTCTGCTTTGAGACACTCATTTGTGGGATGACCTGCTTAAGTTATTTGTAGCTTTGTCACTAATGAGTAAAGCAGTCATACCAAACTCTCATACTGATAAATGCTTTCTCCCACAGCAGAAAATAATTTAGTCTTTCCTTCTCTGCAATGTGTGTAATTTATTGTTGTGCAAACTTGCTTTTTCAACTGCACAAGCCAGTACACAGGGAGGCTCCAATTCATTGCCCTTTGAAGTCAATGGAAAGACTCTTATTGACTTCACTAGACATAGGTAAGGCCCAGAATGAGGCAGGGTTCCTCTGTGTTCTCTGAGATTTCTGTCTTTGAGCGTGTACTCCATTGTGCTGTTGAGCACTGCTGCAGGTGCACTGACCAGTGCAAAGGAAACAGGAATTGATTGATCAGACGAGCGGTCCAGCTAGTCCTCTACTGTATCCTGACAATGGCTGGTACCAGGTGCTTCTGAGGAACGTACAACAAACCTTACAGAAGGAATACTAAGGAAAAACCCTGCCCAGGGAAAAAAATTCTTCTTCATGCCTGTCAGCTAGTGGCTGAGTTATGCCTCAAAACTTTTTAATGCTTTCTAGTGTAACTGTGGATGTCTTCCTTATCCATTACTATGCCTATTCCTTTTGAAATTGTTTTATGTTCCTAGCCTCACTAATAATCTTCCTCAATGAACTCCACAAATTTAATCATATGCTGTGTAAAAACTGAAATGGTTCTTTCATAAGTTTATCTTCCTCAGGGTGCTTGGCCCACTCCCATGGGTGAAGTCAACAGAGTCCGTGGGAATTTTGCTATTGACTTCAGTGGAGCTAGGATTTCACCCCAGATCTTCTCTCACTATAGAGCCACTGCTGCATTTCTTGCCTCAGTGAGTCAGCAGAAAGGATTTCACACTTTCTTATGACTGTCTACCCCAGTTAGTTGGGTCAGGTGTTTCAGGCAAACAAAGTCCCTGTGACTTCTGTTATATCTTTTTTGAAAAGGAGTAACCAGAACTGCACACATTGGACAAGGACCTCAACTAGTGTAAACTGGCTGCGGATTTATATCAGTTGAGGATTGAGCCCTGTACTGCAGGTGAGGGCATGTAGACAATACATATAAAAGCCTAATATTTTCAGTGACTTGCAGAAGAGATCTGTGAAGCTTGTTCTTTACATCAACAGCAGTTGGTCCAATAAAAGATCGTACCTCACCCGCCTTGCCTCTTTCATATCCTGGGACCAACACAGCTACAGCACCACTGCATATAATATTTTCAGTGTCTTTTTCCATTTTTCAGTGTTTTTATACATCCTAACATTTTTTTTTCCACAATCAGTACACACTGAGGTTTTTATCAAGCTGTTCAGTGTACTGTCTGGATCTTTTTCCTGAATGTTAACAGGATGTCAGCTAATTAGCAGCAATGTGTAAGATTAGTTTAAATCAGTCTCTTCAATACGCATTAGTTTGCATTTATCACCCCTCGGTTTCATTTGCCACGGTGCTGCCCATATACCGAACTGTGTTAGGCCCCTTTGGATTCTTCACAGTTTTCTTTAGTTTTGAGTATCTTAAAAAAAGGTGTCATTTGCAAATTTTGCCACCTAACTACTGACCACCTCATTTTCAGATAAAGAATAAATATATTAAAAATCATTCAGAGCATGGGACTACATAGCCCTCCCTCAACCAGATTGGTAACATTGGAATTGAAGGGGTAAGCAGACGAAGATGGCACACCAGCCGGTCTCATTTGGAGAGATCCACAAGTGGATGTTTCTCCCAGAGAGGATTTCAACTCTTTGTATTTTTTTTAATACTTCACAGCAAAATCTAGCCTCTTTGTGAAAATCTCTTGCTCCTTTTGAATCTTTCACAGTTTGCCATGATGGCTGGATGCCAGACAGGTACACAACTTGAGTTGCTGTACGACAAGATTGGGAATAGTTCCAAATAGCTGGCAACTCAAAATATTCGCAAAACATTGACAGACAATCTTGCTACCAGCTGTCTCTGTCTGACAGAATGTCATCTTGGGTTAAATCAGAGGAAAGGAAGGGACTTTTTTTTTTTCTTGAGTGAGCTATAGTGTCAGCTTGACAACTATGCAAGAATTACAAAGGCATATACTTTAGTGAACTCACCCTTCGCTTTAGCAGGCATGTTCATAATCCCTGTAGTGATCTGTACAAAGGAGAGACTGCTGTTTGCATAAATATGAATAATATGGCAGGTGAACAATGTAGCTTTCACCCATAATATAAAAGATATTCTAATCACTCCAGCAAATTGCAAAGAAAGGCAAACGAGGAAAACAAAAATGTTAAAATATGTCTTATATATAAATAAAGAAGAACGACTACAAATCGCTATCTTGACAGTGTGACAATGTATGTTAGAGACTATCTCTCACCATCGGAATGAATGGGAAATCTGATTTTTTATTTATTTATTTATTTTGAAATTGCTACAAGTGACATCCTGTTGTTAAAGCATTTGGTGTTCATAGTTGAACGGTGCTTAAAAATAGAGTTTATAAATATTGCTAAAAATCTCAGACACTCCTTGCTTTTCATTCATGAGAGGCTCACTCTCTTAATTGTCATCTTCTCAGTAAAGCGTAAGCAAAGTGCCAGCCTCCATTTCTGAGAGGCACTTCAGCACCATTCCCTAATGAAAGTGAGTTCTAAAAATGGGAAAAGTCATATTAGTGTTCTGTTGAGGTATCTTTTACATTGGGAAGGATTTTCTTTCCTCCAATTTCTTCTCACTTTCAGATACTGTTTATTTGTATTTCATATTATTGACAGAGAGACAGAGCAACGGATCAAATCTACAGTATAACAATATACGCAAGTGGTACATAGTCATGAAGTGATGTGGGCGAATAGGAGGTTCTACAGGGGAATAATCAAAGTGCAAAGTTTGAGTATTGGTTAGTATACAACATGGATGCAAAATTGAACGCTGGCCTTAAATTTCCCTGGTTTAAATTACCTAGCTGTTCAGTATGAATTGGTATGCAGGAGATGGAAGTTGTGAGTGCAGCAAATTATTATGTATCTAGGGCTTCGTATACACTTCAGTAGACTGTAGACGCCTGCACTGCTGAGGCGCTTCAGTGTAGGTGCTTACTGAAGCAATGAGAGAGGTTCTTCATCACCCTAGGTAACCCATGTCCCTGAGTGACAATAGCTAGGTTGATGGGAGGATTCTTCTGTTGACTCAGCGCTGTGTACATGGTATGTTAAGTCGGCTTAACTATGTCTCTCGGGATGTGTGTGTGTTTGTGGATTTTTCACACCCCAGAGAGACATAGCTATTTTGATATAATTTTTCAGTGTAGACCAGCCCTAATAAATGGAGTACAATTTCAGATGACTATTATCTAGATCTAAAATAGTATAACTAGACTATCACTGATCCCCAAATCCAAAACACCTCTAATTTTTGGCCAGGTTTAAACTCTGGACTTGAACTCACTTCAGATTTTGGATTATGGTCTGTGTCTCTAATTGATCAAACCCAAACATCCCTGGAATCTGAGGATGTATGAACTCCAGACCCAAACTTGAAATGGAATTTTGTGGCTGAGACTCATCTCTAAGTATACGTAATCATTGTAGAAGTGACAAAGAGTCCTGTGGTACCTTAAAGACTAACTAAAATTTTAGAGCATAAGCTTTCGTGGGTTAATACCCACTTCGTCGGATGCATGCAGTGGAAGTATACAGGGGCAGGTATAAATAGGTAGGCAAGAACCAGGTGGGAGATAACAAGGTTAGTCCAATGAGGCTGAACCAGCTTGTTATCTCTAATCAGGGAGAGTGAGGTGTTCCTCTAGCAGCTGAACTGGAGGTGTGAATATCGAGAGAAGAGAAGCTGCTTTTGTAGTTAGCTAGCCGTTCAAAATCTCTATTCAGTCCCAAATTGATTGTGTCAAATTTGCAAATGAATTGCAGCTCTGCAGTCTCTCTTTGCAGTCTGGACTTGAAGTTTTTTTGCTGCAAAATGCTGACCTTTAAATCTTTTATGGTGTGTCCGGTGAGGTTGAAGTGCTCTCCTACAAGTTTTTGAATATTGCCATTCCTGATATCTGATTTGTGTCCATTTATCCTTTTTCGTAGGGACTGTCCAGTTTGGCCGATGTACATAGCAGAGGGACATTGCTGGCACATAATGGCGTATATTACATTGGTAGATGTGCAGGTGAATGAACCAGTGATGGTGTGGCTGATCTGGTTTGGTCCTGTGATGGTGTTGCTGGTGTAGATGTGTGGGCAGAGTTGGCATCGAGGTTTGTTGCATGGATTGGTTCCTGAGTTAGAGTTGTTATGGCGCGGTGTGCTGTTGCTGGTGAGAATATGCTTGAGGTTGGCAGGTTGTCTGTAGGCCAGGACAGGCCTGCCTCCCAAGGCCTGTGAAAGTGAGGGATTGTTGTCCAGGATGGGTTGTAGATCCCTGATGATGCGTTGGAGAGGCTTTAACTGAGGACTGTAGGTGATGCCCAGTGGTGGTCTGTTGTTTTCTTTCTTGGGCTTGTCTTGCAGCAGCAGGCTTCTGGGTACACGTCTGGCTCTGTTGATCTGTGTCCTTATTTCCTTGTGCGGGTATTGTAGTTTTGAGAAAGCTTGGTGGAGATCTTGTAGGTGTTGGTCTCTGTCTGAGGGGTTGGAGCAAATACGATTGTACCTCAGTGCTTGGCTGTAGACAATGGATCGTGTGGTGTGCCCGGGGTGGAAGCTGGTGGCATGAAGGTAGGCATAGCTGTCAGTAGGTTTTCGGTATAGGGTGGTGTTGATGTGGCCGTCATTAATTTGCACCGTGGTGTCCAGGAAGTGGACCTCCCATGTAGACTGGTCCAGGCTGAGGTGGATGGTGGGGTGGAAGCTGTTGAAATCATGGTGGAATTCTTCCAGAGTTTCTTTCCCATGGGTCCAGATGATGAAGATGTCATCAATGTAGCGTAGATAGAGGAGGGGCGTGAGTGAACGAGATTTGAGGAAGCGTTGTTCCAGGTCAGCCATAAAGATGTTGACATATTGTGGGGCCATGCGGGTGCCCATAGCGGTGCCACTGGTCTGGAGGTATATATTGTCACCAAATTTGAAATAATTGTATGTGAGGATAAAGTCACAGAGCTCAGCAACCACTTGTGCTGTGGCATCATCAGGGATACTATTCCTGACAGCTTGTATTCCATCTTTGTGTGGGATGTTTGTGTAGAGAGCATCTACATCCATGGTGGCTAGGATGGTGTTTTCTGGAAGGACACCAATGCATTGTAGTTTTCTCAGGAAGTCGGTTGTGTCACGGAGATAGCTGGGAGTGCTGGTGGCATAGGGTCTGAGTACAGTGTCCACATATCCAGACAGTCCTTCAGTGAGAATGCCAATGCCCGAGATGATGGGGCATCCAGGATTTCCAGGTTTGTGGATCTTGAGTGAAAGATAGAATAACCCTGGTCGGGGTTCTAAGGGTATGTTAATTTGTTCCTGTGTTAGTGTAGGGAGTGTCCTGAGTAGACGGTGCAGTTTCTTAGTATATTCTTCAGTGGGATCTGAGGGAAGTGGCCTGTAGAAATTGGTGTTGGAGAGTTGTCTGGTAGCCTCCTTTTGGTAGTCAGACCTGTCCATAATGACAACAGCACCTCCTTTATCAGCCTCTTTGATTATGATGTCAGGGTTGTTTCTGAGGCTGTGGATAGTATTGCTTTCTGCTCGACTTAGGTTGTGAGGCAGGTGATGTTGTTTTTCCACAATTTCTGCCTGTGCACGTCGGCGGAAGCATTCTATGTATAGGTCCAGACTGTCATTTCGACCCTCAGGAGGAGTCCATGTGGAGTTCTTCTTGTGCTGCTGGTGGGATGGTGTCTGTGTATCAGTGCGCTGTTCTATGTAGTCTTGAAAGTATTCTTTGAGTCGGAGACGGCGAAAGTAGGCTTCCGGATCACCGCAGAATTGTATCATGTTTGTGGGGGTGGTGGATCAGAATGAGAGTCCTCGAGATAGGACAGACTCTTCTGCCGGGCTGAGTGTGTAGCTGGATAGATTGACGATAGTGATGGGTGAGTTAAGGGTACCACTGCTGTGGCCCCATGTGGCAGGCAGGATTTTAGATAGCTTGCAGTCCTTTTTCTTTTGTAGAGAGGTGAAGTGTGTAATATAGATCTCCTGTCTTATTTTAGTAAAGTCTGTTTGTGTGGAGGGTTGGTTGTTTATCAAGGTCTCCAGGTTGGAAAGCTCTTTTCTGATGTTTTCCTGTTTGCTGTACAGGATGCTGATCAGGTGGTTCCTCAGTTTCTTAGATAGTGTCTGGCATAATCTCTCACTGTAGTCTGTGCAGTATGTAGAAAGCAATGGATTTTTCACCTTCAGTCCATTTGGTAATCATTGCAGATCTCCTTTATTGGCTGTATAGGAGACGTTGTTTTCCCTCCACACCAGTGCCAGTATTTACAGTATAAGAACCTTCTGATAGCAACTGTTGGCTGTCCCTTCTTAGTGAGGGAGGCACCCATTGTTTGTAGCTCCATCCTCTGCTCGTCAGTGATTATAATGCTGCTTATTCAGAAACTCAGTATCATTACCTGCACTAACAGGAGAATGTAGTCATCTAGTGATGGTAGCCTCCTAGGAGCCAGAAAAAAGCTACAAACCCCCAATATACATTGCACAAAAGCTGTCACATGAACTATACAAGTAAGTATACTAGAATTCATCGTACAGATGGATGAGCTAACTGCTGCTGAAGACACACACCCTGGGATTGATTGATTTCCTTTTCTTGCTAAGTTATTGTAACAGCGTTCCTAAACGCTGTTTGATTTTTCCTCTTCATCTCTTATTTTCAGTTGAGATTTTTAATGTGTAAATGAAACCATGCGAAAAGGTTATCAGCCCTTTGCAACATTCCCAAGCCATGTACAATGTTAAAAACAGGGACATTTCTTTATTTCGTAGGGAACAGATTTTATCTTCCCATACCCTTTGTGGGCAATCTCAACCAAAAGGCCAAGTACTGAGTAAATGGATGTGAAGGCTGAACAACTCCACCATCCCACCCAGGCAGGTGTCCTTCCAGGTGGAGGCAGATTGGCATGGCAGTGAGGAGAAAGCTTTCATTGCTCTGGATAGTGCTGTACCTGTTCTGTGAATAAACAGAAGACTTGCTAGCTGCAAAATTCAAACACATACTGTAGGGGGTCGCCACTGGGGCTCGTTCCTCTGCGGGGCGGTTGGGCACCCGACCGCCTCGCTACACACCCCTCAGCCGGGTTGGGGAATACCCGGGCCTGGGGTTCAAGTGTTCAGTCAGGCCTGAGCAGCGTCCGTTCAGCCCGCCTCTGCCCAAAAGCCGGGCGGGCAACACACCCACAGGGTAGGGTCAGGGCTCAGACCCTCAAGCAGGGGCTGAACCGTAACAGGTGGGCAAGGCCCAGGCCCTGAGGCAGGGCGGGGCCACAAACACGGGGAACAGTCAGGGGCTCAGACCCTCAAGCAGGGGCTGAGCAGTACCAGACAGCGAGGAGTGACGGTGGGCTGAGGGGGAGACTGCCACCCATGGTTAAGGGTGGCAGGGGGGAGGCAGGCCCACCCGCTCCACTGCGTCCCGGCCCCGGGGCCCTAGCAGCGGTTACAGGCCTGCTGCAGTCAGTGGGGATCCGGACCGCAACACACTGACACAGGTTCAAAACTCATTCCCCGGGCCACTTCCAAACTCCCCCTCAAAGGGTACCTGGGGAGGCGTGGTGACCTCCATGGGCTCCTCCGAGTCGCTGTCTGGAGGCAGAGGCGGCAGCTCCTCGGGGTAGCACGGACGGGGGAGGCTCGGTCCCTCTTCCTCTGGGTAGCGGGCGCAGGGCAGGCTCGGCCAGTTCCCGGGCTCCGGCTGGGTCACCGGGGCTTCCCGGTCAGGAGCTCTGGCTGTAGCCTCTGGTTCCTCCGCTGGCTCCCTCCGAAGTGAGCTCCGGGGCCGAGCTTTTATCCTTCCGGGTCAGCCAGCTGACCTCTGGGGGAGGGGCGCAGGTTTCTCCAGCTCCGCCCCCTCTTGCCTCTGGGGAGGCTCGTCCCTCTGCGGGGCGGTTGGGCACCAAACCGCCTCGCTACACATACATAAAGAAGAGAGAAAACAGTAACAGTTTCAGAGCACAATTCTTGACTTGTGTAAACTGGTGCCATGCCATTGAAATCAGTGAAGCTTCACCGCTTTATATCAGCTGAGAACTGAGCCTTGAAAGCATTGCTGTTTTCTCCCTTCTTCTCTCCTATAGCTGATTTAATTTTCTGGGTTTTTTTTTAATCTTAATTTTACATACTATACTTGGATAAATTAAAGAGAATATTACTAGGAAGTGCATAGAAAAATACTGAAAGGATTGTGATAACTAAAGAGCTTTTCTGCAGAATGGCCCTAATAGAGACACATCAGAAATGCTGAAACGTATGGTCATACAATAAGCAGCTGTCCTCTTCTAGCACCCAAATGCGCCATCACCTTTCTAATATCCCCTAGGGTCTCCTTTCCTAGAAAGAGATCCAAATCAATGCCAAGTCTACATGTGGGTAGCTGCTTCCAAGGCTGTCAGTGAGCTAACACGCTTGCCTTCTGTCGCAGATGCGTCACTTGAGATATTACAGCTTGCTCCAAACGGTATGCATATTAAAGCACAGGATGTAAATGAAGCTGCATTTCATGTCCATGTGAAACTAAGCCCTTGTTAACAAAGCCTGTGATCGTGCTCTCGTTACTGAGGCACAGCTCCCCTAGAACTCTGTAAGGAGCCAGGAGTGCAGGATTGGGCCCCAAACAAGAATGGGGGCCTCCTTCTCTTGAACTGGAATTTTGTCTTTGACCTCAATAGGAGCAGGATTTGGCCTTTTATTTGTGCTCTCCTTACAGTGTTAATAAGAGTTTCCCCTTCAGTTAGGATAGGTGTTATTTCCTTTCTAAATAGAGAACAAACTACGTACGATTACTTTTATGACACACGGTAAAGGCATGCAATAAGATTACTAAAGCTGAGGATTCCTGTTAATTGCCGCGTCTTAGACAATGTTGCAATGTTGCAAGGTGATGTAAATGGACTTTTGTTTTATTCCATTCTCACACTAGAAGCCATGAATGATTCCTCCTCAGAAGCAGAAAACCAGCTTTCCTCCAGACAGAATCAAAATGCTAAATAAGCTATTTTACGTCAGGATGATTTTCTTTTCCTACAGTGACAGTTTATGGATCTGCTTAGCTCAGTATTGACCAGCTACACATCAAGGAAATGATGTCATTTTACACCATGGAGGCATGAGGGGGGATAATCTGTCTATTTCCTCCCCCAAAAGTAGCAGTATTCAAGATGAGATTCTTCCCTTGGGAATCCGTTTTCCACGCAGTTGCCTGTGCATGCTGGTTTTCCTAATTCATCCCAGGATTAAACACACCACGTCAGTTTCCACTGAGCTCTCTTGATACATATGTGCTGTAACTCCCATTCATGATAAAAGGAGTTTTAGGTGTACCTGTCCAGAGAAAGATATAATCCTATTATATGGAATAATTGAAGTGCTTAAAGGCAAAATCCTGCCTCTTATCAGAGGAACCCTCTTAAATTAAGCAGGGAGAGGAGTGGGGTCTGCCTTGCACTTGGCCTAAGACCCATCTGCTGGTTTGACTGCTGCACAGGATAGCTCTGGGGAAGCTACTTGGGGATAAAGGATTACTGAGTGAGAACAATCCCTCCACAACCCTCCAAAAGGAATAATCCTCCAAACAAAAAACCCTCAAACACTTGTTCCAGCTTGTGCATACGGCTGATCGTTGCATTTAGCACTCTGGGAGCTTGGACCCTTCCTAGCTTGCAGACAATTCCCCCTTGAAAATGAGGTGTGTCAGATGGTGTCAATAGCAGCCAGTTTCTTCTTATAGGGACTCCTAGAAGGACGTGGAAGGATCCTTTCCTGCTGCCTGTATGAGGCAGAAGTTCCCTATGCTCTCTTCTGTCTTAGTGCATCTTTGAGCACAGGGCAGGGTTTTGCTCTAATTAGTCTTTGCCAGTTGTTAGACCAAAGGGAATTGTTTTGCAGCATGTGGTTACAATCCACTTTCAGCTGAATCAGAAATTCATATGCAAAAATCTTACACTTAATGGTATCTTGCAGATTGGTGACATTCCCCTGAGGTGGAGGTTTCCATAAGCCTTGGATAGATTTCAGTGATCTCTTCATTTAGCATTTCTGTTGAAGGCAGCTCCACAGATACATGCAGAGTTTTGGGTAACGTACATAAAAGATTGTGAGAGAACACACCAGGATGGAAATTGATTACGCAGGATGTTTCAGTAATGTCAGTTATGCACCTTTCGTTGCTGGGCTTTGTGTATAGATTGTGATTATAATAGTCACAGCAAGAATATGAGGAAAAGAGACAGATTATTTTGCTTTAAAGCCTCATAAAAGTGATTTCATGGTGAAGATTTAGATGGCACTTCAGTTTAAATTTCCCATTTTCTGCCAGTATAGTTTTAAAAAATATCTGTAGATTGAAACTTCTTATGTATGGTCTTCATTTAGAAAAAAAGAAAGTGATATTTGAAAAAAAATCCATTCATGCATTTTTGAGTTATCTGATCTTGAAAATAAAAATGCTTGGAAATTGTTCATTACTATTTCATGCTTGTGTAATTTAAAAAAACCCAAAACATTTCTGCTGTAAAATTATCCTGGATGAGGAACTGGAGATGGGTCAAAATAGGAACCTTAGGTCAGAACCCCTTTTATTCAGCTCCATTCAGATCCCAGATCTGAAACACCTCTCCACCCACACCCAAATTATAGCCCAAAATGGACCGGTTTTCCTCTCTGGTTTGGACGCAGCTGATATTTCAAGATTCCTCCAATTCAAAAAGAGAGAAATCTCACCATTCCAGACCAAAGTCCCATGAGGTGAGATTTCAAGTTTTTGATGCTATTCACTCCAAATCCAAACTTGAACTGCTGTCCTGCTTGAATTCAAGCCTAAACTTATACCGGAGCCATCCACATACAGTATCTTCATCCCATTTTTATTTTGGGGAAAAAAGCAAATCATATTTAACATATTGCCTTCCTTATTGATTTACAGCTAGTGCAATAAATAGAGAACTAGATTCTCAGTAGTTTGACGTATCCCCTTTGACATCAGTAAAGTTATACCAATTTATTCTATACCATATGTTCACAGGCATATACATTAACTATTTCATGTATGTATTTTAAGTGCCTTGTTGAACTGGGGTGATGTAACCATTAGTGATTATCACTGACATTTTTAGGGCTTGCTTGCATGAGGCATTGTTCAAACACATAGTAAGAGAGAGAGTTTCTGCCTTGCAAAGCTTACGGTCTAGTCGTTGAAGGCAGGATACAACTGGTGGGTGAAACAATCAATCAGAAAGGAACAAGGCAGGGAGGATGTAGGTCACGCTGATTGACAAGGCAGTGCTTGCCACTGCTTTGCGGGGAGGTCAGAAAACCTTTTGGTATCATATATCAGACTTACAATATAGACCCTCTAAGTTTATTGAACATCTACTGAGGATAAACACTGCTCAACATCCTTTTTGTGAATTTCTGGGCAGTAGCTGCAGAGCTGTGACATGACCTAAGACGTTTCAAACAGTGAATAGCTGCCTGGCAAAGGCTAGTCAGTGTTCAAAGTAATTTCTTCTTATCTTTTGTACATCTTGTTGTTGGTGAAAGGTCTCGTGTTGGACTACTACTGACAGAAAAAGCAGATGGGTTTACAGCTCAACAGATGCCCTTATTACCTTTTGACATAGAGGTCCCCAGTTCAATATCTTGCTGTAATTAATTTCTTACAAAGAAAGATAATCCTTTGTTTGATGTTTACTCACTTGGTTACCTGGATGTATTCTGGATGATCCGCACCAGGCTTTGCAGTTTTTATGTTTAATCTTGTTCAGCCATGCTTATTCATGAACATCTTTCATTATCGTGATAGGTGAGCTGGCACTTTCATTCAGAGACCCTATTTTTATAGTGAATTTCTTATGGAAGGTGCTGGGCTGACATTTTTACAGATTAATGTTCACAGAAATGATGCAGAATGGGCAAGTGCAATGCAAACTGCCATGGACCACAGTGCCTCGACCCTGACGTAGAAGGTCACTCCACCTACGTGCAAGTGGTGCCCATTTAATTTGTGTCACTTTATTACTTAACAAACCAAACTAAAATGTGGTTTTTCAGAGGTGGGCCTTGATGAAAATCCCACATCCAAATACCCTAGAATGATCCTGATCCAAACTATGTGGCTTGCCTTTTCCTACATAAAAATCCAAACCACATCCCCAGCTCAGAAAAACCTTTGCAGCTTGGGCCCCGTGTTTAGCTTTTCTAAACTTCCTATATTTGCTTCCTCTCTAACCACTTGGGTGGCACATTTTAGAGCAAAGCAAATTATTATACTTAAGTGGGTGAACAGTGGAAGCACTGACTCCAGCTAAATTACATTTCTATAAATGGTACTGTGTTAAGAAAGTAAGTAAGCGGATCTGTGTATCATGAACACTAAAGTAGTCCAAAGTGAAGAGCTCTTTTCCTGTATAGATCTTCTGTAGATAAGATTTATGAAAACATATACATAAAAAACATCAAACAGAGAAATACGCACACATACACTGACACACTGTTGGAACTGTCCATTTGACATAGCCATATTAATTATATAGGGATAGATCAGGCCTGTACAACATACAGCTCGGGGGCCACATGCAGCCCGCACAGGCTCATTGTGCGGCCCGCGGAGGGTGAGTAGGGGTGGGGCAAGCCAAGCAGTGGGTTGGGGGGAAGCAGCTGGGGGCGGGGCGAGGGCAGGGCTTTTTGGCCTGCAGCTGTGTTTTTTTTTTTTTTTTCAGTAATATAGCCCTCGCTGCTTTCCGAGTTGTGAAGGCCTGGGTTAGATCGTAGTTATACAGAGCTATATCTTACTCCATACGCAGTCCCAAGTAGTCAGTGGGACTACTTCTCTGGGAGTGAGGGCTCAGTTCTGCAACGGATCACACCCTTTGGCCTTGATTCAACAAAGCGCTATGTGTTTAACTTTGAGCATGAGCAGTCCCATGAGACTTCTCATAGTCTTCTCATATTCTTAGGTCAAGCCCGAAGATACTGCTAAATGCGAGTAAGGATATCATAGTCTATCCCACAACTCTTTGAATAATTTCACAAAAATCTATAGAGATATAGGCCTTGTCTACACTAAAAGTTACGTTAACCTAATTTACATTGGCATACAACTGCTGCAGTTAGTACATTGCTTGTGCACATTGTGATAGACCCAGGTCAGTTGGGGACAGAATACTAGTAGAAGGCAGATATACTGGCCACTGGATAAGCAATTTTCTGTTCCCTGAGTGACCCAAGCAGGGGCTGCACTAGAGCAATCAGGAACCTGCTAGAACCAGTTAAGAGAGGCAAACTAATTAAGACACCTGGAGCCACTTAGCAGCATGCTAGAATCAATTATGGCAAGCAGACTAATCAGGACACCTAGTTTAAGAAGGACCTCCTGTCAGTTAGTGGAGGTCCTGCAAGGAGCAGGGAGTGTGAAGACATGCTGCTGAGGAGCACAAGTGTGATCAGGCTTCAGAAGGAAGTTTTCCTTATGCTGGCCAGTGATGAGGTTAGCTGAGTGAACGGCAGGTTTGAGCCTCTAGCAGAAGTGGCCAAATTGAGGGCTGCCGTGAACTTCTGAAGTGAGCAAATCCACCAAGAAGTGCAGGACCCACCAAGGCAGAGGATGAACTTTGTCACATGCATACTTGGCTTCTTGTGTTTGTGATGCATGCCCGCAGCAGTAGGGCTTCGATTGATGCAGAAAGCAGTGCACATGGTAGGTAACCCACCATCTAGCACAGGATCTTTTGAGGAAGTTTTTGTAATGCCTTATGGGGCCAAAACAAGTCATGCAAAGGTGACACGGGGGGTTCTGCTGGGATGGAGGGCGGAGGTGGAACGGCTGTCTGCTGATTTTGAGCAGCCAGATACTAGGGCTATAAGAAGCGCGCAGTGCAAAGCTCTATGGCTCAGGCAGGCTTTGAAAGATCATTTTAATAGTGACTGGAGTAGTTTGTGTTACTGTAGTGTGCCCTACCTTACTGTCTAACTTTACAAGGGAACAAAAAGCATATAGCAACTCTCTCTCTCTTGATTGTTTCTGTGCCTCTTCTAGCACAAGTAAAAATGATTAAATCAACATGCGGGTCCTGCTACTTTGAGGGTTCCAGCCCTGTAATTTCAAAGTAAACTGAGGTTTCTTCCTTTGCATCAGGCTCGCCCAGGCTCAAATTGCAGGACTGGCTGTACTGTGGTGGACTGAAAAACAGGTCCTGTCTCACTGTGCAGCTGTGTCCCCTGATCACCTTTCTCCCATATGCTGCCTCCTCTTCCTCATCCATCTCCTACTCCTCACTGTTCACTGCAGGGGCCTGTGATTTGGGCTCTTGAGAAGTATCCATGGGACTATTTGGGGTGGGGTTGGGGTCTCCTCTGAGGATGGCTTGCAGCTCTTTGTAAAAGCAGCATGTCTGTGGCTCAGCACAAACGAACCAAGTGGTGTGCACCAGACCAAAGGGTGAAATTAGGACACCATTCAAAACAAAAGCAAACTTCCCATTGATTGTAATGGAGCCAGGATTTCACCCATTATCCTTTGACTGTGGGGTATAAAAACAGCCAAATTAAATATCACGGCCTTGGTAAAACTGGAAAGATTAAAACAGCCTTGCTGCTGCTTTCTGTTAGTTTGGTGGGATTTTTGCCTTCTGTTTTTCCCCATTTTTAAAGTAGTCAAGACTCTTTTGATGATGACTCCTTGGTAAGGAGCAGCACTGATAAACCACTAGCTTCATTTAGCCAACCTTATACCCATGTATGATTCTGGCAAAATGAGTAGTTTAAGACAACCTGCTGGCATGCTTCCCCCTTTGTCTCTTTCAGTACAGCAAATGCAAAAGAGCTGAGATTAGAAAACTTGTTTGATAAAACTCCAGCAATTATCATTAGGGTTTTCATTCCTTAATGCTCCCTTCTGTTGCCTGTGTAAATTAGCATGTTCAGCATTTTGCTCTTTACTGGCAGGCTAATATTTGATCATTTCAACACAGATTTTCTTTTTTGCATTATGCTGTTTGTCTTCCTACAACCGCAATCTTTAAAATACTCAACTGGCAATTGCTATTTTAGTTGCTTATTTGAACCAGGCAAATTGTAGAATAAAAGGTTTGTAAATTATCTGCTTTATATTAATGCTGTGCTCAAAGGATTGAAATTTGCTTTGGGGAAAAGCAAAGGGCCAAGTAATAACATTTTCTTTTTCTAAAAGCACTGCCAGGAAGTTAATTTCAGAGAGCTTTTTTTTATTATTATTAAATTTCTCAGCCTTCCTTTCAAACACTTTATTAGGAACACGGCTCATTTATTTGGTGGGGATGGAGGTGGAAGGCAGGCTCATTAATTCATATTGTGGTCTAAGTGTAATGTTAATATTGGCAATGATTTCATTTTTCTAATAGGCTGTCATTGTAAAAGGTTGATTTTTGGTGGGGAACCTTAAAGAAGGGGAGGTTTTGTTTCTCCACTTTGCAGTGTAGTTCTTATACTGAAATGTGTAAAGCCTTTGGAATTGAACAGGTTGCCCTACAATAAGTAAATGTGGTCCATCTTAGCAGTTTTATCAAAGAAATCATGAAAAATTAGTGTACAATTTCTCCTATTAATGAAGATTGGGTGGAGCCTTTTTGCCCAGCCCCAAGTCAAGGACAGCACATAGTTATGCTGCTCTAGGAGGAGCCCAAGAAGAAACTGTGATTCAGGGTAACAATTCCTTCCCTTTTCTTCTCTTGCTCCAGGACAGGGGAGGAAGTAAGTTGAAAGGATACAGCTTGTTCCCACTCACTGCCCATCCCAGCTCATTGTGTGTGTGTGTGAGAGAGTATGCTTGGACACTTTCTCAGATTGAGTTTAGAGCTGCCCTTGCCCTGCTTGCTGGGAGGAGAACCTGTATTTCAATTCTTTGCTGCATTCCAGATCCAGGGTTTATGCAAGTCTACATGGCCACCCAGTAGGATAGGTGTAGGGACTTTACTCCCCATTGCATCCATGCATGGTTACGTAAGACAAAGATTAGAGAAGTGCTCCATGAAAGAGTGATGTCTGTATAAAGTTCCAGGAGAGGGCGATCAAGAATTTGTAGCATAGTTCCTGGGTTTTGTAGGCCCAATAAAACTTCTTGTTGGTTGTGCACTACAAATGATTTCTTGCATTCAGCTCTTTACATGCAGCTCTGAACAGGTACAGTTTCACGCTTAAAGAGAGGCCATTGGATTGTAGGTTGCAAAATAAATCAATCCTTGTAAGATATCGTAGGGAGCTTGATAGCTGCAACTACAGTTATAGAGGGAAGGTGAGACCAGTGCTTCTGTATTGCTGTCGCCTGTAGAAATATGTAACACGTGGCTTCTGGGTGCAATTCAAGGTGTTGACTCTTGTCTGTGAGGCCCTGTGTGGTTTTGCTCTTGGCTTGTTGAGAGCCTGAGTCTCTCCCGAAGTACCAGTGTGCCTGTTAAGATCATTGTTCTCAACAATACCTAGATTTGAACATCTGAGAGCTGTTCAGGAACTGGAAATTCTGACATTTAAAAAACAACAACCAAACTTCCAATTCACAATGAAAAGCTGAAATGACAAAATTTCCCACAAAATGAAAATTCTGAAATATTTTGATTCAGGACCATCAAAATGTTTTGTTTAGCTAGTATTGAAATATTTAGTTAAAATTATACATCATACGTTAAAATATATTAAAATTAATATTTTAATATAAAAAGTCCAATTGAAATGAACCCAAAAGATACTAACAAAACATTTAGACTTTTTCCTGTTGAAAAATTGTGTTGAAATTGACACGTTCCCACGACATGATTTCTTTTTCAATGAAACTGCTTTTTTTTAGTGAAAAACCATTGCACTGAAAATGTTTTGACCAGCTCTAATATTTAGGGACTTCAGACAAGGCACTCACTGTGTAGGGCCCTTGATAGGGAGGCTATTTGTCCAGTTACAAACTGGAGAGTCCTTTTCTTGGGTGATTTGTCTCCCATGGTACTGAGACAAAACCAGATGTATCGGACAGGCGATGCCATAAGGAAGATCATTCTATTCTGCACACACCGATAACCCTTCACACACGTAGATGACTCTTGCCTCCCCATACTGGTGGAGAGGGGCAGGACAATCTAAAGGGGAGGATAAGGGACTGCCCAGTTTGAATCCTCTGCCCAGCGACTTCTATCCCCCTCTGTCCCCACATGCAGCCTGGGGCCGCTGTGCTCTCTCTGCACCTGTGTGTGTGGGGGTGCTCTGTCCTTCTCCCGCTGCACCTTCCCCCCGGGCACGTTCGGCTGCTCTCCCTGGCAGCCGGACCCAGGTGGGAAGCGGGATGTAGCCACTTCTTACGTGACTGAAACTGGCTGCTCTAGGTGGCTGCTCTTGCAGCACAGCAGCTACCGGCGAGCGACGCTGGCTGGGGAGAGGCGTCGGGCCTCTCCCTGCCCTGGTTCAGCTGCTGGGGAGGATTGCCTGGTGTCCAGTTAGGGTGACCAGATGTCCTGATTTTATAGGGACAGTCCTGATTTTGGGGTCTTTTTCTTATATAGGCTCCTATTATCCCCCACTCCCATCCCGATTTTTCACATTTGCTATCTGGCCGCCCTATGTCCGGTTTATGATCAGAAAGTCCAGTCAAAAAGATGATCTGTCAGTGTCCAGTCAGAAGTACTGACCAGACACCAAAAGTCCAGTTACCACAGGCAGGGAAGAGGCAGCCCCTGTTGCTTGGCACTGAGGAGGTGGCTCCGTGGCAGCATGCATGCACTGGTGTGGAAGGCCCCTTTGAGGAGCACAGTTTGCAGGGCTGGGGCAGAGGACAGTGTGTGGGGGCCCATAGTGAGTGGGGTAAGGAGCTCCCAGCAGGCATGGAATATGCCGGTGAGGGAAGGAACACGAGCTGCCCTGCCAGCCAGCACCTCTCCCGGCCTGGGGGCAAGGGAGACTCCAGGTAAATTTGAGATGAGTCCATTTTGGCGTAACATTAATTGTTCATGGTTTAGTTCGAGCGTCATGACTGGCCCCTTAGGGATGTTTCACTGGTTTTTGCACTTTTTAAAATCTCTAAATCAAGGATTTTTTTTCTTCCCTTTTACTCTTTCTCTACTCTTTTGAAAGCTTGCTGCTGCCAAATGAATAACTTGTCCAGCCCCCTTCTTCTTGTGATTAGCCTTGTGTTTGGTTGGTTGGTTTGTTGTTGTTTTGCTTGATTGATTGTACTCTGCACTGTTGTCTTAATCTGAGAGAGAGGGGCTAATCCTTTAGCAGTTAACATGGGACTTGGTCCAAGGACAGGGTTGCATTACAGTGAATAGTACCGCTTAGGAGGAGGGGATGTACCTGCATTAAAGTCATGGCTGTGGGCAGTGCTTAATTGGTGCTAGGGCAGAGCCCCCAGCACCTTTACCCTTGGCAGGTCATAACCCCTCCACACCTCTGGGCTTGCTGCATCAGTTCTGATTGTACAACAGTTGCTTGAGCCCTGGCACCTTGTTCATGACAAAGTAAACACTGGCTGTGGGGAAAATGCAAAGGATGTCTTTATTGCAACTCGCATAACATATTGCTGGGGGAGGGGCAGATGAGAGAAACCACATTGAAGCAAGGTGTGTTATAATAGCCACCTTCCATTCAGGCTAAATGAGGAAACTATTAAATGCCCTGTTGCTTGGTGATAGTTGAAAAGGTAGGTGCCACCTCTCAAAACACAGGCCACATGTAAGGGCGCCAAGAAATTTGAACTGTGTTGGTGGAGGGCTTTCACTGGAGGCTGAATTTAAATGCAGGGATGGAGGACTGATGGTGATTGCAGCTGTGTATTTGAGAGAACGAAGGGGAAAAAACACCACAGGAACAGGTACCGAGAAAGAAGTCCCAAAGCAGCCCTGTATTGTGACGCTTAGAAAAAGCTAAGAGAGAGAGTGTTAAGTAAAGTGCTGGTTGGAAGGAGGTTTGGAACTGGTTTATAGCTCCTGCTGTTTGATTCCTACTGTGTTCAGGTAAAACTTTATTTACATCCTTTGTAAATAAACACAATTGCTTCAGAGAACTAACTGAATCCAGCATCAGTTTCTCTTTCTAACAGAGCAACCCCTGCACTTGGAATCTTGATTAAACCACTCGGCTCAAAAGCATCCGTCTCGGCTAGGGAAGAGGAAGAGTGGGGCAGACAGTCCAAGTTTTGAACGAATATGGAATATTATTGTAAATGAAAAAAGTAATGGGGAAATCAGCTGAGAGGAGGCTGCTGGAATAAAGTGCAGCCATGCAGCAACTCTTTCCTACTGTCCTCTGCCTGAGAAAATCAGCCCTGCTGTGCCCCATGCTGGCTATGTTCACCACTGAGCAGTCATCCATACATCAAGGCGTATGTTGTACAGGCTGCTACACCACTGGTATAAAATGAGGAATAACTACCTAAAAAGTGGTAGGTAAAAGGTGGTAAAAGAAAAATATGTGCCAAAAAATACTAATAAAAACCAAGTCAACTAGAGTTTGGCCTCAAGAGCAACAGAATAAGGACATTGGGTCTAATAATAGCCCGTACCATGTTTTTCATATTAGAAATACTGCACAAGTAAAACTGCTCGCAAGTTTACCAGTCTCACTGTATAGATGGGGAAACTGAGGCAGAGAGCTGTCATAACTTGTCCAAGTCTACACAGCAAATCACTGGCTGAGCTGAGATTAAAACTCATGTCTCCTACTCTCAAATTTATTGTACTGAACAATTCAGCTACTATTGTTACTTAAGACAGAATCAAACCAGCATTATATTGATAGGGCAAATAAACTGTTGATGTTTTCACATACACTCCAAAAAGAAAACAAAACCCAAAAGAATGTTTCTAGGAATGGTCTACCTTCATTCTGTCTCCAAAATCAGACAGTTAAAACAAAATAAAGTTGAAGATAGAATGCTGAAATAGAGCAAATTTTGTTTGTTCAAGCTCCTGATTTCTTAGGAGAATGTCTCGTATTGAGCCTCACTCCCTAGTTACTTGAGCACAGGGCCTTTATTCTTAAATCTGTCCTGACGACTGTAAAGGTTTGCTGGATTGGGTCCGTAAGCTTTATTTAAGAAAGAAGTGTAAAATTACAGCAATAATATAACACTGCAAAGTAATTACACTAAATAGGGCAAAAGTCGTTTTTTTAAACTGCACTCTAGGCAATGGACCACAAAGTTTCAAATGTGCCGATTTGCCCTGTTCAGCGCACCAATGTGGTGACAATGACACATGTTTTGTTTTGGCACATGGGAACTGTAAAATGCCATGGCATCTGCTACTGATATATTGGAGAGTCAAGTACAGGCCTGACTGATTTTCGAGCTCATAATGTATGCAAAGATCCAGTACGCCAAACATTACAGGGGGTAATATCTCTTGTGATTAGTATGCATTATCTTTTTGCTACCATCCTCTTGAATGCATTGAAGCTGATACAATGTACTGATGCTCATGCTGATATTTAGCACTTTACATGTTCAAAGCCCTGTACAGATATTAACTAATGAATTAACATAAGCCTTCATTTCCATAAAATGGTTTAGTATAATAAGGCATTGTGGCGATTCATTCACCTCTGTGGGCTCAAGCCATTGCAGTCTGTGCACTTGCAGTGAAGACTGCAATAATAGTGATTAACTCTCAGTTCTCCATCGCCCACCTCTGGAGCTTCCACCAAAGGTGAGGGCAGCTTTAATTCTGGCCTGGACTCTGTAGAGTCCATGTCACAATTTGTCTGGTTCTGCTCACTTTTTAGGTTGCACCAGCTTCTTCTCGACCTCCTCTGATGGAGCACGAGTTTAGTGGTGCCAGTGCAAATCCCTTTCCTTTGAATGGACTTTCCACCACTGGGGGCTGGAACCTGGAGTTCCCTGCCAGAAATGAATGGGCACATGTATTTTTTAAAGTGCCTGTTTGCTGTAGTGTTCTAGGCAGCATTAAAACACTGTCAATATTGCAGTTGTTTCATTCATAAAAGGCTAAGGCAATGCCTTGTTTTGCCCTTTGCTTCCAGTGTCTTGGGAGATGTTTTCTTTGGCACAGTGATTTAGAATAGTGGGTTTCAAAAATTCAAACTTAAAATAATATATACATTCCTAAAAGTTACAGGGTCCAAGAGCAATTGAATCTTAAATTAGTGGACTAGAAATAGGTCAGGTAAAGTAATGCAGGGATCGATTCAGCTGTGGGTTGCATCAAACTGCATAACCTATGGAGCAGGTTTTCCAGTTGTGGAAAGTCTACCCAGAGAGAATTGTGATGGTGCAATAAAGCCACAGGAATCCAGCCCAGCCATGAAGAGGCATGACCCTGGGGAGATGCATTGGCTGATTCAGTGCATTCTCCCAACAGCCTCCCATGGACATCCATTACTACTAAAAGCTACCCTCCCCAGACAGAACCCCCAGTGGCGGGTGGTTGTACAAATAAAACCTGTCCTCCCTCAGTGCTGAATTTCTCCTGAAGCACGTAGCACCTACTGGTGCAGAGCTAGAAAACTGGCCATTCTCTGTGCCATTGTGAGGGTTCATTGAGACCATAACAAGGCCGCACTGCTTTACTAACAACTCCCTCTTTTCTCTTATCAGCTTCTCAGAGTATGCAAGGTAAATCAGTGTCTTTCCTAACACTGCTCTTGGGACGCACACTTCCCGGGGCACACAATTAGGCTAAAATGTGGGGATTTGTGCAGAAGGGTGTTAGGCTTCCATCCTGCAGGTTGCAAAGGAGAGAGGCACAGTTCCCATCTAATCTGGGAAGTGGGGGAAGGGCACTGAGCATTTGCAGCTCTGATTTGTAGATGCCTCTCAGGACCAGGGTTGCAGGTGATTTGAACTAAACCCTGCTTCATGGGATGGTAGTGATGCCATTGTCCAAGAAATCTGCTACAAGCAAAAGTACAACCAGATCAGTACAAAGATAGAGTACAAACTAATATAAAGGATATTTTTTAAAAAGATACTGGATTGTTTTCCAAAATCCTGCAAAGTACCAAAGTTCATACTTCTCCTTTTTGGATAAACTAACCTTAGAACAAACTACACAGGAAAACCAACAATATCCTATTGGATTTAAATTACCTGAGCTTCAGTGAAGCTCAAGAGAAAACACTGAATGAAAATATTACCATAAAGGAGATTAAATCAGCAATACATTCTTTAAAAGCAGGAAAATCACTCAACCCTGTTGGCTTTACAACTGATTACTGCAAAACTTTCACTGATCAACTCAGCCTGACTCTTATTAGATAACATTTCACTACAGTTTAAAATCAAAAATAATCTCTGATATGCAGCCCAAATAATACTGGGAAAGGCTCCATATCTGTGTTCTTCATATAAGTCAATTTGGTTAATCAGCTACAGTGCAAAAGTAAGAGCTGAAAGTTTACTCTAGGTTTTCTCCAGATTTATGGCTATAAACCAAATAGGCTTTTTTACATACACCAAGCTTCTAGTGATGTAAGGAGATTATTTAATGTAATACATAATTCACATTATGACACACTATACTGTAATTATCTCTGTGGATGACAAGGAAGGTTTTTGACTGCTGTTATGGCCTGGGAACTGTCAAAGTGGAACAATACTATTAAATCAATGGTGTGGGGATTTCAAAATATATGAGTATGGTTTGCTATCCTGTGATTGAAAGGATCCCTTTGTGGCTATGGAGGCAGGATTAAGATTTCCCCTTCAGATTCTGGCCGTGCAAATGCACCATCCATGGAACATGTAGGGCAACTACAAAACTGCACCCCAAGTGGTTCACTACAGCAACCTGATATCCCCATGGAATTATTTAAAGACTCTTTTGACTCTTAAGATATAAATTCCTTTCCAGCAAACTGAAATACAATACACAGGACGATTCACACAGAGCTGAGGAAAAGCACTTCCCAGTCCCAAGAAATCAGCCAAAATTACACTTTTACTAAGTTCAGACATTGTGGCTTTTCACCTGGTTTTGAGGAAGGCACTAACTTGCTGCACAAGCAACCATAGGAGCACCTGATGTATTCAGCTGAATGGGGCTGCAAGATGTAGGACACTTACGGTTGTCAACTGTGTAATATTTAAAAACCGGACACTTCCGCAGGAGTGCCAGAACCCCCTACCCCACCTCTTCCCCCGAGGCTCCATCTCTGCCCCACCACTGCCCCAAGGCCCCAGTCCATTCAAGCCTCTTCCCCTCTCCCCCCTTGACCCCAGGTTGGGAGAGACTTGCCCGTGGAGCTGGAGCTGGGAGCTGCACCTGCCTGACTCAGGCAGGCAGCAGCCCTGGCTGAGAAGGGACTGGTGCAGGTGATGGCCTGGTGCCTCCTTGCCTCCCCCGCATGCAGTAAGCAGACTTTTGGTTCTGCTCAGTAGATCTGACTGGACACTATCAGGTCCCCTTTTTGACTGGACTTTCCAATCAAAAACCGGGCACCTGGCTACTATAAGGACACTTGCAGTCAGTATGCTGGAGCTCATTTGTCACCCACAAAAATTAGGACCTCTCCGTAAGTTTTAACAGACACTGAAAACTGACACATCTTTGGTTGTTAACCTCACAGAGACTGGCTTCCGGCTTCCCACACATACAAGTTAATGAAGTTAACAAGGTCACTGCCTAACAACATGAAAAGAAAAGGATGCACTTCTACTTGCACTGCCTTGCGTATTTAAAGAGATCCTTTGTCTGTGTTAGTACACGACCCTGAAGATCTCATGCAAAATTCCCACTGACTTCAATGGTTGTATTGACTAAGGTTCTGTAGATTTTGGCCTCTATTGAAAATCGCTGATTAAAAACTACCCCTTCTTTGAGCCCACGTGGAGCACTATAATCTAGTTTTAATGAAAGTATCTCTTGGGCAATTACTAGGAGCTGGAAACTTTTTTTTTTTTTTTTTTAAAAAGAAAGGCTAAACAGTCCTATGTCCCTGTAGTATAAAGGAGCTCCAAGAAGATGTAGCTGGATGAATGAAGGAAGGGATCCCTTCACCTTGACTTCCATCTATGGACTCAGTTGCAAGATCAGGATCTTAGATTGTAAACTCTTCCTGGCCAGAACATTGTCTTAATTCTTCCCTGTAAACCACTCGGCATTCTTTAAGCAGTATGGGTCCCATTCAGGAAGGTAATGAAGCATAGGCCTAACTTTAAGCATGGTAGTGAACTGTGAATCCAATGGGAATCCTCATTCAGAGCCTGATCCACAGCCTACTGACATGAATAATCCACTTTTAATTGGGCGTTGGATCAAGCCTCCATTGCCTTAAGAACATAACACAAAAATGGCCATACTGGGTCAGATCAAAGGTCCATCCAGCCCAGTATCTTGTCTACCGACAGTGGCCAATGCCAGATGCCCCAGAGTGAGTGAACCTAACAGGTAATGATCAAGTGATCTCTCTCCTGCCATCCATCATCACAACCATCATAAGGTCAAGCATGTGATTAAGTACCTTATTTAACCGAGATCTATACAAACACATAAGTAAGAATAACAAAATGTTAATGCTAACAGTGCAATAAACAGTTTATTTCCCATAACATTTAAAAAGTCCTCTTAACACTAGAAATGTTTTTTAAACTTCCGTATCCTAATATCTGACGTCATTTGCACAGCTCTCAGTTTTGTTGCGATAGTTACAGTACAAAATAGTAATTTTGAAACCGCACTTCGATGATTGCCTCATCTGATCTGCTTTCTGAAATGTGGCATTCCTATTCACAGCATTCTCCTTCATTGGAAAAATGTCATCAGTGTCAGGATGAAAGCAGTTACATAAAAGTAGCAACATCTCTGATCTCATTGTTTTCACCTGATCTCAGTCTCCCTGCAACAGCTTCATGTTTGATTTTCCTGATCTCCTGTTCTCCAAACATCTAATAGCTTAATCAACATTAAAAGTTAGCATTGCGAAACAAATAAGAAACCGCTGGGATAACTCCTACAATTAAATAAGGAAATATTTGTGATAGCTATGTGGCGAATACTCTTTTTTCTTTTTCTTTTTCTTTTTTTTTTTCTTACTTCTAGGTCTACTATCCTGGTTTTCATCATATTCTTGGATAATTTAAGAGCGTTTCTACATAAAGTTGTTCAGATCTGAGCTCTGGCTGCCTCTTCATTTTTCTGCATTTCAGTTTTCTAATTCTGTCAGACTGCTCAGTATTTCCTAAGTTTTGTCTTGCTGATTGATAATGTGGATTGGAGTAAGTCACTCATCCCAATGAATAGTTTCAGCAATTCAGGATTTAGTCTGGCTGCCAGACTCAGAGCATGCACCTTTTGTAAACAGTCAGATTTGTCAGGATTAGCTTTGGCACGATAGATCAATCAGAAGGCATCCCAACACTCCCAAAGGTGAAAAGTGCAAGAATATCAACATTCACTGGACAGACAGGGAGGGAAATAGAGGGATAAATTCATCCAGTGTACAACTCCAATAAATTCATCAGGTAAACCAAGAATGAATTTGGTCCAGATATTTTAACTGAACATATCCAGAAGAAGGTCTAGGCTACAAATGTACATCGGCGCAGCTACGCTACTGTAGCACATCTGGTGAAGATGTCGTAAGCCAAGAGAAGAGAGCTCTCCCTTCGGCTAAGACCACCTTTGCGAGAGGCAGAAACTCTCCCACTGACATAGAGTGCTGTCTACATGGGGAGGTTAAGGTCGGTATAACTGTTTCATTTAGGGATGTGGGCTTTTCACATTTCTGAGCGACATACTCATACCGAAGTAAACATTCAATGTAGACAAACTTTAGCTACACTTTAGTCACAGGTGGTGCTTGGCCCCTCCGAATGCAAGCTTAATTCTATTTCTCAAATCTCTCAGACATCCTTTTTTGTGAACATTCAGCTTCTGTTTCTCTTTTAGCAGCATATACCTCTCTTGTCAAACCATTATGCATGCCATCTCTTATTGCCTACCCTCCTCTTTTGTTTTTTATATACTGGAAATGAAATAACAAGTATGGACTGGTTTTCAGGATTTCCAAATAGGGCACAACTGTACATTTACACTGAATTGTCTTTGCATGAAGCTCAAGAGGGAACAGCATAAAAATATGAATGTTTCTGTAACCTCTTCATTTTTGTTGATCAACAGTTTGTTAGAAAAAAGCAGCTGCAGATTTGTTATATAAGGTCTGACGAATCAATAGGCGCCATGAATTCACTTGTAATGAAAATGTTCTTTTGCAACCTCTTCTTCCATCTATTCATTCTCCATTTCTCCCTTCCCTCTTTACAAAAATATTTGAAACATCACTCTAATATTTTTTTTCCTCTTCTTCTTAAAATTTTATATGACCTTCACTCCCTTTGATTTATTTCTTCTGCTATTTCCATGTTCTTCTACACTGACATTTTCTTGGTTGCTCCTAGTACATTTATTGCTACCTGGCAAACACAGAATAACCTTTTTGCATACATTAATATATGTTTACTCATCTTTTCATTTCACCCTGACCTCTCTTCTCCATTGCCATATCCCATTCATTTTCACAAAATACATAACACAGTTTCAAAATTAGCTACAGAAAACAGAGATGTCGACAACAACTGAGAGCTTCAAATCATGACTTATGAAATGCAAACAACAGAAGTGAGACTCAGACTAATCTTTCCACTCCTAGGAAGCCTTATCTTTTGTTCCTGCCATATTTTTAATCACAGTTTTGCACAAAATCCAATTTCATCTAGTTTGCATTACAAGCGTGACTTCTAAACATAAATCTACAGCAGATTTACAAATGCAAACTCAATGTTCTTGTTCATGAATACAATTTAAATAATTTTGGAAGGGAGTACAACACAGAACCATAAAACTTACAACCTTACAGAACTCCATTTGATGTTCTGAGACAAATGGCTCAGCTTCTGATTGGTCCTTACAGACGCACCTGTCCAAGGGCTCAATCCTGCAGAGTGCAACTGGAAACTCACTAGAAGCTACTTAGCTTGGTGTTGTGCTACTTTATTAGAGAGGCCAGTACTAAATATACAGATGCCTGCTCCCTCCTTACAATACTCCTTGTGTTTTGAGGATAACATCCGCATGACCAAGTTTCTGGACATTTAAAAGTAAGCTTGAAGCCTGTCAATGGGAAGGGAGGTCTGTTGGTGTGAAAATTCTCTCTTTCTCATATACCTGCCCACTGAAGTTGCTAGGTATTTTAATTTGTTTTCTAGTCTTTTGTGTTGGATGTTTTCTGCTTTGGAGGAGGTGGGCCTGGGAACAGTCTGAAAGGTGGTTTCCAATATAGACTCAAGGTCAGGAAATGATCCTCTTGTTTTTTTTGTTAAAGTTTTGTTACCAAAATTCTCTTCATATGTATTAGAAAGCAGCAGGGCAAATCATTTACATTAGTTTGTGCTACTACCAAGTTTCAGCTTTTGTGCCTTTTTGTGAGAGTCAAAACACAACCATGTCTCTATTATTACTCAAGGGAGAATAAAGTTGCCCGAGAATCTGCTGAGCTAGACTCCAACTCGGCCAGCGTCACAGGCTTAGAAAGTAAAATTAAGCAAGGAAAACCTCTCTGGGGTTTATTTACAAGTTTTTTTGATACAGCCAAAATAAAATTCTTTGGCCATCCCCTTCATGGAGCTGATCAGTCTTTACATGCCAAAGCATACAGTCTGAACAGGGCAGCTCTTCTTGTGTCTCCAGGACTCCCTGTCCTGGCTTTTTGGGCAGGATCTTTAAGCGTCTAAATGTACCAGTATTCAGCTCCACTTCATTACCTCAAGTGCAGGTAAGAAACTAAGGTTTGCTCAGTTACCCTCAGCTCAATGATATGTTAGAGATGGGAGCTGAGAAACCCAGTCTTGAACCCATCCTTGAGTTTAATCCCAAACTCTCCATCCTGCTGTTTGGTTTGGAGGCAACATATATCATGTCAATCAGGGTCTCCCATGGGACAGTGAAGGCTCTGTACATTCCATCATGGTACCCAACCCAGCGCCTTGTAATTGATCATGTTTTTTTTGTGTTAAGTACGGGTTTTTCCATCCTTGCTTCCCATTCTGAGCATGTGTTACTTTTCATGCTGCATGTGATTTAAAAATAGATCTGTGTAATCAAATGCCATAAACTACATTCACTCCTGTATTTTATGAAACGCAACATATGTTTAACTTTTTGCTTTCTTTGTAGGTAAGTAGCTGTTTTCCTCCTTTTGTCAGTCCATTGCTGGTAAGTATATCCTGTAAATGACATAACATTAAATTAATGTGCTATCTTATGTCTTTAAATGGACATCATCAATCTAGCCATTAAAGAAATAGTTTCACATGCAGCACCTGTCCCTAAGTTGTTGTAGGTTTACAATCACTTTTCCTACTTTTCAAAGTGTTTTCCCCCTAGTTTTTTGTGAAAGATGCACACAGATAAAAGGAATGAGCCAAGGAGATAGAAGAAATAGTAGAGATGATGAAAAATCTTTTGGGTTTTTTTTTTTTTGGTTTGATGGCCAAACCAAAAACAAAATCTGTTTGGTTCCAACCAAAATGGAAATGTTTTGATTTTTCTCACTGAAGTATAAAAAGAAAAAAAAAAATATGTATCAGCTGGAAGTAAATGTTTCATTTGAGCTGAAACAATGGGGTTTTTTTAGGTTTTTTGTTTTGTCAGGTTTTGAGTGTTTTTTAAATCTTTTTTAAAAAAACAAATCTAACTTAATTTCAAAACAAAACATTGTTTTGAAAGAAAAAGTCAAAACATTACATTTTGAAAATGTGAAGCCAGACCATTTTGATGTTTGTGAAATTGTTCTTTTCATTTTTGAGTCAGCCAAAAAACTCTTTGTAGAATTCAACCCAAAACACATTTTTGGTGAATTAACTATGTAGCAGAAAATTTTCACTCAGCTCTAGGAAACAGTGAAATTGATTATGCACAAAGTCAACAAATGAGATCCTCCATCCCTTTTACCTATAGTAACTTACAAGTTACTTGTAACTATAGTATAGGAGGATGCCAGACAGGTATGTGCAATCTCCTGGTGTCTCTCTAAGATTTATTGCTGCTTGTAGTCTGTGGGGAATTTCTCAGAATCGCCTCTGTTCCTGCTGTGCTCTGACTTGATAGAAGACCCGGTATAATAGTAGACTATCCTAAGATAAAACTGATTCCAATATATAGTGCTAGTCTCACCTGTGTGGATTCTACATGTCTTTTCTGAATATTGGCCAAGCAATCTTGAGAAATGAAATGCCCCTTATCAGCTTTTTTCCCTTCCCCCCTCAACTCCCAGTCTCTCCAGAGACACGCAACACTTTTTGCTGGTCTCCGAAGGTTTGGAATTTTCTAATTACTGCACAGAATCTATTGTTTCTCGTGGTCCCGGCATCATGGTGGGCCCTGTCAGTGCTTTATAGGGATGCTATTTTGTGTGTTTGAATGACTAAAAAAATTCACTGCATTTTATTTGATTATTTTTTCAGGTCCACTGTTTTCTCGTTGAGCATTTTTATTTGGATTTTTATGGTTCCTGATCAGCTGATTAGACAACTCAATAATTCTCAAGTCATGGTGGTCCTTTCTTCCATCTTTTCCATAGCTTGGACAACATCTGTAAGTTTATGATCTCCTCTTTTTCTGGTTCTAGTCTCTCAAATTTATGTGCCAGACCAGTAATTTAAGAAGTTTAATTTGAGACGATGTTGTTCTGATGGGTAGGTGGTAGCAATGTGATCTCTTCCAGAGATGTTCGTCTCTAGGACTGCCTGTGCTTTGTGATCGTTTGTGGTCTGCTTTTGTATATTTTCATCGGGTTTTGATTCTTGGATCAGCTATGCGTTTCTTCCTAAAGATTTTCCTATTTTTTTTTTATAAGAGCACTTTAGGTTTTGAAGTGGGACTTAAAGATTAGCAGGAAGAGAGGGAACAAATGAGAAATTGTGCTCTCTATTTAGCATGCATTCTCAACTTGGGGATCGTGAATAATCTTTTTTTATGTCTAGATCGGGGGGGAGGGGTGGGAAGGGTCCTGAATATTTTTCAGTTATAACATCGAGTCTTGCTGTAGATCAGGGCGAGAGCCACCGCCTTACTGCACATTAAAGGGCCTTTTGTGGATCTTTTCAGGAGCATTGTTAGGAGAGGCAGATGTGGTCCAACTCATGCCAGTGTAATGAGATACCCATAAGGACTGGGCTCTTCCCCAGCTAAGCTGATGCTTTCGTTCTCTCAAAGAAACTGACTGTAGAGAAGGGTGGGTCTGTCTGTCTGTCTGTGTAATAGAGAGGAAATAGTTGATATAAAGACCTGTATGGTAGAGTACAGATGAAAATGAAGGGATTTCTATCGAGGCCACTGAACACACTAGTTCTCTTTGTTTGTCTGGCTTCCAAACTAAGTACTCGAGATCTCAAGTCCTGACTTAGATTGAAAAGAATTGGCAGGTACCTAAATAGCTGTTCTAGCTCACAACATCAGCAGTCTTTTTGGATGAATAAGTTACTTGCATAAAACCTAGAAAAAGCTTGTGCTAATTGACTTGAATATACGTTAGTTTAGTAATGACTTTTGTTCACCGTTAAATGAGATTCTGATATATATTTTCAGTACTTTATACTTGATTCTTCCAAGAGGAAGAAATATGGACAGATAGCTCTAATTCTCTTTTGCAGCCCTTGTTGATGGTATTGCTGTCTCAGAAATATGTTGTTTTAGAGGCATTATTTTCAGGGGAGCTGTAAAAGTATGGTGCTCTACACAGGTTCAACAAACCTTTCACTGAGTTACTATTCAGGTGATACCATTGTATGAGTCTGAAGATGTGTCTTCACAGCACAGTTAGCTCAAGTTTAACTTGAGTGTTACCCCTAACTGGTCTCCCATTCGCACAAAAAATCTCTAGCTCAAGTAAAGTGGTGCTTTAAAATTGAGTTAGCTGTCATATCAGGGTCTGACCATTGCAGCTGGGAGGAGGCCTCCCAGCTAGGAGAGACAGCCTCTCAGAAACAGCAGTGTCAGCACTGCAGTTCAGGCTCTCAAGCCTTGGGAGGTGCGTGAGCTTCAGAGCCTGAGCTGCAACATTTGTATGGCTATTTTTAGTTCTCTAGCTTGAGCCCTGCTAATGCAGGCCTGTGTACCCGGTTTGGGAGTATAGACATACCCTCAGGTGGGTGAGTTGAAACTTGACTGCTCAAGTGATGCTAATGCTCAAACTAGTAATGCAATGGGGACGCAGTAGCTCAAATTACAGTAAATCCTTGGCAGCTAATCCAACCCAATGTTTAATTTGTAATGAAAGAGACACTGGGGCTCAAGCAATTTTTTTACATTCATAAATAAGGCTACGATTATGTCACAAAGGTCAGGGAAGTCAAGGAATCTGTGACTTCCCTTGACGTCCATGACATTTTCTGCCTGGGATTGGACTTCCCAGCCAGCCCCGCTCCTCCCCTGCAGCTCCCAGACCTTTCCCTGGTTGGGGAACCCCACAGCTGCCCAGTTGCGGCAGGTGACAGGGGGACCTTGTGCACCTTCCCAGCCATGTTGGGGAATGCCCCCAGCTGTGGTGCGGGATCCCACAGCAGTTCAGCTTCCACGAGCAGCGAAACCCCCGGGGTTCCCTGCTGCTGTGCATGGCAGGGCCTCTCAGAGCTGCTCAGCCGTCGTGTGTGGGGAACCTCAGAGCTCCCACTCACTGGAGTAGTGGGGGACCCTGGAGCCCCAGCAGCAGTGGATGCTGAACCTGCCTCCCCATTTTGTCAGGGATATTTTTAGCAAAAGTCAGGATCAGGTCACAGGCTTCCATGAAATTTTGTTTTTGTTTTGCGACCTGTGCATAACTTTTACTAAAAATATCTATGATAAAAACTTAGCCTTACTCATGAATTAAGCTGGTCTCCTCAAAGTGGCCACCATCTCCAATTACTCTGGACTGAGGCACTAAGGTGCCCTTAAGAGAGATGGTAAATTGTTTTCGTCCACCTCTGCCCCTCACAGTGCTTCCTAGTCTCTTGACAGTATGGAATGTCACCATGTTGCCTGAGGGCAACTTGGATTTACTGGAATCAATAGAAAGCTGTGGCCATCTTTGCTTTAATGGTACAACTTCATGCTCTATATACCTTAGCTATTTTATCTTTGATTGGTATGAGATCTTAGCTTCGTACCATCTTTTTGTTCCATGTTTGCGCAGCACTTAGCACAGTGGGGTCCTGGTCCATGACTAGGCTCCTAGGCACTATAGTAATGCAAATAATAATGACAACAATAGTGAATAATAGGTCCCGCTGCCCTAGTACTCTTCTTTCTCAAAACAGCATAAAAGCAACATGATCAGGAATATGGCTTTTCATTTTCCCAAGTGCACTGTCAATATTATTTTCATCCTAATTGGTTGTGTTAAATATTGAATTTCAGTTGAAATAATTATGTATTTTTCTCCCTTTCAGTAGCTGTGTATTTTCTCCCTTATTAGTATTTTGAGCAATCAAAATTTAGGCCTTAATTCTGAACTCCTATATGTTCGCTAGGATTCATTAGGATTCACTCTGATATAGCAGCAAAACCCAAAGTGGAGTGCTTCCATAAAAATCATTACACTGGATCAATGCATCTCCATTCAGGCCGCATCTCAATAAAGCAGGTAGATTATGAACTTATTAAAATAATAATAAAAAAGCCTCTCATCTTTGTCTTCCTCATTATTTTAATATGTTTCAGTCACATTCTGGACCTAATAACCCTTTTGCTGCTGAAGGTAATTGTAGTTTCTTGTGCTGAAGAAGGAATTATGTGATTTTTTAAAAATGGTTTTCTCGGTTATATCTCTGTGATTCTCTTCTCTTAGAAGTACCCTAGGCCAGTGGTTCTTAACCGCAGATACGCATACTCCTGGAGGTACACAGAGGTCTTCCATGGGGTACATCAGCTCATCTAGATATTTGCCTAGTTTTACAACAGGCTACATAAAAAGCACTTGCAAAGTAATTACAAACAAACTTCATACAGCCAATGACTTGTTTATTCTGCTGTATATACTATACACTGAAATGCAAGAACAATAGTTATATTCCAATTGATTTATAATTATATGGTAAAAACAAGGAAGTAAACAATTTTTCGGTAACAGTGCTGTGAGACTTGTATTTTTATGTCTGATTTTGTAAGTGAGCAGTTTTTAAGTGAGGTGAAACGTGGGGTACACAAGACAAATCACACTTCTGAAAGAAAGGTACAGTTATCTGGAAAGGTTGAGAGCCACTGCCTTAGGCAAACTGTATGTTCTTATGTATTCCTAAATGGCACTCATGCTCTGTGGATATTGGATTGCCTGGCTGTAGTCAAATGGATTTTTTTACCTGCTGTTATTTACAGGATTGTTTCCTCCCCTCCCCCCTTGAATAATGCTGTGAATAAAAATATCATAAGTTGGAAGCTTTATGTTCTAAGCTCTCATTAGAGAGCAATAGCTCACAACTGCGGTACCGAAAATATTGAGCGCTGCTGGATTGTGGAGCCTAACCCATAGGGGCTGAGGTACATTGCCTTTTCTTTATTATATAGCCTGGCTTTTTGCAATACATTTCATAATAGTGTAATTGGCTTCCCCAATCCTACTGGCTGATGGGTGTGGTTTGAGGGAGGGGCTCGGAGAATGAGAAATGAAACAGAATTCTTGTGAGTGGATGGCGACCCCTGTTGACAGCTGCAGGAGAGCAAGTGCTGCTGTATTGTGGCTGCAGCTGCACTGAAAGAGTGTAAGGTCTTTAGACAACGTGTTCTCAGCTCCTTCCTTTAAACTGCTACTTATTTCCACATCTGTGGATGGACTCCATGCTCCCGAGGCCTTCCGGTAGTAACAGCGATGTCAAAGAATTCTGCATTCCGGAGTGTCGTAGTAGAACAAAGTCTACCCTTTGCTGCTTCAGGCAAGCTGAAATAAATAAATAACAGAATACTGCCCCCTCTTCTCTTTGTTGTTTGGGTCTTTCAGCCTACAGAAATACATTTAATGGATTTTTTAAAAAAGAAGTTCATCTTTAATAAATATGGCCTCAATCCCATAGCCAAATACTGTCGTTTAAATGAATGAATTATATTTCACAGACGTGATGCAGCTCTGTGAGTAGAAAATGATACAGTATTTCCCCCCAAACTGTACACAGTCACTCTGACAGTAGAGCTGTGAAATAAACTTGATTTCAGTTATAATCCCTCCCCCCACAAGAGCATTTTCTCTTGACAGTTGACATTTTGATTGTGTCTCTAAGGGCCAAATTCACTATTGACATACTCTAAGTATACTCTTAAGTATTCAGCATACCATACGTATATGAAACACATTTATACCTTATCAACTTTTTCAGTGCTACAGTATTATATAGATGGTTTCCAAGGTGTCATATTATGCAGCCAGTTTTGATCCTATAGTTAAGGTTCCATTTTAAGCTCTAAGTTTCACTCAGCTTTCTTAAAGAAGAAAAAGATCAGGCACTAACCTCTTTTGTCTTGAAAATTTCAGTTTCGAAGTCTCAGACCAGATGATTATTTTGTTTTATTTTTTATTTTTTGGTGAGAACTTCAGGGAAATGATCAAAGCCTTTTGAATATAAATCCATGGAAATTTGACAAGTTTTTGGATTTTAGAAATCGTGTCTAGCATTGTTCTGAATGTTTCCTTATGAGCTGGTGTCCTGCCAACATTAAAATTGTTTCTGAGTTGTATGAATACTAAATGTCATCCCAAATAGAGAACAGCAATTTTTTCTCAGTTTTTATTTTACTCTACAAACAAAATCTCTACATTTTTGAGGGAAGAGGATGAATTTAGTGCTGGTAAAAGGCACATAGGCAGGCCTATAGCAAAAAGCCCAGTTTATCCCCAGAGCAGGTACACTGTGGGCAATGCCAATGCAGGCTGTCCCACATTGCTGTGACAATATGTTTCAAGAACCCTGAACTGGAAGGGCCACAGCTCAGGAGTAAGAGGATGTTTTGGTTTTTATGACTTTCATTCCTTGGCCTATCTGCAAATACTGGCAACAAAGTTTCCAGTTAGTGCCAACTGTGATGGGGGTTTGTGCAATGTTGGATACTTGTCTGCTAGGGACAGTGCAGAGACTACCAAGAATATGGCAAATAGAATGGCAACTGGACGATAACGATACCTATCCGTCACTGCCAAACTGGGCTGGATTCTAATCTGCAACCTATGGGTGAATTACTATTTCCCATGACCCTTTCTCTGAGCTATCTATTCTTCTTGAGTCTTTAAAAAATAGCCACTTAAACATGGCTCTTCCAAGCTGAAAATGCCAAGTTACAACCTTCAACGAACATAGATGACCTATGTCATACCAGCTGTCGGTCTCAAAAGACCATGGTGTAAGCACCAAAGCAGCTCAATGTGCCACGCTGAAGCATCGCAAGAGGCTAAGAAGTCCAATTCTTCAGTGACAATTCTTGCCACAAATAGTTCAGGCATAAGGCCCTGGGCCAGAAGGTGAAGCCAGGGCACTACTAGTTCTTAAGGCCTGCTGCACTTTCTTCTTCACTCTCTTCTCTCTCAACTCGCTTTGACTCCCTGGTGCCACGCAGCCCTCCAGTGTGGCCCGGTCCTAGTTGCATCTTCCCAGCTTGCAGGACCGATGCTGAAAGCTTTCAAGTTCCTCTTGCAAACGTCTTCGAACATATATACTCCAGAAAATAGTTTACAGTGATCATGCTGACAGGTCCTCAGTCCTGCGTGCATACTCTAGCAATGATACCATAAGGTATTTTTAAACTGAACCTGACTTTATATATTGCAGAGGAAACTAAAAAATCAACTTACAATTTAAATAAAATGTTCCACTTTGGAAAATTGTATTTCGTGTGGCTGCAACAGAATGCAAATTACATTCCTGCAGTGATCCTCCAGGCATATTGTCATGGGGTTCATACTGAGAAACTGGCATTTCTGAAGCCTGAATGTGCTCAAAATATGGCAGAGACTCACTGACCATATGGCTTTTGGTGACCTATTGCTTGACTGAGTGAAATCAGGCTGTCAGCACAGTCCAGAACACAGTGACTGACCTATGTGTCTGGAGCTGTAGCGTCACATACATACAGGACTACTGTGTTGTGATGGAGAGTCCTGTGCTGTTACATGTTTGCATCTTGCTGCAGCAGGGGGACAGGTCATTGCTGGGGATTATACAGTGGGAGTGTTCATGCCCAGATATATAAACGGAGAACAATCATTACTAGGAAGTCTATAAACTTGTGATAGGATTTTTCCTCAATCTAATTGGTTAATAATGTTCCTGCAGTCATTAATCGGTATCCTAGTAATGCCCCACTGCGAGAGGTACGTACATCTTCAGGTGCAGTGTGCTGAACACCTCAGGAAGTGCTGTGCACACATGCAGAGTCTCTTGTGCAGACCCTAGGATTCATGTCATAAAGTCAAAATAACCTGATTAGAGTGCTGGTTAGGGCCAATGGTGAGTAAGCCTTGTACCATCATCTCCTCCCAGATCAGCACTAATCACCAGGAAAGACTGTGTAGCTCAGTGCTGGTGTTTAATGGTAGCTCAGTGTCTTAGGGTTTTCTGTACTTTTGAGCACAAAGTAAGTTTATTGTGCATATTTCAGTCATTCCGCTCCAGACATTATCCAGCGCTTGAGGACCTTTCCATACAAAAATGGAGGATATTTGACTAACGTTGTGTTATCGATTTGGCACATTATTTCTGGAGAAAGGCTAGGATTGAACTCTGCAGGAGTGTGTCATGATGTGGCTAGTACTACAAGTGCTAACCCTGAATGGCAGTACTAAAGGGGCTGTTAGTAAATGAGAGAAGAAAATTGACAGGAAAAACATTATTAAAATTACCAGAGGTGAAAAAACTTAAGAAGGGCATTCACAGTTCAGAGCAGGACTGGATTCCCAAAGAAACATATTAAATATGGGTTTAAAACACCTAGTTCTGGGACATTGTCATTCAAATCAGTAGTGAGGGTTAAATAGCTTAAAAATAATACCTTGCTTTTAATAGCACTTTTCATGAGTAGATCTCAGTTTCATTATCACCATTTCACAGATGGGGAAACTGAGAGAGCAGTGAAGTAACTTGCCCAAGGTTACCCACAGCAGATCAATAACAGAGCAAGGAACATAACCCAGGTCTCTTAAGTCCCAGTGCAAAGTTCTGTCCACTAGTCCACACTGTATGGTAAGAAGCAGCAAGGACTGGGTCATGCCACTATGACTCAGGACATTCATTGGAAGGAACTGAACTTCAGGGAGTCGCAATGACTCCTGGAGCTCTTCAGCATGCAGAGGTAGCTTTCTGTTGCACTTCTTAGGAGGTTGCAGTACTTAATGCTGTCCTGGCTTTGTATGGTGTGGGAGTACAGCTACGGCCCCACCTCTTTCCCATCCTCCTGGGATGGCTGTAGCCCCAGGGATTACTAGCAAAGGTTTCTTGCAGTCATATAAGGTTCATGCATTATCCAACCCTATCTACTGAGCAAGTTCAAATAATTTACAATGTCCAAAATGCTGCTACATGTAAAGCATCTATATTTTCTTAAATAGCCCCATATCATTGTTTGTGTACTAGTAAGCCCATTTTGTATTCACTATTTACTAGCTAGTTTATTTTAAATGATTCATGTCTGCTCAATAAATGTTGGCCCTGATCCTGCAAACACTCAGTTATGACGTTTCTTTTCACTGGTGATAGTCCTCTTGAATTAGTGAGGCTAATCTTATGCATAAAGTTGCTCACATGTAAATTTTGTAGGATTGGGGCCTAAATGACCAGTATATATTGGCACCGTAATTGGAAATTAGGTAGTTACTTCTAAGTAGGATTTTTTTTAAATCAGATCACACCATTGTCATCGTCAACTTCCTTTGTTTGGCAAAGTTCCTGTGTCCTCTTCGGGTTCTGTTTTTCTGTCTGGAAAGGTGGAGGAGAGGTGATAAAACAGTTCAATGAAGCTCACATAACTTTTAGTCAGGAATACAGTCCAAAGTGTTCACTCAGCTTCTTGCTGCTTGAAGATTCACATGGTTTCCCAGTCATGCATCAGCCTTTACTTTACCACTCCGCTGTTCAGGTTCAGATTTAGACACCTGATGATGCTGGAATAACGTGGAAAACGGCTCTAGGCAGCTCTTACACACTTCTGCTGGGCTCAGCCTGAGAGCCTATAGAGCTTTCTTCAGATTTTTAGAGGGCTGTCCGAGAATGTGAGAGTGGCAGGGCCGGCTAGTAGGGATAGAGGGGAAACACAACCACTCTTACCAATAGGTCCGAATGCCAGATTACAGTTCAGTTTATCCTTATTTTTTAAGCTCCAGGTTTTTGAACTGTGTTCTCTACAGTGTCCAGTAGATGGCAATGATGTATTAAAAATGCTGCTTAATCTGTTTTTTGACTGGAGGAAATGTTGCTCCAATTCCAAATACATAACTACAGTAGACTCCCATGCCTGGTGCACTTCACTGCATCACTTTCCTCTACTTTTTGGCATTTCTAACACATGTAACTTTTAAACTGTGTGTTATCTCTATAATTGTTTGGTTTGTGTTATATAGGAAGTCAGGCTGAATGATCACAGTAGGGTGACAAGGGGTCCGGTTTTTGACCAGAATACCCGGTCGATATAGGATTCCTGTGCTGACTGGGCCATTGACTGTCCGGTTGGTGGCTCTGCGCAGTGGGCCTGGTAGGTTCCTTGCTAACCTCTGTGGCTTCCGGGAAGCAGCTGTCATGTCCAGCTCCCAGACTTAGGGTGATCGTCACAGTAGTCCCTTCTGGCCTTAAAATCTAGCTACCCGCATTCTCTTATATATTGAAACAATCGCTAGGACCAAGTCCCTATACTAGAATAAAATAGGCAAATTTGCCATGACCCTGAGAACTCCTGAACTAAAGAGAAATTTCAAATATATGTACCAAGCATCCATTACCTCGAACTTGACAACTCTTAAGTGAGTTTGGTGAGTTTTACTAGTGGTGAGTTTGGTGAGTTTTACTAGTTTCTCATGATAAATTGTTGGCATCAGTGTTAGTTTTCCCCCTACTCAAAATGGCCACCATTTCCCATTACTTTAGTGCAGGGGTGGGCAAACTTTTTGGGCCGAGGGCCGCACTAGGGTTCAAAATTGTGCAGAGGGCCGAAGGCCCCGCCCCATCTGACCCCCACTCATTACTACTGCCTCGGACTGCCCCCCCAGAACCCCTGACCCATCCAACCCCCCCTTCCTTGTCCCCTAATCACTCCCTCTGGAGACCCCCTCCACTCTAACTGCCCCCCAGGACCCCATCCCCTATCTAGGCCCCCTGCTCTCTGTTCCCACTGCCCCCTCCGGAGACTCCACCCCCTAACAACTCCTCCACTACTCTACCCCCCCCGCCCGCCCCTTACCTGCTGAGCCGGTAAAATACTGAATGAGGTTTAGAATATTCTCTTTTCCCATGTCTGAATGCTGCTCCCTACATACACACATCAAGGTTGACCTATATGTAAGACTGGTGCCAATGTCTTTTTTTTCTATCCAAATTATCGGTAAGACATTATCTTAGATAATATACACATATATCTTTAGGATTTATGGAAGAAATTTTTGTTTCAAAGCATAAATGACAGACACCTGACTCCCACTGACTTTCAGGAGGTCAGATGTCCCACTGCCATTTGTGCCTTTGAAAATCTACTCCTACAATATAATGAGCCAACTGGAAGTTGACACATCAGAAGAAAATACAGGAAGGACCCAAGCCTGAGATGAAGGGTGTTATGATGGTCCCAATTAATTATTTTGTTAGGGATAAAATTTTAGATTGAATGTTTATAATGAACTCCATGCATTAAGGCTGTACTGTTATGGTTTAAATATTATATATCCTCAAGGACCACATTTTTGCTCCTCTCTTTCTTTGGTAAGGATGTTACTGAATTTAATGTCCTAGTGACTGCACTCCTAATAGTTTCTCACTTCTACCCCTGCTACTATCATCTCCTACCCTTTCAGAGCCTGGGCAAAGAGCCACTTTGGTTTCAGATGGTAACATTAACTGAGCAATGCTATAAACCAAGCGGCTAGTATTCAGAAATGCCAGCTAAGTGAATGAGTACTTTCAGTTCCATTTTATAGTATATTTTCATTCATTGCTCAGTACTAGTAATGTGTAATGTGCCTTGAGGTCTTATGCGAGTGTATTAAAATTAGTGAAAGGTTAAATAGGTTTATATTAAGTCTGTTTGATTTGAGAGTTTCCATCACTGTCCATGAGCTTTCCTCAGCAGTTAGAATCAACTGCTGAAATTCTGTTTTTGATCAATATTTCTTGGTTAGAACACTGGAAAAGCCATCAACAATGGCCTTACCTAGGAAGCATCCTAATTGCTCTTTGCGCTATGAATTTCTAAGCAGTTTTCTTTCCAAATTATTTTTTTGTCTAAATGGCTACATTTCTGCAAAAAACAGTTTGCTTTTGATGAATCAGCATATTCCTACAGAAATACGTGGTGCTGGAAAATTTTCTGACCAGCTCTACTTTCTTTGAAAATTTGGTCCTATGGGCCCCACATTTTTCCAAACTCATCCTTCTTATTTCTTAGAGACCGTTGTAAAAATAAAATTTTTGTAACAGATATTTTTGACAAAGTAATAAAATACACGCTTCTGTGAAGTGATCTTCTGGGAATTATGAATTCACCTTGCTCAGTCCAGAATCCTCCTCCTTTTGGGACTGGACCAAGCGTGAATGGATGGCATCAAAAGTATGAAAAAGGTTCCTGGGTTTTTACTTTTTACACAAAGTGAGGCAGCCCAGCATTCTTGTTTAAGTCTAATGCCTAGAATATTAAGCATTCCCTATAGATTCGTGGGCAGTCATTGACTTGGCTGTTAGTGAAAGCCAAGAGCACAGTAAGTCCCCCCCCCCCCCACATCCCTTTAAAAGCTACAGTTTTTTCTAAAGGTCTGTCTTTTTCAAAGGCTGTTAGTTATGCAAAACAGACGATTAGTGTTGGTGCTGTGAAAAAATGCCAATTAAGAGGAAGTGTGTAGATTACAAATCAGTGTCAGCTAATTAAGTTATGATGTGCTCTTACCATTAGTGGAGCCAGAGAAGGGTGGGGGGAAGAAGAGAAAGAAAAAAAGATAAGAAAATTATTGAAACGCTCTCTGAGATGGAGAGTACATTACACCATCTTTACTTCGAGAATTAGGAATAAATTAATAGTTACCTTGTTAAGGTACACTATGGTAAGTCTGTTATTAGGTTCTTCCAGGGTATAATTAATCACTTGCAGCTGCATATGTTATAGATATAACGGTACAGTAGTAGCATTTCATTAAAAACTAGTTCAATAATAATAGGTCAATCAAACTGTCATTGTCTCTAAAAGAGATTCAGAAGCTAAACACACGTTGCTTAATGTCATTGGCTTGTTACATCAATAATCTGAATTGAATTGAATTAATGCTAGCCTAGTAACTTAATATTGTTGCCATTTCTGAAATCTTCTTGTTTTGAGAACAGATGCTGATCCAAGACCTTGAATTGGAGGGGGAGGAGGCTGTGCGGATTGCAGTGGCAGTGTAATATACTCAGTCTTCAAAGAGGGGCGGAGAGGCATACAAATTGCACCTTCAGCAGTATTCTGGCGGAGGCTTGATGCAGCACTAATCTCACTTAGCTCACCAGGGAAGCTGTAACAGTTGCCTTTGTGACCAGCCATTTCATGTGGTGCTGAGGTGTTTGCAAGGAGAAAAGGAGGATGGTTAGAAATTGCAAAATCAGAATAGGAAAAAAAGCTACATTCCTCCTCCATAGCAAAGGAATCTTTGCTTACTGAATCATGTGCTTTTGGAACCACAAAGTTGGGACGCTGGTAACTAAATGTGATAAGGTTTGTATTCATTCATTTGGCTACATGAGCAGCTAGATGTCAGTGTTGTTGTTTAGATTACAGCTTCACCAAGACACCTTTAAGTCACTGGTTCAAACACAACTCAGGCTGGTAGTGTCCAAAAGTTATTGCTGTCTTAGCTGTTTACTGGCTTGTGCAAAATAGATTGCTGGTCTCAGTTAAATTCCTATTGAAGAGGAGTCTAATTTTCATAAAAACACCAACACTACAGCAGTTGGCATTAATTGGTGATCTTTTCGGCTCTACTGTTGGGTTCAGTTGGGGCTATAATGTCTGCACTGTTCTATCAACCTAGAACCAAATCCCACCTGTAGAAAAGAGAGAAAGAAGAGGAGTCAACAAGGTGATCGTATGAAGATCCTGTGTTTGTTGCTAATTTCTGCTGATCCATTAGGTAGTGAGATAAATCCAGTGGTCAAATTCTGGCCTGACTTATTCCATGTGAAGTCCCAAAATCCTGTCCAAGGTGTAAATCAGGGCAGAATTTAGCCAAATGTCAGCCTTGAGGATTGCATGCACTGCACTGCAGTTTTATTCCCATCTGTTCAGTCTTAATAAAAGACTATTATGGGCTGTCCTTAATTTCAAGCCCAAGAAATGCATTTCTATTTTGATTTGTTTTCAGAGTTTAACACTGCTTCAAAACTCAATCTTCTGAAGTGGGACTATTCCCACTAATTAAAAGACAAAAATACAAGGTTCTGGAAGAGGCTTAAAATATCTTTGAGGCTCAGAGAGGAAAGAAAGGGATTAAAAGATAGCAGTGACTTTGGATGAAATAAGTAATAAACGAAAGGTCTTTTTCTTGTTGCTGAAAGGAATTTGCAGTCAGTCTTGAATCCTTTATTCATGAATTATTCTTACTCACACCAGCAGTCCTACTGACTTGAAGATATGGCACTTCAGCTGTCCTGGCAGTGCTAGGAATGAAGGAGTGAATGAATGAATGGAGAGCATGTCTTGTGTAGCCTCATCTTATTATTTTAATTTTGTACTAAGGTTTAAGTAAATTTTCTGTCATCAGTCTGTGCTATTATAGGTTGACATCGTGGGGCTGTAACAATGAAAGTAAGAAAAATAGAGTTTTAAGGAAAAAAAACTATAGATAGCTGATCTAAAGTTTATTTTTTATCTTAACTATGATTTACTGCTCTGTGAAGAGAATTAAGAATCCTATTTTATACTGAAACATGCTTTTAATGTGCAAATATAAAACCTCAGCAGTTTTTTTTTATTGAAAGTTATAAATTCTCAGCTGCTCTTGGAATAAAAAAAATAATGAAGGCAACCTTCCCTCCCCCATCATTGTGCATGGAGCATTGTTGTATTTTGAAATTAGCAAAAGCAGAACCTTATTCTAGCTAGGATAGCTCAGATTTATTCTTCAGTTTCATCAAGTCCAGCACAAAAGAAAAATCAGTCATAAAGCTTAGATTCTGACTGCTGATGCCAGAGATTGTTGTGTACCATATCAGCAACAGTCATGACTACAACAGAAAAACAGCTTTCATATAGCTATAGGGCTGAAAGGAACAAACTGAGGTTATTACTGTTTGGAAATTATGACAAGTTTTATTTTAACTTAAGTTATAGTGTTGTCTGAAAGTATTTGCATACTAAAAGTATATTAAGGGACAGCTATTCAAAGATAGGTATATGTAATTGTAGATAAACATTTGTGCATAGCTTGCTTATATGTGCAGTTCCATAATATAGGTGCAAATGATCTGCATATGCACAAGGTCGCCAGGGAATGTAACTAGTCATGTGCATGTGGAAGATACTTGATTTGCGTGCACCCATTAAGTATTTGCATGTTTAATGGTGAGAATCTGGGCTAGGGGCAGTGCTGGCCCCCTATAGCTTCTGCCATTGTCTGGCCCTTCAGCTCTGAAGGCAGAGTGGAGAGAGTGGCAGCTGCTGGCTGGGCTCTTAGCTCCAGCAGCAGTACAGGAATAAGCCCAGGCAGCAGGAAGGGCCAGAAGCATGTCCAAAAGCAGTCCCCAGTCCATTTTCCCCGCCCACCAGGGTGTGCTGCTCAGGGCAGGTGGAGGGTTGGGAGCTCCCCATAATGGCCCAGACTTACCAGCGTTGGCCCAGGCTTCTGCTCCCCGCCATGGTCACTGTTCCCTGAGCACTGCTGCACCCTGCCTGGCTCTGACTTCTGACCTGGTCAGGTGACAGGGTCTTGGGGGAGACAGGAGAAGCAGGGCAGGGCCTTGAGGTGGAGGTTCATGACGCGCAGGAGCTAAGACCCACCACAGGCCCCCCTCCTCGAACTTTCCCCTGGGAAGAGGCTAGCACCACCTCTGATGTTGGCCTAAATGAGCCTTAAGATTATAAGAAGTGACAAAGAGTCCTGTGGCACCTTAAAGACTAAAATTTTTTCAGAGCGTAAGCTTTCGTGAGCTAATACCCACTTCGTCGGATGCAACGGGCAAAGTGGGTATTAGCTCACGAAAGCTTATGCTCTGAAAAAATTTTAGTTAGTCTTTAAGGTGCCACAGGACTCTTTGTCACTTCTGCAATTCCAGACTAACACGGCTACCCCTCTGATTCTTAAGATTATAAATTCACCAAAAAAAAAAAACGTGGAAATAATCAACAATCCTATACAATCGTATAACATTTATTCTCGTTTGAGAGAGAGAGTTTTTTCTGGTTTGAGAGAGATTTCCACTTCCAACAGTGCTCTCCATTTCAAGTAAGGGGGAATACCTGTCAAATCAGTAGAATCTTTCAAAACGGACTTTGAGTTAGTTTCCCAGAACTGAAGAAGAGCTCTGTGTAAACTCAAAAGCTGGTCTTTCTCATCAACGGAAGTTGGGCCAACAAAAGGTATTATCTCACCCACCTTGTCTTGAAAACTTTGTAAGTGCAGCCACTGTAATGTGTAGTCACCTTACATTCCTGAACTGCATCCCATTTTTACAGGTATCTATTATTTTGAAGTCAATATCATTGTCATGTAAGACTTGTAGAAACCTTGTTCTTCTCAGGCCTCAATCTTCCACACTGTGTGACTCCTGCACCAACACTGCGCATTCTACCACGGCTACCCTACTACCTTTAGCACACTAGCTCAAGGAAAGTTAGCATGATTATATCTACTCCAGATGGGAACCACTCCCCCCTCTCCTGAGATAGACATAGCCTAAAGGTGAAGGAAAATAGAAAAGTATTTGAGAACATGATTGGAGGAAGAAATTAAAGTAATTAATCCAAAATGTGACCATGGAGATGCTGCATCTCTAGGTAAATCTTTCTTTAATGTATAAACAGTCTTAAAAAATCCTTGAGCTAGACATTCAGCTGTGAAAAGAAATGATAGTGACCTAACGAAACATCTGTTTAATTTTTGACTTTCTCCCCTTCTATGACATATATCTGTCACCACACAGTTTGATATGCTTTCTGGATCTCTGTCTTCAGAAATCTGACCTTTTCAATTTAAGGGCCAGATTGTGAGTTGTTCATGCAAGTGCAGGGCAGAAGGAGGGCACACTGCAAAAATCATGGCATGCTGCTCCCAGTTGCCAGGTTCTGCCACTACCATACTCCCACTTTGACCACGGAGGCATTGTGCTTCACTGAGCAATCCCTTGCATCTTGCTAAGCCACCCAGTTTGTCCCCCTGGCGATCTTCTTCTGCACTCCACTGCTGTTCACGGCACCTTCTTCTATGTTGAACTCAGACCATTTAACACTGAAATATTTAGTTCCCTTTTCCCTGATTGGGTCACTGTTGCTACTAGTACCAAATATTCATTAGTCTCACGACAGTAAAGCTAAAGAAAACAATTTCAGTCCTACAAAATATCATCTCTCAGCATTTTGGAATTGTATAATTCACGCCACACACCTGATTTAGCCATGGCTTCAGCTTTTGACCTACTGAGTTGCTCAGACTGAGCCAACTACTGTCAATCAGCCATTTTAAAAACAAAGCTAACAAACAGGATCACTGCAGTGAAGATTAATGTTTTCAAGGAAGAGTCTTTTACAGTACTAGAAGGTATGAAACTGTTTCTCCTAGATTTTAGTCTTCCTTTGTTCACTATGTCACCTGACTTTAATGTTCTCAGAATGTCTAATCCCAGAGAATCAATGTTGATTTCTTGAATGCTTTTTGCAGAAACTATTATTTATTATTGTAGGCACTGGATTGACACTGAACTTTTATAAATGGTTTTATATCCCATTAACACAAAACAAAATAAAAAAGCCCTCACAACCCTTCTTGGAACTTTTGTATCACGGAATGATCATTTCTCAGTTATTCCTCTTCTGTCTTTATAAACACCAAGAACAAAGAATACATCCTAAAAATAAGTACTCTGGTAGTCATAGTTTTGATGACTTATTTATACAATTTGGTACTTTGTAGTCTTTTTTAGTCTTTTTTTTACGTAATTTTTAGTCTTTTTAGTCTTAATTCATATATTTCAGCAGCACCATGCCACAGGCGTGGATTAGAAAGATTTCCACCTCAAGTGGCTTACAACCTCATAGTCTGATCCTTCAAGGGGCTGAAGTCAGTGGGAGTTGAGGTCTTTCTGAAGCTCAGATAGTAGGGCGGTTAGGGCATGTTCTTGTAAACTGCTTGCTCCCCTGAGTAGTCCTTTCGTGCAGGAATAAGATAATATTTGTGTATTTGGATGTTTACAGGATAAGTCTTAAATTGATGAAGAATTCTTTTTCCCCACGTAATGATTACATTTAGACAAAATTTCTAGTTAGTTTATAAAACACTTTTATTTTAAAGAACACTATTAGAAATCTCTTAATTGTTGTTTATAACAAGAACACTTGCATAATGTATAGGGTCCTACATACTCAAGCACTGTTTACTTGATACAACACCAATTGCAACATTGAGCCTATTTTAGTAATACAATTTGAAATCCGAATAAGCAGGAAGATTTTGTTTTGGGGCAATGGATGACATGTTTGATATATTTTTTTTTAGCGAGAGAGTGCGTATCTGTGTGTGTGTGTAAGAGAGAGAGAGTACCATTGATTATTTTACACAGTAGCCCCAAGCTAGACATGCATTTATTAAACCCTTCTTATATGCAAATTATTTAAATTAGAAAAAATACCCTGATAAAATATGAAAAGCTGCTTTAAACTAGTGTATTTATTATGGTGCTTTTTTGTTGTTGTTTAGTTCTCATTACGTAGATCCATTAACTAAATGACCGTGTAGATCAAGAGCCCAGCTTGTGTGCTAGGTGATGGATGCTGTGGTACTATATCCATTATTCTGAAGAACACTGTCATTTTTAAAAGTCAGAAACTCCAAACTGGCACTTGTGACTGAAAAATGATTGTTGTGTATCAGGAGTGCAGAAAATGAATAAATAAATACAAATATAGGACCACAGGCTTCCAAATGAGGATTTTGAGCTAATGGACCTGCTGCCCAGAAGGGTACTAGAATTCCCCAGGACTTTAACATCCACACACAGAAAATATGAAGGATCTCTTGCCTTGCATGGAAAAATATGGATTTTGTACAAGTCCATAAACTTGTCTGGACAAATGTTTACCAGAGCTTCATGATAGGGGTGGACATTTCTGATGCAACACTCTCCTTGTCTGACAGCAGCGTTATTTTAGGAGGAGATCATGGCCTTCCCTCCACCACACCAGCAGAATGAACCAACAAAACTGGTTCATCCTTGAAAACTCTTAAATCCATGTAGCTCTCTGAATGGCTTGGAAAAGTAAACTACCAAAACCACAAGGTCAAGGAATGGTTGAGTTGGTAGAGCAGATTAATTGCCACATGTCCCCAGTCATGAACATCTTGGCCCCAGGTCACCATGCCCTCCAACCTTTCCATCAAGCACGTGTTTATGCTTCAGCAATGAATCATGTCACACGAAGCACATAGGAAGAAGACCCGTTTGCTCCCAATATTTTCACCAACAGCATAAGACTTCCTCTAAGACTGTGCTACTGTGCTAAAAGAAGCAAAGCTTCCACATTTGGGAAAGTTATGTCACATTGTGAACTGGCTAATCAACTAGAACTCCCTAATCCAAACATTGTACCCAAATGCTGCCTGTTGTGAAGAACTTTAATATTTTTTGCAGAAAATATCAGCCCACTATGAGAACTTCATGAAGTGGTAGACTATAAGCTGGGCCATATAGCAGTAACCATCCTGGTAGAGTCTGGCTTCATCACACACAGTGGGGATGTGGAAACACAAACTATCACCTTAAAAATGAATCTGTCTCTCTCCTGGCTACTGAAAGTCAACAAAAACAAACCTACCAGCCTTGCTAGAAAAAAATGGGAGGGGGCAATTATCTACCTGGTACTCAAAGAGCCAACACTCAGTTCAGATGACTTCTCTCAACTCTTTTTCTATCTCCAACTTCCTATACCTAGGCAAAATCACAGAGAATATGTTGGCTGTCAGGCCTAATGATGAATCTAGAGTTTGGCCTGCTGGTTAGAGCTGGCTTCAGGGTGGGTGGATCCCAGGAAACTAGCCAAGGTTCAGTATCAGGAGAGCAGAAGCCAAATGCCAGAGGGAAGGGGAGTTAAACCAGAGTCATAAGGCAGAGGCGGAGCCCAGGATTAGTAAAGGAGAGATGTCAACCAGACTCATAAACCAGAGACTGAGCAGTAGTTGGAGCCAGTCTGAAGCCAGAGGGGAGCAAGGGCTTTAACAGGCTGAAGCAGACATGGAGTTGGGGGGCTGGAAGTAGGCTGGAGCTGGGGCTGGAACAAGGGCAAGTGCAGCTGCAGGCGTGGTATGCGTTGAGCAGCCACTGAACTGCTCTGGGACCAGGTTTATAAACAGGGCTGCAGCCATCTGACAGTTCTAAGGCAGCGGAGCTGGGTTCAATAGTTTCTTAGCAGCAAAGCAGCTTAGTCAGGGAGCAGGCCAGCAGCTGGTCCTATTGGTTTGGTCCATGATGGAAAATAATGACAACCAAACTCCAACAACATGCGACTCCTTCCAGCGTATCCGGTGCTTAACAAAAGGCCTTCAGACCAAATAGAGATGGCCCTACTAACACTAAAAGACTTGCCCTTTCATGACAATGGCTAGAGACTATATTTCAGTGCTCATACTACTCTGCAGTCTTTAATACAGCCTTGTGAGAAGGGTTGGGGAGTGCCAGTCCCTGAAGTCAGTCTACCTGAGGGATGCACAGGAAGGCAAAATGCTTCTCCAGTGATGGGAAGAGCATGCTCAGAAGTGTTTGCTTTATGGAGATGTACTCCTAGGCTGACTGCACTCCACCAACCAGTGTGGAGCAAGGAAGGTAGGGCCAGAGCCCCACCTGCCTCCTCCATTGTGTCTTGTATAATCGTTGACAATAAGGATTAGAATCCCAGCTGCCCTCTGTGGGGGTGAGGTTGCAGAGAAGGGGTCTGCAGTGAGAATATGTAGTCCCATGACGAAGATGGTCCTTGATAAGATGTCAGCCTGTTAAAAGAGAAATAAAGAAATCTATTTTGAAATATTTCCAGTAACTGACTATGCTAACAGAAAGCTGAAACTAATAATCATTAACAGAGAAGGAGGAGAAAAAAGGTAGTTTGCACTGAGGGCCATCAGTTGTCTTTTTAACATCATCCATCAACAAATAAGAAATGTTTATAAGAACATAACATAAGAACGGCCATACTGAGTCAGACCAGTGGTCCATCTAGCCCAGCATCCTGTCTGTGAACAGTGGCCAATGCCGCGTGCTTCAGAGGGAATGAACAGAACAAGTAATCATCAATCTTATAAATAAGGAATGGTAGGTGCAGAATGACTTGAATCAAAGCATAACTCATTGAAATAATCAGAAACCTTGGATCCACATCAGTAGCCAGAGAACAGGCCTTATTATTTACCTGATAGAAAAGAATGATACTATGTATGTAATTATTTAGGCTGAAAAATGCTTTGAAAAACAGTGAACATTAATTTGCAGCTATTATTTCTAGCAGCAGAGAAGTGGCAACATTGATCAGGAGGAGTGCAGCTAGGAGTTTGAATATAGATTCACAGATTCCAAGGCCAGAAGGAACCACTGTGATCATCTAAGATTCCCTTGTTTATACATCCTAGGAGCGCATTAGCTCTTTATTCACAGAGTCACACTGGGATCTCATCTTCAGCTGATTATCCAGTGCAACAAGATTATCCAAATCTTTTTCAAAGTCACTGCTTCCCAGGAGAGAGTCCCCCATTATGTAAGTATGGCCTGCATTCTTTGTTTGTGGATATATACATTTACATTTAGCCATATTAAAATGCATATTGTTTGCTTGGGCCAAGTTTACTAAACATTCCAGATTGCTCTGATTCGGTGACCTGTCTTCTTCATTATTTACCGCTTGCCCAAGTTTTGTGTCATCTGTAATCTTTATCAGTGATGATTTTCTATTTTCTTCCAGGACATTGATAAAAATGTTAAATAGTGTAGGGCCAAGAACCAATCCCTGCAGGACCCCCTGGAAACACACTTGCTCAGTGATGATTCTCCATTTACAATTACATTACAATTATCAGTTAGCCAGTTTTTAGTCCATTTAATGTGTATTGTGTTAATTTTATTAGAGAGACAAGGTGGGTGAGGTAATATCTAGCAGTGGACCAACTTCTTTTGGTGAAAGAGACAAGCGTTCAAGTTTACACACACATCATGTTCAGGTCTGGGAAAAATACTCAGAGTATCACAGCTAAATACAAGGTGGAACGGATTGTTAAGCAAAAAGAGTTAACAAATGTTGCAAGAGATCATTAAAATTCAGCCAAAATTCTTTCTGCAGCTACATGTATACAACTTCTTCCCTGGGGGCAGAGTCTGCCCTGACACTCATCCTACCCCACTGAAGCCAAAATCTAGCTTGTATTGTACAGTCAATATTATTTTTAAACACAAAGAAGCATATTCTACCCTAGGATATGCTTGCCTAGCATCCATTGAAATAAATGGACCATATTCTACTTAGTTACATCTATGGCAGAATTTGTTCCATTAAGTTTAGAAAATATATGGCATCACTATATAGGCTAATTGTGGTTTCTCCTGCAGAGATGCACATGAAAAGAGAGGGGGCCTTTTCCTCCTTGTATATTATGCACAAGGGAGGACTGCCAAAGAACCAGATTTTGCCCTCCTTGAGTGTGTCTGAAAGTAAATCAGGATAACATGGCCTACTGTGTGCATTGCCTTCTTTATGCACACTACAATCACCAGATAATCCATATGCCTTGCAATATTTCTGTCTTTCAAGAAAGAGACATCTGGTTCACCAGGCTGTGCCTGGCAACAGAATTCTTTCTCAGTATTCTTGGAAAACAACAGGCCACTGTGTCGTTTGTGATCAAATCTCCTACTGCCACTGCCTGTAACTCAGGGGATATCTACACACAGTATAGTGGTGTGACTCCCCAGCTCATGTACACCTACTTGTAGTAACTCTCATGTACACCTCCTTGTGGTAACTCGATGAGAGCTAGTGTGAGTCTTTATTTGGAAATGGTTGGAATGCTCCAAAAACAAACACACACTCTCTTATTGGAGAGATCCCCTTTTGGATTTCAGATGTGACTCTGAAGCAAGAGGGGTGGGTTCATATCCAACCTCCATCAACCTATCTCTCTACCTTCATGTTTTGAGGAAGGAGAGAGGCTGGACTGGAATCCCCACAGCTGTCAGCCTCTCCACTTCCTCTCTGCCATCCTACAGTTTTACTTGGGAGTCAGATCCAAACGCAGAAAGGTCCTGTTTCCTGGATCCAGTTTTGATGCAGCTCATGAGAGTGGGCATTTCACACTGACTTCTCTTCTGAAGATATTGTAGTGGTTTTGGGATGAAATGTGTCATGAACAGCTGCTGAGATTTTTATGCTGTTGAACCAAACCCCCCAACTCTAACCTTGATGCAGCTGTAAACTGGTGAATAAAAGAGAATTGGTTCCTGACCTTCCAAATTCAGGAACTGACTCCCCTCTTCCTTCACCAGTTTAACGCCATTGACTTCAGTTGGATTATTCCTGAATGACATCAGCATAAGTATGAGGAGAATCAGGTCCCAGCCTCTAAAACTAATCTAGTTCCAACTGCGACACTGCCTTTCCAGCCATCAAGTGTGAGACAAGCACATCTTTTATCCTTTTCTTTTTACTTCTACTAGATCCTCTTCCCCTTCCTGCTTCCCCCATTCAGAAAGTCTCTTGTGGGCAATAGCAGCCTTGCGAAAGGAACAGTGAAGGATATTTCTCATTCTTCCTAACACCACACAATTGTGTGAGCTGATCCTGAATCCAGTTCTTGGGTTGCAGGACCACATTTATGAATGCATATATCTGAAACTGGATGAACAGCATGACATGCTCTGTTCCATGCCAGCACAAAGCTGATTATAAAGACTATAAAAAGGCATCTCATGGTATACTGAAATGTTATGACTTATTGTCACTCTTCACTTCCTCTGAATAAAGCTTTTAAAAATATGGCTGAGTGCAGAAGGCAATTTGTTTCTAATGTCATTGGTAATCATTTGGTTTGTTATAGAGGACAGGTTTTATTAACCTTGAGACTAAATGTCCATAACAGATACTTGCTTTAGATACTTTATTGCCGTTTCAGAAGTTGGTCTATCAGCGCCTTGGGTTTGAAGGTATTTTCCTCTTGCCCATCCTTTCACAAGCATTGTAGTAATATAGAGCTTCAAATTAGGAAAGACCAAATTTATTTCCCATCTTTATCTGCTTAAGAGCAAATCAAAATATGTACAGCATGGGGTACTCTGAAGAAAAGACTATCTTTCAACAGCCTGCTGAGGTTTGGGTTGCTGATCCTGGCATTAATGTTTAGAAAGTCTTACTGAAGTGTAAGTGTAAGATAATGAAGTTCAGATTGTTTATATTAATCTTGTTAAGTTCCGATTTGTTATACACATTATCTGGTGGATAGCTTTGTCAGAATATTCAGTATCTGAAAGTGATTGATAAAAATCAATCTGCAGGACAATGTTTGCCAGTGTTATTTTCTCCTAGGAATACATTTTGTCTGTCTAGGATAGCCAGATTTCCATTGTTCCTGAGATGGAATTACCTATATCTCAGGTAGTTCTAAATCTTGTATTTTCCTTGTCTGGGATACAAAAAATAGATTTTCAAGAGAATTGTGTAATATATGGATGTGAACAGAAGATGCAAACTACCTATTGAGTGTTTCAATAATAATTACAGGGCATATTCTCTTTTTTTCCCCTGTGGGGAGAGCAGTTCCAGTAGAATTGTTCTGGTTCTCCTTTACAAGGGGAGTTTAGTATTTTAATCTTACCCCCTTGTACAGTACCTAATTTGGGTTCAATGCACCCAATACAGGTCAGTACAATCATTGGAGTTGCTCTCTTACTCCTGTAGATTGGTCTGGCACCACAGCAACTCCCATTCTCCTCTTGAGCTTTGTTGAGTACCATGAAGATCTGGCCCAAAGTATCCGTAGTAGGAGCAATAATAATAGTAATATTACTCACTGTCAGATCAACCGTCAGTAACTGTTCAAAGAAAAACTTCAGAACACTTTGAAAAATAACTGCAGTTGGACAAGAAGTTACACATGGTGCTTTCCTATACAGAAATGTAATTAGATTTAAAGTGTCCTGATGCTGCTTTTCACAAAGAATTGAGACGTTCATATTTAGCTGTAGTTCATAACTCTGCCCCCTACATTGGAGTTATAATTAGACCTCTGTTTGGATCACTGAATTGTTTTCAACTCAATTTAAAAATCTCTTTTCTCCATCTACGCTTGGCTGTGTTTATCCCAGATACTGAGAATAGTATAATAATAATATTGAGAATTTTTTTAGTACTTTACAAATACTAATTAATTCCAACATCAGCCTTCCATAAGTACTCTAGCATTCAGTGATTTCAAACACCTCCTTAGCTGCCCAAGGAATTTTTTATTTTTTTGCATTTCTGAGCAAATAGCAAAGAGCTATACCAAGTATTCACTGCAGTTTCTTCTTTATTTTATTTGATGCAATTATTTCATTTTATTGCATCTACTTGGCTCCTGCCATACACATTTTCAAATATAAATATGATTTAGGGGAGCCAAGCAACTCAACCACGTTCTGTTATGACGACAACACAGACCTTCTCTTTTCATATCGCATATATTTTATTTGCTGCCCTCCCCTTTAATTATACTGGTTGTTGCACTACATCCTGGTGTTTTAATTGTAAAAATTCCAGTAATATGCAGTTTTTTCTGCCTTCTGTTTAATTGTTTTGTTGGTTGGCTCTGCTGAATTAGCCTATGAAATATCTCATTATACTGTCTTAGAGTTTGTTATGTAATTCTCAGGATGCTACAAAAATTGCTTTTAAAATGTAACCATGCTAGGATTAAAAAACAAACATAGGGTGATACCTTGGCCCTATTGAAGTCAATGGAAGTTTTGGCTTCAGTGTGTCTAAGATGTGTCTCATATATTTTTTATCTAAGTTAATGTATCAGTTTTAACTGATGTTCAGAACAAGTTAATAATGACTCCATACATTTGTTGAAAATTACATGGCACTTAGGGATTTTCCATTAGCAGTGAACAGGATTAATGGTTAGCAACTACTCATGGAAATCCATAGCAGATGTGTTGAGCCATAATAATTTATCAGTTACCAGCAAATAAAATGACTCTCCATTTCACAACTTTGAGTTTCAAGTCCTGATGGCTTTAACCTATTTTAAAAAATATATTTTAAATACTTTTAATCTGCTGTCTGTAATTTGTGTATTGTAGAGATGATAATTGATAGTTATCTGCAAAAGTGATATTGGTTACTTGAAAAAATATTAGACTTGTTTATATCAGCTGTCCTTATTTGTCTAAATATTTGTCTAAAATATTTTTAAGGATTGGTAACTCGGAAAATCAATACTACTCAGAGTTGCTTATCAACTAAATCATTAATACGTGATTATTTCTGTATGATTTTAAGCTCTAGAAAATACAGAGGAAAAATAAAATGTATTGAGACTGTTGTGAGAGCAAACATTTAAAAAGCCAAACTCTTTTATTTTGTTTTATATTAAAATCTTAACGGAGATGACAGTCACAACCACTTTTCTCACAAATGTGACCTGGCCTATTGTTGTGAAATGTATGATGAGCATAGGCATATCTTGAGACTATTGTATACTCTCTGAATGTTATCTGTATTTCAGTTAGCCTGGGATTGTAGGCTGGTTGGTTGGGAAGGGGAACAGAACTCTGTTCAGGAACTAAAATCAGTATGGTGGGGGGAAGAGGATGGTGTAATTCTGCAGACCATGGGGCAACTCCAGAGAAATAGCTGTCAGGAACTTGAACCACAACTCATAGGGCTATTTAGAGCCAGTAAGTTCCAACCTGCCACCCAGTGATCTGTTATAACAGGTGCCAGAATTAGCAGTTCAACTCCAACAGAGGATTCTGGTCCTGAGATCTGACTGGCGGAACTCTGGGATTGCTGATTGCTTCCCTGCTTCTATTTACACCAAGCACAGGAACTGGAAGTTGTCCATGCAACTGGTTTCTTATTAGCTCATCAGCCTTCTGCCTAATTAAGCCATTGAGCATGTCTCTCCCAATTTTAAGTCCACTCAGGGGAAAGTAGCTAGTATCTTAGCGACCAGAGTGCTGGGCTGACTCTAGGCTCCTAGCTCCCTTTCACATAGCCCTACAGTTTTAATGCTCATTAGAGGTATTTCACTTCATAAATTTGCAACATCAACAAAAAATGTTTGGTTGGAAACACGGGCTCTTTTGGTTGATCCACTTTTATTATGAGCGTTTATGCTCATATCCGTTATGGGGTTATTGGCAACTCTGATAAGTGCTCAGTATCATGCAACCAAATCTACGATTTCTTATTAATCCATCATAATCCCACCAAATCCATTACAGAATATATTTCTTTTATCTCATGCACCTGTTCACTTCAGAAGTTGGCACCCAGAACTGTAAGTGTTGATCCTCAAGTGAGAAGAGCTTGGTATTAATTACTGTTGAAGGTATTGAGATCTGAACAGGTTGTCACTAATGCAACTATCTGTTCACTAGAGCTGGATGGAAAATGGAGTTTCCTTTCTGTGGGAAATGCCAACATTTCAAAATTTGTTTGTATTGTGAATCAGAATGAGAAGTCAAAATTTCTCATGGAATGGAAATGATGAAACATTTTGGTTGGGAAGCATCCAAACGTTTTGGTAAGGTAAACACATTTTGTTTTGATAATATCAAAATATGACAATATAGAGTATTACATATATATGTACATAATATAATACAAATAATGCTTAATATAAAGTCAAAACAAAATGAATCAAAACAATAAAGCCAAAACAAAACCTGTTTGTTCTATTAAAACAAAATATTTCAGCATTATTAAAATGAGAAATGATTTATTTCAACTTTTTTTGTTGAAAAGTTCCTCAAAATTGGCATGTTCCACAAATCTTTTTGATTTAGATGAAAATGCATTTCCAGACGGAAAACTTCCACTGAAAATTTTTCAGTTAGCTCTATTGTCAACATAATATAAATAAAATGTTATATATTACATCTCATTCAGAAAAGCACTTTATATTCCAAAGTAGTATCTGCTAATCTTACTGCAGGAATACTGAATTGATAAGTACATTTAGATGAATTACCTGCTAGCCATGGTATTCAGCTTTCTTTTTCTTCAAAATATTAATGAGGTGCGGTGAGTAATAATGAGGAAACTCAGCTTTCCTTCAGTGTTATTGATGTTGGATGATATAAATGTTACCAAAACTTAAAAAAAAAAATCAGTTACAAAAATATATATTGTCAAGAGTAACAAAAACATGCTTTGAGAGATTTCTGTCCAAATCCTGGTCCCAACTACAAAGCCAAGTAAACAAACTATGCTCAGTGGACATGCACACAGATTGAGAAGATGAAACATTTTCTCTCCCACTTCAGCCCTGCTGCATAGGTAGAGTGCAGAGCGTTGGTTCAGCTGCTGCTATTCCCTGGACTAGGGGACTAGGATATGCACTTGCTGCAAACCTTCCTTGTACCTGGACAGAAAGGTTTGGTCAGTGGATATACCTAGTCACACGCTAGCCATTCTTTCAGCCTGGCCCCAAAAGACCATCTTTGGGCCACCACAGAACACTGTTAATTATTATTTTGGGAAGGTTCTGTGTCCAGGGCCAGGGCTACCCATTAGGCGGCGCCTAGGGAAGCAGCAATTGGGTGGCGCCGTATTGACAGTCTGTGTGACAATTCTGCGGCAGCTCTAAGCATCTTCAGCCACCAGCAGCAATTCGGCGGCATGTCAGTGCCTCTTCAGCGGCGAGCTCTTGAACACTTCATTTCGATGGCGACTGCTCCTTGCTGATTTCGCCAGCAAGGAATTATTTTTTTCTTCGCCACCTCGGGCGAAAAAAAGCTGGCGTCAGTCTTGTCAATGTCCTGTGTAGACGGGAGGTCAGACTAGAATATCACAATGGTCCCTCCTGGTCTAGGAATCTGGGAATCTATACATGGGTGCAGAATCCCCCTGGATGGTCTTTCCATCATGATTTTGCTGCTTTTTGTACATCCAACTCTTTCTCATTTCTTAATTTTTCTTAAATAATTCCAGTTTACGCCTGCCATCTTTTAAGGAACTCTCACCTCTACTGCCTCCAGCCTTCTCCATTTAATGCAGCTCCTTTCAGACAATACAGTAATACTGTTACTACAGTAATTTAATACATTTTCACTTTAGTACCACACATAATGTTCTATCAGTCCACAATTCTGTCAGTTTCTGCAAATCTCCTTGTGGCTAAGGCACATCTCCTTTTGACCTCATCCTTGATGGAACCATCAGCAGTGATTAAGCTTCCTAGATATACAGAAGATTCTATTTGTTCTACAATTTCCAACTGCTGCATTTCAACACTTTGGTGTCTATCATACCATATCTATTTTAAGATTTCTTGTGCCACCTATTTCTGTGCATGCACAATCATCCCAGTTAAATGAAATCTGTCTGTTGAGGTCCCTAAAGGACTTCCAGGACTTTTCATCTCCTCTTCCCAGGCAGAAAAGGAGGCTGACCTTAGAAAACTTTTTGACTGGTTTTTAAAGTCGTCATCATGCCAGTGGAGTATTTTCCTAGTGCCCAAGAGCCTGATCTTGCTCCCAGTGAAGCCATTGGAAACTCTTCCATTTAGTCAACCTGTGGAATTCTCTGCAAGAGGGGCTGTATTAATTTAGATGGAATAAATGGGCTAAATGTGTTAATATAACTTAGTTACTGGGCAACATCAGATAGTGTTGAACAAGGTTTGGGGTTTGATGTACAGAGACCTTAACTTGCTTAGTCTCATGGCAAGCCCATCATTAATTTTTTTAACCTTTTATTAAAGATACAGGAAAGAAGGCAAAACAGTTAAAGCATTTTAAATGTAAAGTAATAAATAGGCTTTTATTTTAACAATATTTGTTCTTTCTCCCTTTAGCTGGAGAGAGTTTTAGAAGGATAAAATCCCCTTGTTTGACAGTCTTTTAGATGGTAGTAAATATGTTCCCTTTCAGTAAAGAGAAGCAGTTCGTTGAGATGAACTGGAGCTGCTGTTGTTGCTACTGCTGCTTCCATTTAATTTCAGGCGGTAGTTGAGATTTAGCAGGAGCTGGAAGGGATTATTGTTATTTTAATTACTCTCTCTTTAGCTTGGTTTATTCAGGACAATTTTTAGGATCGGGGGATGAAGGCCTGGGGTTCCAGGGAAGAGTGTGGGTGACAATCATGGAGATGAAGCTTGCTGCAATAACTTTCATCTGCTTTTCTTTTTTCCCGAAAATCTTTTTAAGAATTTTAAAAGGGAGTGATGGGTAGAATGGGCTTCACTTCTGATACACTAATTTTGGTATACTGATATTTAGACTTTACATTTTTATTTAATAATCATGATTTTAACAGTCTTTGAATTATATCAGTGGGACTTTTTGTTTAGTCTAATTTAGGTTTTTTGTTTTTCTGTACTTTTTTGTTAACATTTGTTGCTATAGGTTACTGTGACATATTATGAGCTTCTACATATTTTTTTAGAGTTTATACATAGAGTAAATTTGTTGACATAATTATTACAACATAATTCCTTTCTTTTATGGACCAATTCTGCCTAAGGTTGGACGTTTGTTTATAAAACTACTTTACTAACAAAAAACTTTATTTTAGTTTAAGCATTTAGAAAAAGGAAAAGAAAAAGGTACTTGATTATATTTTAAGGACTGTACAGTTTTTATTCTAAAATTTCGATTTACAGAATTTACGTGATTAAATATTACAAAAATTACAATTACACTTTTTTGATGTTAACAAAGCGTAAGAACTTACAATCCTTTGTACTTACAACATTATTTGTAGCTGAAACAAAACTTAAAACTGCTGCTATTATGTTTATAAGATGTTTAAGAACAAATTGGCTTTTATTATTTTTTTGGCTGTATGCTTAGAGTGGGTAAAAATGATAAAAGTCCCCCCAACCATCTTGTGAACTTTTACATACTTTTTACAGTTGAGCTCACCATCAAGGTAAATTTGTTGGCCCACTTATTACCACAGATTCAAATACTTGATTTTAAGCAGGATTGGATAATTGTATGTTCGCTGATCAAATAAAGAAGAATATGAATACTTAACCTCTTGCCTTGGGATGTAAGATGATTGCCTGGGATGTAAGAGGTCACAAAGGTCTTCCTCTCCATGTAAGGCATTGTACAATTGGCTAGGGTACCTGCTGTGCAAGTTTCTCCACATTGCCCTGCCAGTATGCTTCTTACCTAAAAGGAAGAAACCTCTTCTAGGTAGTTCACTTTATGGTAAATGCTCTAGAAATTGTGCTGATTAGTATCTGTTGTGGCAATTGTTTTGTGTGATGTGGATGCCTGCCAAATAGAAAATAGACTAGTTCAAAGAACCTTTTAAAAACTGAGTTGTGTAGGGATACATCTATAATAGACGGGGAGGTATGGAGCATTTCGATGTGGTATTATTGTACATAGGTAAGAATATAGGTACCTGAAGCTGTTGATATGCACTAGTAATTGCATAGGTTTTTACATCATCATTTTATATAGAGAGGTCTGCAAATAGTCTATATTGTGTTTAAACAGATGGGGAAGCAAAGAGATTGGATTAAATGGTAAAATTCCAGATCCATTTTATGTTATTATTTTAGACAAAAAAGAAAATATTTTCAAATATAGCTTGATAAAATTAAAATAATGTTTTTGCTTATTCAAGTTAAAATAATATAAATACACAAATCTAAATCAAGACTAAGTTATTACTTGCCAGGTGTTGAAATGCAGGTGACATTACTGGAAGATGATATGAATGTTGCATTACAGCTGTACATTTGAAATACACAGTAATTGTGGGGTAGCTTTTAAGTACACAAGGTCTGGCCAGAGAGAAATGTATTGACATGGAAACAGATCCTGCTAAAGTCTTTGCATTTGCTTGATCCTCTGCATGTTCATGGAGGTCCCTTGAACTCAAAACCAGACAGATTAATTATCTTTAATTTCATGCTGAATCTTTCATACACTTCTGCGTGCAACTTAATTTGCAAAGTACAATGGTAACCAGTTCATAGTTTGTAAAGCAGTGAAGAATTATCGTTTTATTTAGATGAGAAAACAAAAAAATGCCGAGAAAGTATGTTCCTATTCTGGTCGTTTTAAAAATAGCTGATCTTACAGAATTACATCTCATTAAGAAGCAGTGCTATTTATGAATAACTTTAAAAAGAAATTTTCATACTGAAACAGCTTTAGAAATTCATTAAATTTGCTTACTGTGTACACAAAGCAATTAGCTTTGCCAGTAATTTTCTGTATTCCCATTTTATTACTGAAGCTGCAGTTGATGTGTCAGATTAATCATTGACGTAAATTTTTTACCTCACTGGAGTTATACTGGGAATGAAATTGCCCCAATAAGTGGTACATTTGATTGGTAAAATCATCCTCCACTTCTGGAGACTTAGTTAAAAGTCCTGTTTTGGGACACACAAGAAAATAGATTAGGAGTTGTCATTCTTAGCCCTGATCCTGCAAAGACTTGTGTACTGAAGTCAGTGAGACTTTTATGAGTACATAAAGTTAAGCACATGGATAAGCCTTTGGAGGATCAGGGCCTGAGTTATGTTACAGACTATTCTGGCTCAAGAAAGAGAACTGTAACATCATGGATATTAAAATTCATGGTTGAGCTGGGTGGGAAATGACATTTTACCATCTGCTTTACTTCAGACCTAGTTTTGGGCTCCTTACTGGCACACTTTGTTTCCAGGCTTTTACTCTTTGTAATGGAGCTTGCCTTGATCTTTGATAGGGATCCGAGAATTTACTGGATTAGCACTGCATTGGCTCTGTCTGTTCTTGGGGAGACATGGCTTCTATATTCTAGGTCCATGTTCTAAGGAGTAATGAAGCAGGACAGCAATTGCCATTTTTGTGGGAGAAAAGGAATTTAACAATCAGCAACAACAGTAACTGAAGTCATTTTCGGTTCTTACATGCATTTTTCACCACTTTGTGAAAAACAAGTGTATCAGCAAAGTGTATCTTTTTAAACGAGTTAAGCTTCTAGTGTTTCTGGTAGCAACGAGTATAGCACTCCCTGTTAGCTCATTAAAAAAATATCCTTCCTAATTAAATTTGCGTGCCTTTCCATAATTTGTACAGACCTCAGTAATTAAATAGGTGATAATGTGGCAGCAACAGACCATGATCCTTAAATTGGTATTTCTGTCGGCAGCATTTACAGTTATATAACAGCACTGCCTCATTTAATTAAGCCTATTTTAAACCAAGTGTTAGAAGTTATTCCTGGTATTACCGTCACAATGTGGATAGGAAGAAGACAGAGGGTTCCATCTCCCACTTTAAAATTGTTGACTGTAAAATATGATTCCTGCCCCACCCCTCCAAAGGAGGAACAAAGTATTCCTTGTAGAATTCCTATATTCTAGTTCTTCAACTTTCTTCTGTGACTCAGTTGTGGAAGCTGGAATGAACATTGCACTGGTTGTCAAGGAATAAAGGCCAATTTTGTGTCTAAAGATAGGCACTCACATCCATAGTAGGAACCTAAATCAGCAACTTGATTTTTCAGAGGTACAGCTCGGAATTCAGGGAATTGACACCTGAACCTTGCAACAGTCCAACTGCTGATTTAGGTGCTTAACTATGGATGTAGGTATGTAATTGAAAGCACCAAGGGTTTAAAATGTTGTCTTACATACATAGGCCAATTTTTTGTTTTTCCAGTCTTTGCTGCAGGCAAATACGGAAAGTGAGTTTTACATTTTCTTTGCTAATCTTAGACATTGGATTCCTTCAAGTTCTACTGTAAGATGCCCTCTTGTACGGTTTCCCTAGTACCCTTGTGGACTGGCATGTGCCTTAAAGTAGTGACTGATTTGGAAAATATCTCAGTCTAGCACCTTTGAAATAAGTGAACAGGCTCCAGTGTTGAGTAAGGCCAATTCACTGATAAGTTAGCGCAAAATCATCCATTCCAAGAGATCACTAGATGAATCTCCTCTTTCCTGCCCTTCTCTGGACATGAGCAGCGTTGTGGTTCACTCTTTGAATGGATGATTCTCATTCTTCTCCTGCTACTTGTGGATTTGGATTTGGAAGGAGTCTTCACATGCAAATCTCTAATATATATAATAGTCAACATTAATCACATATCATGGGCTAGATTTATGCATGTGCTCTTGACTCAAGGTGCTTGGCCCTGGCTACCAGCCAAACACATGGTGCCCCCCCACTTTAGTTTCTCCTTACAGCAATATTCAGTGATTATCATTTTAACTAATTTTGACTAATACTTAAATCATGTTTATGCTTGAGCTTGAAAAGAGAGGTCACAGCAGTAAATCAAAAAGATTATCCCATAACATACTTTCCCAGGCAGTGTTTTCCGAAAATTTTCTGCGTCATACTTTAATGGGGTGTGTATACTGTGCTCTGAACAAGGGAACTGAACTTTTGAGAAATGGGAGGAAAAATACCATCCTGCCCCAAAAGGTTAATGCTTAGGTTTACCAGAGCTAGCTTTTGCTTAGTATTGATGATGAGGGCCATGTGACTTGGTACAAATGGAGGGGCACAAACATTGTGCTGAGGGGAGGGACCAAGGACCAGAGAGAAAACTGTTTTCTGGCTACAGTGCTGGGAACAATGGAGTCACCTAGAGGGTCTTGGCAAATGAAATTGTCTCTGTGTAGCTTTGCTGCTGTTTTCACCCTCTCTCTTCAAGGTACACATGACTTGTGTACATTTTGTGAATAAAAATAAATTAGAGAAAATATCCAAAAGGAAACTGGCCCAGTGCAGATCCCCCAAATCTGCTGCCTCTTGCAAAAGGGCAACAGTACATTGTTACAGATGCATGGTGATAATACTATTGCTTAGAGAACCTAGATGAGTCCCATATATTTAGAAACACAGCAGTTGTGCTTTGAAAGTTTTCTCAGCATGTCGAAGCATGTAACTTATAATAAAGAGATAATGAAGCAAATGGTACCTGCTTGAAAATATTATACAGCCAAGGTGTGTTCGTAATGTTGTTTATTCGGTCAGGGTCAGTTGGTAGAAGAGACAAGCTTTCGAACCACACATAGCTTTTCTTCTGGTCTCTGTTGCTGTTGAAGTGGTGGACAGGGGATTAGAATTTCAAATGAGGGAGTGAGATACACAGGGGGATACACTTGGGTGCAGCAGGATTCCATTTTTAGAACAGTTTGGGGTTGGGCTAAACTACAGATGTTAAACGTATAAATGCATAAATGTTACACTAGGTGTTTTTAAACTATACTAATCTTATTTTCCAATTACAGTGTACACACTAAAAAGTCAACATTTCTGAACATAGTCCAACAGTTTCTCCCTATATTTACTATGGGAAATAAATGTTGTATCTCAGCTTGCACAGTGGTAACTGTTGACAAAGGTGGAGTTTTAATAGACTCCATCTTAATAGATAATCAAATGTATAAGAATTGCATATTAGGCTTGTTAGTTATTGTTTTGCCAGGAATCCAGGCGACGATTTACAGAAACTGGAGAGATCATCCTATTTGCTTTCATGCATCAAATCGACTTTATTTAATAAATACTGGATTTTGTACCTTGACCATATTCAATTATCTTTAAATCGTTACTTTCTCTTTGCTTGGCCATGCCTTCTTTATTTTACCAGGGATATGGCTGAGTCGAATTACTGTAATACTCCCTGCAGGAAAGTGCTGACGTTGGTATTCATTGTTCCAACAACACACACATGTTCCACATTGTCAGAGTCCTATCAGGATTGTCTCTAACTGCATTAAACATCAAAAGGTTGTGCAGATATTTTTCCTGAAATGTATTGCTAGGTATTTGAAAAGTGGCTACCTTCGATATAGTTGATTCATGTAGAGATTTTGTGGGAGATTTTCAAAGGCTCAGAGGGTTGTCACATGCCCAACTCCCATTGACTTTTTATTGGAATAGGGCACCTACCTGACTTTTGTGCCTTTGAAAATCCTTCTTCTTATGGTTAAAAGTTTATTCTAGTTTTGGTTTTGATTTCTTACAATATATGAATGTTGTCAATGACTGAATTATGTATGTGATGGGCTAAAAGAATGCACTGCCTTTTAATATCATTTATTTAGTTTTCGGCCCTCCATATTTCTGGTATGATTGAAAAATATACTTAACATTTCTTTTGGGGTGGGGGCTCTAGATGTAGATTTAGTGGGCTGATGTAAGTGTTGTTTTGAAGAATGATGAATCTGCCAAAACATTATCAATGTTTTGTATTCACTCCATCTGCTTTTTGTCTAAATAAATTCCAGTATTTCATTTATGTAATAGACTTTGTTTGAACTACATTTTTACTACTTGCACAAAAATTGTATGCAGTTTTCCTGTGGTATGATACTATCACAAACAGCTGGTCTTACCTTCATTAAGCACCTGACACTTTCGTAAATCTCTTTGTTCATATAAAAGAATATCATCTGTTGTTTTCAGTCACTTAAATTTGGTATAGCGTGTAGTTAATTGTTCATAGACTACATGGGCAGTATAACGGAAGGCTGACAAGGGGCTGGACTTACTGGGCTGGAACTAAGGATACCGGGAAAGAGGGTGGCAGCACCCCATGGCTTGAAGTGATTTCCATCTTATACAGAGTTTACAGTTTTGTTCAATGGCTCTCAGCACCCACAGTGTAAAAATTGTTCCAATGCCACAGCACCTAGCATAACTTAATTGATTTAAATGGATTTACATTAGAGATTAATTTGCGCCCCCATGTCCATACATGACCAATCATCTATTGATACTCTGTAGATTTAAATGTGTTTCTCCCAGTGCCATTAACGGAAGTGACACATGTAAATCCTTTGCGCTTCAGTGTAGGAATAGTCGCTAAGGAAGTGCTTGACAATTGCTCTCAATAAAACTAAACAGATAAAAGAAAGAAAAAATCCCCTTTGGTATGCAGTTGAATCATTAATGAATGGTATAGTTGGTACTGCATTCCTGTTTCAGCAGGAAGAGTAAAGGATCATGTTTAGTTCACTATCAGTGCCAGGGTAGTGCAGCTAAGTGGAAAAAGTGCTGCTCTGCTGGCCTAATTAGAACAGTTATCAGAAATGTGCAGGATCAGGAATTTTATTTGTGATTATATGGAAAATATTTTCTTTTTTGCTCTTCTTTTAATAGTAAAAATTCTATTCCACAGTCGTACTGAAAACATTCAAGTTGAAAACTGATTTTTGAATATTGCACTAAAACATAAGCAGACTGGCTGACTGCAATAAACATATTTCTCACTTATGCTTCAACCCACAATAATCTTAAATTAGATATTTTATTGAATGTTAATAACTTTGGGGACTTCATCCGTTTCTGTTTAGGTCTTCTGAGCTAGAATTTTCCAGTGCAAAAAGATGCCTGCAATATAATGAATGTGAAAGCAGTGTCAGGGGATATTTCTGAGTGCTTAAGCCCATTTGAGGTTTATTAATTTTCTGGATTTAGGTTAACATGGTTCCATGAATAGGCACAAGGCCTGGAGAGTGGGATTAGGAAGATTTCCAGAGGCTCTGAACTCATGTCAAGCAAAACTGTCATGCCAAGCAGCTAAGTCAACTGAATAGGGAAAAGCCTTTTAAAGTGCTTTATCAGCGCATAATGTTTGTAAATTTTATTCAATTAATTTACAGCTGCAGGGCTCATGAGGCTGAAATTAAAGTTTTGTAAAGTTTTGATAAGGAAGCAGCCAAAACAAAACAAAAAAAGTTTGATTAGCTGTAGATGTTTTTGAAACGAGTTGGCAGTGGAGCAAAAATAAAAGGTACTGTTGAAGAACCAGTACTTGGAAATACTGCTGTCATTTTATGGGTCACAAAATGCCTACTGCAATGTGTACCAACTGCAATGTGTACCATCTGCAGTGTGTCTGCAGGTGCGCTTTCCGTTTGCTTCTGGCATTACTAGCAGATGCCACAATGAAAAATTGTGTGCCAAAGCAAACCCTCTGGAAGGTGGTACTATCAGAAACATTTGAGTGACTAAGCACTTAGTTACTCTAGTGTCATTTCCAGAAATGCCAACTCTGGGCCAAAGCTGTGCTTCTAAGGTGTCAGTGCTGCAGAGGACGTGCCAACGGGCAGATGCTCTATTAAAATACCTACTTTGCCCAGAAAGTCTGTGGCTAGTGCATGCTTGGAGATGACCATATTGTTGCACTGGTACCTGCCACATTTCTGCTTTGTCTGGTTTTTGTTGTTGTTGGAAGGATCAGGCATGCAGTGTCCTCTGGGCTTTCAACAGAGCTTTGAGACTCTCCATTTAGTCTTGTGACTGTGGTGCATCATGGGAGATGTAGCCTTTAGAGGAGAATGGTGACTTGAGACACCTTGAGACAACTTCAGTGAGACACTGCAGCAGCTCAGATGGATGCATTTGAATGTTGAATTTGTCCAAAACAAGATGTTTTCAGGAGGGTATGTCAATATGTTTTGTTTTATTTGAGTATTTCAAAATAAAACCTTTTGACATTTCTGAATAGAAATATTTTGGAACTTTGTTCCACCAAAATGTAGATATTTCTAATTTTTGTTCCAATTCAATATGCAAACAAATGTCAGAAATCTCAGAATTGCCTGTGGGGTGGAAATTCTAATTTTCTCATAAGCTCTATTCTTGATTGTACAGGCTTTTGTTTGTGGCATTATACCAAAAATAGTTAGTTTATGATTTTAACAGGCATGAGATTACCAATTACATTGGCTAACATTCATTATTATTAGTAATTCACAAACCAAAGCATCATCCTACATTTGTGCTACACAAACATATAACAACAGCACAAACTACAAATCTGACAACAAATCTGAGTAACAGCCCACAAATATAATTTGTCTGTTGTTATGGACCATACTGCTAGGTGGATAATAATGAAGTATCAGGGCCAAATACTGCCCTCAGTATAAGCAGTTCTCACTGACGTCAGACTGAATCTTCCTGAGCATATAAGGGCAGATTTTAGCCCTTAAGCTTTATTTTCATAATAGAGCATAATAAATTATTTTTCTATTATTTTCCCAATGATTTCATTACTGCTTTCCTCATTTCTATTCTGCTGGTATGGAACTTGAACCTCTTGAGATTCAACCATCCCAAAATAAGCTTAGGTCAATATAATACTGTTGTGCTCTAGCTCTTTCTTGAGTGTTGCAAACATTCATGTGTTATTAATTTTAAATGATGGTAGTATTATTTTGTGGACTAGATTCACCCAAGCTGCTGAGGGCAAGCATGAATTATACTGTCTTGCACCCTAGGCTGAATTCACCCTGAGAAGGTAGCAGCTAGCAAAGCTTATTCAAAAATTTTGTATTGTATATATTCCATTCCTTAGCTATTTGCTCTCCTCAGCTAGTGCTACAGACCTTTTAGCTGCATTGTTCCCTTGCCACCACTTCCCTTCCTCATGGAGCGAGTTGGACACTGCAATATCCTGTAAGAGCCCACGGGCCTAGAACTAGGCTTTCTGGGATTTGAGGCAGGCATGGCTTTCTCATTGCCACCGGGATCCAGGCAAGGCTGCCACCAAGAGGTATTGAGAGGCTAAGCACGGCAGAAAGTCCTGCCCTCAGGGACACGAATGACAGCCCTCTGAGATTCCCTGACTGTCTGGTACTCCCGATATAAACTGGCAAACCATTTCTGGGAGTTGTCTGAGCATTACACATCTCTGGTATGCCTCTGCCTTGGACCCCACATGCTGTGACTTGCCTTGATCCCAGACTCGCAGCTCTTGATCCAAGCATGGCTTCCAATACTGATTCTGGTTACTGTCTCAGGGTTAAGACCATTTCTGACCCCCGAGTGAAAGACCCTGATCCAGCCCGACCTTATTCTCACCTCAAGTTCTCATTTTGGGAAAGGACTCTGACTTTGTAGTTTTGACCTGGCCTGGGCTTCTGTTGATCTCTGACCGTTAGCTCCAGTACTGAGCAGTTCACTCCATTCCCACAGACAACTTTCATCTGCTGGAAGCTCACTCCTGTCAAGCTTTGCACAACAAATGGTCTCTGCCCAAGTCTATGGTAGGCATGTTTAGATAACAGGGTTAGTCCCACCTGGTTCTTGCCTACCTATTTATACCTACCCCTGGATACTTCCACTGCATGCATCCGACGAAGTGGGTATTAGCCCATGAAAGCTTATGCTCTAAAACTTTAGTTAGTCTTTAAGGTGCCACAGGACTCGTTGTCACTTATTGATTTTAGAGACAATGGGAAATTGTAGGAAGACAAGAGGCCAGGAAAGCCATCTAGCACTATCTCCTCTTCTCACTTAGCAACTGCACCCCATTGTCGAATGATAAATCCTTTAGAAACCTAGCTGTAGATATACACATCCGGACCAGTCACTTTTTTAGTGGGGAATGACTGTGACAAATTCAAAGAAAAGCACTTCCTGTTATTGGCTCCAGACCTCTCCCGTTGACCCAGCTACTCTTTTAAGGCCAGTTCATATGGCCAATACAAGGATTCAGGGAAGTGCATTTGGAACCAGTGCAGTGCTTCTGCTGTATTGTGATAGAGGAGCAGGATGTGGATAGCCCTGGTAAGGGGTCTTCACTCTTTGTGTGCTGCTGCAAAGAGCAGCAATGTAAGGAATCTTTGCACCCAAGCATGCAGGAATGTTGGGGAGTGGAAATGGGGGAAGCCAAACCTTGTGTGGGAAAACAGTTGCAACAAAGCTTTGCAGTCTGCAGGAAAGTTCCCTTTCCCTGCCCTTCCCCAGACTCCTCTAGATCCTCCCATTGCATATACTTACTGTATAGTACAGTAGCACCATTTCCAGCAGCCTGGATTTTTTTATGTTATACTTCTATAAAAACGTATTGTTGGAAAGCTCAAGAAAAATGCAGGAGTTTTAGACAGTGTGATTTAGGGAACAAAAATAAAGGTAGTCTGATGCAGAGTGGTGATCACCCTAATGTGCTGATAAAGGCTGGTGGGGAAAATGTACTTGTTATGATGTGCATCATCACTGCATTATAATGAGAATTAGATTCTTTACATTAGGCTTGAATTTAGCTCACAAATGTGTTTAGTTACGAGTATATTCCTAGTTCTCTCTCTCTCTCATTAAGAGCTAATCCACTCTAGACATTTTTAGTAGAGAGGCCAGAGGCACACATCGGATAAAAATTAGATGACAGTGGTAAATAAAACCTTGTACTTGGAGTCTATAATCTTTTCTTGTGCCCTTGCCAGACACTTTTTACTGATACTTAGCCAGCTAAATACCATCTTTTGATAATAACTTGGTTCTCAATATGATAACAAAGCTTAATTTGTACTGTTAATTACTTTCTATGGGTTTATTCCACATCTTTAGGACTTTCAGGGAACTGTATGTATATACGTCCTGTCCTATACAACTTTCATTATCATAAATAAGATGATGAGAGAGGCATCCTGTCCTTCCTTAGATGCCTCAGTTTAAAAAAAAAAATAGATTTTTGCGGCTTCCAAAGGAATGAGGCTGTATTGTGCTATTTAATTTTAAGCAGAAATGCTAATTGAAATTGTTGGTGAAATGTGCTTAAATGTTGATTGCAGGATATGACTCGTAATTTGTAAGCATTGCATGCTTTGTTTTCTTTGGGGTGATTAAAAAAAATACTGGACCAAATGGTGAAGCCATTATGAAATCCTAATGCATTCACAAGATCCTGTTTAAGCAAATACAGACTGCAGGATATGTCCCATTAATGCTTTATTTTGGAAATACAGGAACTCCTCACTTAACATTATAGTTATGTTCCTGAAAAATGAGACTTTAAGCGAAATGATGTTAAACGAATCCAATTTCCACATAAGAATGAATGTAAAGGGGGCGTGGGTTAGGTTCCAGGGAATTTGTTTTTCACCAGACAAAAGACTAATGTATGATATTATATTATGTATACACAGTATAAGTTTTAAACAAACAGTTTAATACTGTACACAGCAATGATGATTGTGAAGCTTGGTCGAGGTGGTGAAGTCAGAGGACGGGATATTTCCCAGGGAATGCCTTACTGCTAAATGATGAACTAGCAATTGCCTGAGCCCTCAGGGGTTAACTCCTTGTTGTTAATGTAGCCTCACACTCTACAAGGCAGAAGGAATGAAGGGAGGAGAGATATCAGACAGAGACACGGACCCTGAGAGAGAGATGTGCATTTCCCCTTTGAGTATGCTGATCCCTGCCTTAAGTACATTCCTTGTTAATTAGACAGGCAAGCTGAGACCCACCGCAGCTGCTGCCAAGAAGCTCCCTCCGGGACTGTCATGTGTCCCCTCTGCTCTATGAAAGATGAGGTAAGGGGGTGCAGGAGCAGGGGGGAGGGAGACACCCTGACATTAGCCCCCTTCTTCCTCCCGGCGGTCCCCCTCCCCCACAGCAATCAGGAGGCTCGGGGAGCAGCTCCAAGGCAGAGGGCAGTGGGGGAGGGACAGCTGAACTGCTGGTAATTGATAGCCTGCTGGGCAGCTGCTATACAGGGAACTTAGGGGAGCGGGGAGCTGCTAGGGGGCTGCTGGTCCACCCTAGTTCCAAGCCTTCACCAGCTAGCTCCACCGGATTGCTCTTCCTGCAAGCAGTGGACAAAGCAGGTGGCTGCCAAACGATGTTAGACGGGAGCATAGCACAACTTTAAATGAGCATGTTCCCTAATTGATCAGCAACTTAACATCGAAACAAAGATAACTGGGACAACTTTAGGTGAAGAGTTCTTGTAATTGCAGCTAGCACTATATCAAATCCATAAACTGAACCATCTGAATGGTTGACAGTCTCAAAGTTGACAAAATCACACAGTTAGCTTAAGGTACTATATGTGTACTATGGCTAAATGGAGCATCTCAGTGCAGTTTCTTTTATTACAGTGTTTGATTTGTCTTGGCTCATGCATTGTTTATGCCTTTGATAGGATGGTTGTATAACATGGGAGCCTTTGTGTACATCCGTGTTCATAAGGGTCCATCTCATCTGTTGTCCTTGGGCCCTGGAGAGTCGGGAGCCTCAGCTGGTGATTTTGTTGGGGGTGGGGAGTGCATCAATGTTTTTGTTTACCTATGAGCCTTCCAGGTTGCTGTTATGAATAGAGTCTGGTTATTATGGTATGTCATTTAAAATGTTTGTCAATGGCACCCAGAGTTTGGGAGGCAGCTCTCGTGTTATTGCAATATAAATGGGAATAAATAAAATTAGGCAATACAGCTCTAAGCCTGAGGCATTGTTGACTTTTGAGAGGATTCACCACTGGTTTGTATGGAGGGTGACAAATATGATGCATATAGCACACCCATTGCTCAGATCCTCAACAAGTTTCCTCCCGAGCTATGGAACCTCACTCCTATTTAAAGCCCTCTTCAGGGCCTGATGACAGCGGGGAAATAGGTGAACCACACAGGGAGGAGTCTCTGTACACTGAACCAGGTGGGATAATCAGACCCTTAATTCTAGCACTGAGCTCTGAGGACCTGCTCTATTAGCTATTGAAGTCAGTGGGAGTTCCCACATGGACGTCAGTGGGCTTTGGATCAGATCTTTAGTGCAGTGGGCTCATACTTTTGACAAGTATGTTTAGCATGACTAGCATCTGCATGTAGTTTTCTCTAAGTCACTAATGCATACGTTTAACCAAGGCAGTCTATGAATGCAAGATGCCAATGCTAAATCAATAAGATATTCTCTTTGACCAACATAGAAAACAAACTCAGCAAGATTCAAAGCAGATTCTTCCTGTGGGAGCAGGTTTCAGTTTCTTGAATGAGATGAGAATGGGATGAATATGGGCCTCTTTTGTACATATACACCTGTAGATATGTCTGGTGCTGCTAGAGCCAAGTGTACTGTTGATAATGATTAATTTGCTTCATGATTTTGGTCCTTTTTCCACATCACTTCATGAATTGTTTGTTCAGAGACTATGATTACAACAGGCAGTGTCTTCTGGTAACCCAGTTTGTTAGCAAATGCTAGGGCCCTGCACGAAGTGGCTGGCTGAGTCCTGCTGGCTGACTGTGGAGGGTGCAGTCCGTTAATTCTTCGTGCGTATAGGGAGGTTGGAGTGACTCTCTGCGTAGAGGGAATGAGGGAACTAAGGGCTTTTCTGCACTGGGAAAAAAAGATCACAACAGCTAGTGTGCCCTAGCTACTCCATACTAACTCCCTGTGCGGGCATTTGTACTGTGCACTAAAAGTGACGTTGTGTACAGGAGCTTACTGCACTTAGGAAATTCATTGAGTTAAACTGCCTGAGGGCAAGGTAAGAGTGTCCACTGTTCACTAACTTCCCCATGCAGATAAGCCTAGGTGTCCTGCAGGAAGAACCTTAGGAACAGCCAGTCTTGGAGAGAACTGTTGAACTGGAATTTAAGTTTTATTATTATTTACCTGGTTAATTAAGCCAAATCCAGTCAGAGGGAGCTTGGACTTTATTGTGTTTACTCTTTTCAGAATATTATAAGTTTGTTCGCTATTTGAAACTAAACAATGAGTATATGATGCAAATAACATCTCACCAGTTGGACTCTTGCAAGCTGTTTGCTATACTAGTTATTTGCTAATGATGCTGTGTGATTCGTCTGCTTAGCACATGATGTTGTTTCCAGGCTTTCACTGCCTGACTGAAATTATAGAACTCCTTCCACAAATCACTTTTAGCTGAACCTTTGCACAAACACAGGAGCATTTGGGAGACTTGCTATCCACAAACTTTCTTGAAAGAAATATGAATTCAAGAGAACAGGAACAGCAGTTGTTCCTGGCTCCTGCATAAAGGAGCAAGGATGTGGAAGCTGGTGGCTACCGTCACTCCCCCCACACTTGTATGCTCATACACGGGTCAGCCACAATCTAGCCCTAAAAATAAAAGCTATCAAAGGGGGAAAGTTAGACATGATTTGCAAGCCACCAACGCATATGAGAATTGAACTCATTTTTTAAAAAATATTTTGGAATCTTCTTGTAATTTTTTTTAAAAAAAAGCTAAGTTTTTTGAACTCCTGAGTGGTCTTTTTGCATAAAATGGGCATCTCTGCCATCAGTGAGACACGTCTATGAAGAAAACAACTGCAAAGTAAGAAACATTACATTATGTGGCCATTAATTTCAGTCCCCAAACCTTTCTGGGATGTTCATTGTCACAACAATGTGCCTAATTTAGTAAGCCATTTAAATCAGTTCTAGTTATATAACTTTGTTCATATTGGGAAGCCTGTTGGAAAAACGTTGTCATCTCTGCATATTTCTTTATTATAAAGTATATCTAACCTGGATATGACATTGCCTCAATTCCAAGAAGCTTGAGTCATTCTGAAAGCATGCAGCTATCCTGGAGTTGCCTTGAATAATCTTCTAACCTTTTGTTGTTTTTCAATAGGCAGGATTTTTCCTGAAGTGTGGTATATGTGTACATGCCCTGCCACACCACTCTAACCACTTTATTGTTGAAATACATCTGTTAATTATTTAGTCAGTCTTATAAAAAACCAAAACCACTTCCAAAAAAGAGAAAAAACAACAAAAAAACAAATCTCTGCCCCTCCCCCCAAACAAAATCCACAGCATGAATATAGCACTGATGCTAGAAAACCCTGGAACCAATCTGTTAAAGTGAAGAGAGTTTGAGATCTTTCTTCAGTTTATATGTTTAAGCTGGTGATTACAAGTTAATTAGACTGTTTAAATCATTTCAATACAGATGCTGATACTTTCAAACTGAGAAGAACCTTAAATTAATCTATTTTTAAGGCTAGAAGGGACCATTATCATAATCTGATATTCTGCATAACACAGGCAAAAAACCTCACCCCATAATTTCCGAGCCAAGCCCATAACTTCTGTTCAAGTTGCAGCACATCTTTTAAAAAGTTATCCAGTCTTGATTTAAAATTATCAAGTGATGGAGAATTACCCTCACTGTTTAAAAATAACTGTGCACCTTATTTTTAGTCTGAATTTGTATAGCTTCAGCTTCCAACCATTGAATCTTGTTATGCCTTTTTTCTGCTAGATTAAAGAGCCATCTGCTATCAGAAATCTCTTCCCCATGTAGTGTTGTATCAGAGGGGTAGCTGTGTTAGTCTGGAACTGCAAAAGCATAAGCTTTCATGGATCATAAGCTTTCGTGGGCTAAGACCCACTACATCTGATGAAGTGGTTCTTAGCCCATGAAAGCTTATGATGCAAAACATGTGTTAGTCTATAAGGTGCTACAAGACTTTTTGTCACTTCCCCATGTAGGTACTTGTACACTATGATCGAGTCACCTCTTAATCTTCTTTTGGATAAACTGAATAGATTGATCAAAGTAGATGCTTACTTTGTGAGAAGTCCTTTTTAAATTAATGAGATTGCTTGTGGAGTAGGTGGTATGTGCATCAGTGCATGGCTGATGGTGACTCCTCTTTGCATGCTTTGGGACGTTTTTAAGGTACATTCTCCCTTCTGCAAGGCCATGTAGAAAGCCCTCAAATTTGCAGAAGTGAAGGAGCTAGTCCAGCTTCTACCTCCAGACTCTTCAGAAACCCCTTTACGTGTGGGGTGTGATCTGGGACACAGTGAGAAGGAGCCAGGGAGGAGCTAGCTGACATACCATTCTTTCCTCTGCAGAGGATGGATTTCTGCGTAGTAGTTACTGCTATTGAAGCCATCGGTAATTTCCCTTTGTGCCTGTAACCTCTCTTGGAGAATCAAGGTAGAGCACAGGTGTGGGATCTGGAGTTGTGCTATTATGAGTGGATGGACCAAAAGACTCACATGAAAAGTATTTCTCTCCATGGGATTAGGCCTATGTCCACCTGATTCTCTGTAAACTTCCTAGCAGATTCTTGGGGATCTGCTCATTTTACCAGTTATGCAAAATAGAAATGCCTGGGTTCAGAAGAGGCTACTAAGATGGAAAAAGCAACACAGAGGGGAGACTTTAAGCAGCTTTATAGAATAGTGAAAGACCTCTCAGGAAGAACCAGACTGTCACATGTCATGGCCATTGGGGACTCTCATGGACAGATGTTGAAAATGCGTGAATGACGAACCATTCCATATTAAACTATCCAGAGGTGATGATCATGCACAAATTTGAGAGAAATGACAATGCTAAATTAGAAATAGAAAAGGAGCTAATAACACCCAATGAAATTAAAGTAGCCATCAAAGGCCTCAAAAAGGGGAAAGCTCCTAGGGTTGACAGAATTTAAGCAGAGGTACTAAAAGCAAGAGGTGAAATCCTGATTGAACAGCTAACAAAACTCTAACAAAATATGGGTGAAGGAACAAGTGCCCTAAGGCTTGAAAGATGATATCTCAGAGACATTAGAGAGTTAATTACTTTAAAATAGGAGAGTTTCAAAAAAAGTTTTATATTTCTTTTGTTATTGGGCAGACAGTGTTTATCCTGCTGTAATTAGCACTGTGTGTACTGAAAGTGCAAAAAATGGTTAGAGTTTTGCATCTGAGAAAGGTTACTCTGCAATTGCACTTCACTGGGTCTAATTCTCCTCTTACTTATATCTGTACAATAGCACAAAGGGTGCATCTACACTGCATGCCTCATTGGGTGGTATTTAATTTACATATGTATGTAGCTCCCCTAGCACAGGAATAAATAGAAGTGCAGACTGGGAGGCATGTGTTAGGAGAGTAGTGTGTGTGTGTGTGTGTGTGTACTTTAAGTACATACCCTACACAGGTTTCTACTTGCCCAAGCTGAGTCTCCCTGTCTACACTGCTACTTTTAGCAGTGCAGTGTCCTGTTGCCTCCCTGCTGCTGGAGGCTTTCCCTGGAAAAGCAGAGTATCTAGCAGAGTGCTCACCCCACTCCGGCCTAAAAGGGCTTAAAACAGCCCTGGAAAAGGGCTGGGGCAAGGGAAAAGCTGGGCTGATTTGGAGGCAGCCTCAGCTGGGGGCCACGCCTCAAACAAACCCAGCTGGCCCTATAAAGGCCAGGGAAGCCAGGAGTTCAGACAGAGTTTTAGGTGTGGAGGCAGTCTGGCCTGGCTGCTGGGGATTTTAAGAGGGTACCTGGAGTGGAGCAGAGCTGGGAGGGGAGAAAGGCCAGAGGAGCTGGGGAGCTCCAGGCTGGCAACTCCACAGGCTGCAGGGCCTGGTCCTAGGCCTAGAAGGGAATACTGGGGTTGCAGGGGGCAGCCCAAGGGTAGGCAGAGGCAACAGGCCAAACCCTCCTTGCCTATGATGACTGGCTTAAACAGACTAGTCGGCTCCAGTGAAAGAGGGCTAGATGGGATAGGCAGTGGGGGTTCCCCAGGGAGGGGAGACCCTGAGATCTGAGGGGGAACTGCCAGGGGGCAATATCCCAGGGAAGAGGGTACTGGGGTGCGGGAGGGACACGGGGCCAGCGGCAAGCAGTACGTCAGTCTGCAGAGGGCACTCCAGAGGCTGGAACGCTAATTCCCTGAGAGACCAGCAGGAGGCGCCACAGGGGTGAGTCGCCGTGCCGAGACGCTCTGGCATGGGGAGGCAGTGGGGAAAGGCTCCAGCAAGTTCCTACTACTAGAGCCCTTCCCTGCAAGCAGCGGAAAGGTTCTGCCAGCCCCTGGCTGCTTCCTAGGGTGACCAGATGTCCTGATTTTATAGGGACAGTCCTGATTTTTTGGGTCTTTTTCTTATGTAGGCTTCTATTGACCCCCCCCACTCCCTGTCCCAATTTTTCACACTTGCTGTCTGGTTACCCTACTGCTTCCCCACTGCAAGGAATGAGTCCAGCAGCAGGGGAAGGCTGACAGACTCTTTCTCCGCTGCCACAGGAAAAAAATCCAGCAGCAGACAAAGGCTTTGTCAGGGGGAGGCAGTGAGGAAAGCCAGAGCCTTTTTTCACCTCAGTGAAAGGCTCCAGCAGCGGGGAACATGGAGCTGCACGCTGCAGTGCAGTTGCAGTAGGCTTTTTGCTGCAGCATGTAGCTCCATGTACACTACATGCTGCCAGAAGTGGTGTGTAGTGTAAACATAACCTAGGTTAGTCCTGATTTATACTGCTATAAGCAAGAGTAGAATCAGTCCGTCAAAGCTAGCACAAGGGGTTCAAATTCTCTGCGAGTGAGTGAGACTCTTTTGGTTCTACAGCTGTTAAGCTCGGAAGACAGCAGGTGATGATGTTGCCTTCTTTTGGGGTTCCCTTTCTCACAACCCCTCCTGACTAGGTAACTTCACCAAGTTCTTGGACTGTGCCAGCCCCCTAGACACATTTTGTGGGTTGTGGCCATTTCTGTGCTGCTGAAATCTCATTCCCTAGTGGACTTTCTGCCAAGAGGACAGTATATCAGCAGAAACCAGCATATATACCCTGGTGGAGGTGGGATCTAGCTCTTTTTTTCTTGAACCTGCTTCAGTGCATTAGTGAAAAATCAATCAACAACAGACAAAAATCAGTGGGAGCTGCTTGAAAAAAAAGCAATGTACGCATCCAGTGATGTAATGTTCTGTTCATGGAGCATGTAGAATAATGTGTGTGGGTGAGGGCAAAGCAAGCCAAACACATCTGTTGAAGTCAGAATTTACAGATAATGCTGTAGTGTTGATAGCATGTATAACTTAAGAGTATTATACTCTGCCCTTACTAAGATGGGTTGTTAGTTTGCAAAATGTTTTATGTCTTATAGTTCCAAAAAATGTATTTGAATTGTTTGGATTCCAGTGGACTCTAGATTGTTATGAATGTTTATCCCATAGGCAATAATAGGTGTCTTGCATATAGATCTATTTGTGCTCTTCATGTTTTTCATTTCTCTTCCTAGCTTACGTAAGCCTAGGCCCCAGCAAGGGATATGCTCAAAGCTTACGTTGCCAGAACAGTTCATGAACTATACATGTACTGGAGCTCTCCGTTTGTATTTTATATGCCTAGTGTATATGGCATACTGGCAGAGATAGATCAAAGCTGCTGATTCTGTGGTTTCATTACTTCTGTGCCTCACAAATCACATTTGTGCCTGTTCTCAGAAGAAATAACATGCTGACCAAAACATGGGATTCAAAGTGGTGAATATATAAAAATAGAACAGTCTTGGGGTTATAAATAATTTAAAGCAAAATACAGATTTGGGAAATGATTGAATAAACAGGGATTTAATACACAAACAAGGTTATGGAAACTACCTATTTTATGTAAAAAGCGTGGACCGAGAAGTACACCAACAAATTACTAAACGAAAAGCTATTTTTTCTTGGGTTTGCACAAATACTATGTTCTTGTCTTGGCGATGAGTGATTATATCAACAATATCTTGTTTCTCCTGCGCATCTCTGAATAATTGCATTTATTTGGAAAAGAGAAAAGAAAGCAAGTGAAGGATCTATACCACATCAGCTTCTTAATAAGAGAACCAACTCTGTGATCTAGGTTAACAAAAATGACCAAACATTCTCAGCTGAGATAGGGCTGGATTGTCCCATGGGAGAGGGATGGAGCAGGCATTAAATGGAGCAAGGAGCCTGCTTCCCACACAAGAGTTAGGGACAATTGTATAAGATTAAAAAATAACCTTATGTTTCCTAGAACCATCGATCCATAGTCTTCACTGCTTTGCTCTTTGAATAGTCCCTTACACTTGTACAAACTACTTGGTGCAAAATGGGGGTGAAATGCTCCAAGTCAGAATGGTAACACTGCTGTACGCCCTTGTGCACAGATGTAAACAACTGTACAAAGAACAAGGCAATGGTGAATCATGCTCCATGAATCTACAGCCAGTTTAAATCCTTATCATGCCAGGTCTTTTAAAAATGTATGGCCAAGTCTATCCTGTTGTCAAGCATTTTACTGTGTAATCTGGATACGAGGCCGCTCTGTATAGACCTTCTATCACATTTGAGGAGTTGAACCAGGGGCAGACTAGCACAAAGATGTTAGACAATGTTGACTGGAAAAGATGTTAAGAAAACAACCCAGATGAAAAGATGGGAATGGAAAAGAAATTAATATGAAATGAGTGGTCTCTGTGTGGGGAAAGCGGGGGGGATAGACACCTTCAGTTTGTGTAGCTCAGAAAGAAAATTTGTATCAGTTATTAGATAGATGACATTTGTTTCTAATTAAGAGCCATCATATTTTTGCTACGAGGGAGATGCTCTGTTAGAGGGATTGCAGGGAAGGGAGTGGGGAACATATTTGGACATGCTATAGTTGTGTCCAGGAATTAGTCAGTTTTGGGAAGAAATTGTTAGGGCAAAATGCTGGCTTCCTGGAGATCCTCTGACCTGCTTACTTAATGCTCCAGTGAAGGCTCTGCACTTTAAAGAGAGTGGCAAATTCATTTATTTTTCATTGTTAACAGCTATATTTTGTATTGCACATTATTGGAAAAATGTGACTCCTCCTCCCATGGAATTGTAGTATAATAAAATATGGACTGTCCTTATAACAGAAAAAACTTCACACCAAATACTTCTGTGAGATTTTTTGGGGTACCTGAGACAGTGAGTCACCTTCTTACTCCCGATCTCTGGAACTCTTTCTGGTGGTAGCTGGGTGTCAGCGTTCTGACACTGCCAGCCCTTCAGCCACTCAAATACTCTCCTCTGGGCTATGCTAGCCCTTCTTTCTCCTTGCAGGGTAACAGTAGGTGCACCCCAATTCCTTTGAATCTTTCCCCTGTGATATCCAGTCCCTGACCCTGGCTACTCTCAGAAATTCCAGATTCCAGCTTATCAGTTTTACCTTAAACCTCACAGAACTCGATAAACTTTTGTTTATGATAACACAAAAGGAGGTCTAAGAAAGAATACAGATTTAACTGGAAGCGAGAGAGAGCATTGTGGAAACAAATATTTACAGTACAAAACAAACTCATAAGACACCAACCTGGGTCTCCGCTTATCAATAGTTCTCTTTCCCATCTAATAAAACAGATTTATCCCCAAAGTTCCATCCATTGCAGAGCTGGATAGTTTCACAAGAATCAGGATCCTAATGTTCATGAAAGGACCCCTGTGAATGAACACAGAGTGCCTTTCCCTATACTGTTATGCTGAAAACAGTCATTTGTTTCTTAGCACAGGCAGGGCAAAACCCAGCCTTATTGTAGAGTTTCTTTTCTATCTTTAAGTGGTTTCATTTTTTCTCATTGTGTCTGGTGGTTTTCCACTAACTGTGGCAAGGGTAAATAACAGAACTTTGCATTATTCCCTTGGTAACTGACTAGGGAGTGATGTGAGAACTCCCTCTTACTTGAATGGGTCATCAACACACACTCCAGATCCATAAAGCATACCTTTAATATAATATTGTCCATCCATACATCTCACAATGATTGAGTCTTGACAAGTTGAGAGCTTTCTCTGGACACAGTACTTGTTATTCTGTATGGATAAATATCCTGTAATACATGGGTTTGGTGTAGTGAGTTTATCAAGTCTTGGTTAAGAGCTGTTTACAAACAACAAGGAGTCCTTTGCCGAAGTCTCCATCTCACAATGTATAGAAGAGAAGCGCCAAAAAGAGGATTCATATTTAGAAATTTGGTCATCCTTTTTAGCGTACTCGGAGGGGGAGGGATTCGCCTGCCAGGAAGTCAGAATCTTTAGCCGGTCCTTTTAATATGAACCTGATCCTGAATAAGTAATGTGCGATACAGTGTGCTTGTGTTTCATTGTAATTTTGGCATTATAAAAAATTATAACAAAAGCATGATCATTTGCTTTATTGAGCTACAACAGAGCATAGTGGGAGATATAAAATAAGGGATCTTGTAAGGTGATATGTGCTTTCCAGTCCCACTGAAGTGACATTAGGCATGAAGGCCTACATTTTTACCATTGCAACACCTGAGTGATTCACAAGTGTAAGGGTTTGTCTACACAGAGCAGCAGTGTGCTACTGGGGTGTGATTTCTAATGCGCACTATTATGTTAATTGGTCTGTGTAGACCCTGCTGATGTGCACTAATGGTTCCCTAGTGCACTTTAATGTAGAACCAACACTATGTTAAAGAATCAGAGCGGTAGCCGTGTTCGTCTGGAATTTCAGAAGTGACGAAGAGTCCTGTGGCACCTTAAAGACTAACTAAAGTATTAGAGCATAAGCTTTCATGGGCTAATACCCACTTTGTCGGATGCATGCAGTGGAAGTATCCAGGGACAGGTATAAATAGGTAGGCAAGAACCAGGTTGGAGATAACAGAGTTAGTCCAATGAGGCTGAACCAGGGACTGTCAGTTTGGCCGATGTACATAGCAGAGGGGCATTGCTGGCACATAATGACATATATTACATTGGTAGATGTGCAGGTGAACGAACCAGTGACGGTGTGGCTGATCTGGTTAGGTCCTGTGATGGTGTTGCTGGTGTAGATGTGTGGGCAGAGTTGGCATCGAGGTTTGTTGCATGGATTGGTTCCTGAGTTAGAGTTATTATGGTGTGGTGTGCTGTTGCTGGTGAGAATATGCTTGAGGTTGGCGGGTGTTACAGGGTACTCGGGGTCCCATAGGAACGAGGCACACACACAGCTGCTGAATAAAAGTAGTGAGTTTATTGAAGGCAAAAGTGACACACTCGCAACGGGGGCTCCCTTCGTTGCTGCCACTGAGACGGGGAAAGCCCGACGCACCGAAGCAATGCTCGAGATGAAGCCCACTGCGCGTGAGAACACAGGCAGAGAAATAACAGAAACGTTTGCATCTCATGCATACCTCATGAATAACTAATACCTTGTTTCTATCTTGTTAGTATTACATAATACAAGCAGGTGTCTCATTAGTATTGCACAAGGCAAGCAATGAGAACCAGTTAACTCTGGCATGTAAAATATGCGATAACAGAGCAGCAACCAATAACAGCAGCATGACCTATAATACCCATTCCTTCCCTGGAATCGAGGGGGAGAGCGCTCCTAGCTGTCCATCGTTACAATTTCTTCCGGCCTCCTACAGCGGGTTGTCTGTAGGCCAGGACTGGCCTGCCTCCCAGTGCCTATGAAAGTGAGGGATTGTTGTCCAGGATGGGTTGTAGATCACTGATGATGCATTGGAGAGGCAACACCACTGGCCATCTCCTACAGTCCTCAGTTAAAGCCTCTCCAACGCATCATCAGTGATTTACAACCCATCCTGGACAACAATCCCTCACTTTCACAGGCCTTGGGAGGCAGGCCTGTCTTGGCCTACAGACAACCCGCCAACCTCAAGCATATTCTCAGCAGCAACAGCACACTGCGCCATAATAACTCTAACTCAGGAACCAATCCATGCAACAAACCTCGATGCCAACTCTGCCCACACATCTACACCAGCAACACCATCACAGGACCTAACCAGATCAGCCACACCGTCACTGGTTCGTTCACCTGCACATCTACCAGTGTAATATATGTCATTATGTGCCAGCAATGCCCCTCTGCTATGTACATCGGCCAAACTGGACAGTCCCTATGAAAAAGGATAAATGGACACAAATCAGATGTCAGGAATGGCAATATACAAAAACTGTAGGAGAACACTTCAACATCTCTGGACACACCACAAAAAGATTTAAAGGTCAGCATTTTGCAGCAAAAATACTTCAAGACCAGACTGCAAAGAGAGACTGCAGAGCTGCAATTCATTTGCAAATTTGATACCATCAATCAAGGATTGAACAAAGATTACGAGTGGCTAGCTAACTACAAAAGCAGCTTCTCTTCTCTCGCTATTCACACCTCTAGTTCAGCTCTAGAGGAATACCTCACCCTCCCTGATTAGAGATAACAAGCTGGTTCAGCCTCATTGGACTAACCCTGTTATCTCCAACCTGGTCCTTGCCTACCTATTTATACCTGCCCCTGTATACTTCCACTGCATGCATCCGACGAAGCGGGTATTAGCCCACGAAAGCTTATGCTCTAAAGCTTTAGTTAGTCTTTAAGGTGCCACAGGACTCTTTGTCACTATGTTAAAGCACATTCTGGCAGGGTTCACAGAGACCAATTAATGCATAACAGGCTAGTGTGCTTTAGAAATCACACCCTGTAGAGTGCATAACCCCACCTTATAGATAAGATCTAAATCTCATTTTCCAAAGGTCTTTAGGGATTTCGGATTATCTTTTGGATTTGACTGACAATGGGATTTTGACTTCTAAAGCCCTTTTGAAAGAGAGACTTAAGTGCCTAAATCAGTTGGGTATTGCAGCAGTGAGTGCACTGATGCCTGAATTCTTTTTAAAAGCTTGGCCTAAGAGCCAGTTTTCAGGTGCACAGCACCCACAGATAGGACTGGATTTTCAAAAGCACTCAGCTCCCATTTAGGTGCCTAAACAAGGGCCATATTTCCACAAAGGCTCATCCCCCAGCAGTTCCCATTGTGACACTTCTGGTCAGATTTTCAAAAGAGCTCGTTGCCCAACATGCTGAGCTCTTTAGGTCAGGCGCTCAGCTCTGTTTAAAACCAATGTGATAAGGCAGTTACTGTCAATGGCGTATTCTTTTATCCTCGAAAATTGAACGGCATAGATTTGAATTGCAGAATCAGCGAAATGTCTGAATGCTTCTTTATGGCCAATTCAACAGATATATGTAGTCCACCAAGTTGTGTTTATCTATTTCCTTTCATGTATTTTCCAACGCAAGTGAAGCTCGAGGTGTGAAATCCTAACTGTAACTTCCAATCCCTCAAAGAGTAGATGAACAGGCTCCAGAAAATAACTAGAACTAGGGACAGTTTGACATTTCCAATAAGCTTTTAAAGAAATAATTCAACAATAACTCTACATGGATCAATAATCGGTCTGATGCAAAATGAATAATGCAATTGATTTATTTTGCCACCTTTACTGAAACACCAAATAACCTGCATTTTTTTATAGAGCCCAAAGAAAGCTGGGTCCTAAGAGAGAAATGAATTAAAAAAAACAAACTTGAAACTGATCCTACACTTGTCAGTGCTATATCTTGTGACTTGCATTAAAGGCGAAATTCCACCGTAAGAACCAACTGAGCTGTTCCATTGGGAGCCCCACAAACATCCAGAGCAGAATTTGAGATTTTACTGAAAAATCAGACTGTCAGTCAGTCTTGGCTACAATGTAATTATTATAACAAATTGCATACATTTGCCAAGAGTGGTGCAGGGTATTTTTTAACTTTAAAGAAAAACAAATGTTTTCATTTAGAAACATAATAGAGCAGAGGCTGCCTATTGCATTGCAAATCTAGGCCTGATTCTGATCCCACTTAACTCTAAACTTGGACTGACTGTTGACATCAGTGCATGAAGAAACAGACTGTTTAATGGTGTAAAATAGAATTTACAGAGACGGGAATGTTGTTGCTTTGGCTTGTAGCATGTTTTGAAAAGAGCTGTTCATGTGCAATATGTTTTCTTGTCAGCTATTTTTGTGCATGGTTATAGCCCACACCATTCTGAGCAAACAAAGGATATTAGATTTTATGTATTTTCTAGGTCACGAAGTTCCTCTCTTCATGTGACACTCAGAAAGCTGTCTTAGTTGATTTATGTTTGTACTGAAGATACTGAACTCAAACAAAAAAATCACCCTTTTTATGTTCTTTGGTGATGTGCAAAAATGGCCTTTCCTCCCAAGAGACATAAGAGTCCAGATGCTACCTCCCAATGCCACATGTGGATATATACAATGTCAATGGGCATAGAATTGGTATAGTTATGCACATGGAGTGGCACATCATGGAAGACATGCAGTGGCTGTGAAAATACCACAGCTGACCAGTATAGTTAACAGCCATAGAGGGGCTCTGCTAGTGCGATGTGGCTTTTGGAGGATTCTGTTCCACACCCTGAGGGGAACCTCAGTTTACATACTTTTTCCAGAGAGAGTATGAAATTCACCCCGGTGCAGAGAGCCAGCACAAGGGCCTCCTGAGTCCTATTTGAGGATTTAAGTGGGATTAAAGTGGTGCATATGCCTTTTGTTGGATCTCTGTGCAGGGAGTAATTTCACTGAGAGCAAGGATTTGGGCCTAGTTCCATGTATTTGGTGAGCCACTTGTGTGCTCACCAAAGGAAACGATTAGGGGAGACACTCTGGAATCTGGGGTCTTGACTTGGATCAGTCAGTTCACCAAGTTTCTTGTTACATTGTGTTAATTGAAATTGCCTGGAAAGTTTCTGCATTAGATCCCCTTCTCATTTCTTCCCCTTTATACTTTCAGTTCTTCATCTCCAAAATATGTAGGGTAAGACTTGCTTACCCACACAGATGTTGTGAGGATAAATACATTGAAAATATTGTGACACACTCAGATACTACAATAATGGAAGTACCATAGGTGACTAGACAGATGTTATGGTTAAATAAATGGGTAGTTCTTTTGTCCATGCAGAGGGTCTGTAACAGAGGTGGGCAAACTTTTTGGCCTGAGGGCCGCATCTGGGTGAGGAAATTGAATGCAGGGCCAGGGCAGGGGGTTGGAGTGCAGGAGGGAGTGCGGGGTATGGGTGCAGGAAGGGGCTCAGGGCAAGGGGTTGAGGCGGAGGAGGGGTGAGAGGTGTATGAGGGGGCTCAGAGAAGGGGGTAGAACTGCAAAAAGGGTGCAGAGTGCAGGAGGGGGCTCAGGGCAGGGGATTGGGGTGCAGGAGGGGTTCAGGCTCCAACCCGGCACTGCTTACCTGGAGTGGCTCTGGGGTGGCAGTGGTGCGCACCGGTGCGAGGGCAAGCAGCAAGCTGCCTGCACCACGTCCCTGTTCCCAGATGCGGCCGGCACCACGTCCCTGTGGCCCCTCGGGAAGGGGGCAGGTGGCTCCACGCACTACCCTTGCCTGTGGGTACCTCCCTTGAAGCTCCTATTGGCCGCAGTTCCCCATTCCCAGTAATTGGGAACTGCCGGGGCAGTGCCTGGAGGCGAGAGCAGTACACGGAGCCCTCTCCTCCTCCTCCCCCACACCTTCCTGCACCAGAGGCTGCAAGGGGGGAGCGGGAGGGTGCCAGCCAATTCTGGGAGTGGCGTGGATCCCAGAGGGGCCGGATCCTAGCCCATGGGCCATAGTTTGCCCACCTTCTGTTCTATAATGATCTTATGCTGCCTTGCTAACCTTTATTTATGTTTATAAAGACACCCTAACACGTTGTTACTTACATGCTTGATTATTTTCCTTAATTCTCATCATTACAGACTGTTAGGCTTTCCAGTAACAGTATGAATTGTGTTGGACATTCACTAATGATTGCTCAATCCGGTTATTTCGTACCTACGGTGATCAGACACAAAAGGTGAAAAATCGGGATTGGGTGGCATGGGGGGATAATAGGGTCCTACTGAAGACAAAACCCCTAACATCTGGTCACCCTATTCAGACCATCCCACAGTTTCATGAAGAATCACAACACTATACACAGTTCAGGCTGGTTGTAGCTGCTCATGGAAGGTGTGCAAGAGTCTAGGAGACAACAGAACCCATCCCACCTCTGCACGGGGAGCAACCAGAATCCAGATGCTTGTGCTCCCTGTGCTCAAGGTGAAGATACGCCCTGCCGCTAATGATATTATGACGAACTGGAGCATGACAATTGCCCCACTCCTTTCTATGCTAGAGGGCTGCCTGGGGTCAGAAAGCAGGAGGCATCTCTGTATAGAGTATATAGTCATTTGCTCCTGTATATGTTTACTCTGCTGTTGAACAGAATCAGAGGGGTAGCCGTGCATCCGACGAAGTGGGTATTAGCCCACGAAAGCTTATGCTCTAATACTTTAGTTAGTCTTTAAGGTGCCACAGACTCTTTGTTACTTCTGCTGTTGAAGGAACTGCAGATTCATATCCCACCCCTGTGACTGTCAGCTTAAAAGCTATAATGACGGTGATGTAGTGCAGCGGTCCTCAATCTTTTTCAACTGCAGCCCCCTTCCATGGAGCGGCGTCCGCTCGTGGCCCTCCAGGATATGTCCGCCCTAAATGCTGCCGAACAGAAAGCTTTCACTTTCCACGGTACCAAAATTGCTGCTGAATTCGGCGGTCTCCCGCACAGGATCGATGCCGGCGCCGGGGTCTCATGAACCCCCGGGGGTGTGCGCACCCCACTTTGACGACCACTGATGTAGTGGATAAGGCTACTGGGAGTCCCTTTTTAAAATTTCAATTCCCAAACTTAAGAGGGTTGGGATGGTTTCTCTGCCTCCAGTAGAGTTATTTCTCGTCCCCAGATGATACTGCTAACCTACTCCCACCAGAGATTACTTAGTCCTGGGCTCTTGTGGGTATTTGTGAAGAATGCTATTTTTGCCACTATAATTGACTAGGAAGAGCAGGAAGGTATTTTTTAAAATGTTCCAAGGAGAGGATGCTCTTCTGCTCTTATACAGGCTCTTCACTCCACTCCATTCCAAATTACAGATGTTGAATGCTGTACTGCACTGACAATATATATTCCATATTTTCTTGGGGTTGAGTAGGCACTGTAAGATGGGTGGGGACGAGATTGACGTATATGGCAATGGGGAACAGGATGAATCCCTTCATTGTTCATTTCCAGAGATTTTTAATGTTTTTGTTTTCATAATATTATAGACTTTGTATAATATTAGTTTCGGGTCTTGCTGGCCTCCACTGAAACAAACTTCCAACCCGAACTCTTTTCTAAAAATAAAATTTTGTCAGCAAATTTCCCAAGTTCTCATTACACAACTGGCTAAGTATGCAAATAGGCATACAGTGTGAGGCATACAATACATGATACCCAATGGCCAGAGATGGGGGAAGAGGTGTTAGTTATCTCCTGCCTGAAAGAGAGTTATCTTAGGTATGTCACCTTTTGGTGACCTTTCCTAACTCCAGGATCTTAAGAGCATAAGTTTACTGTAGACACATAACTCTTTAAATATTATCTGTATATACATTTCACAATGATTATGATGACTGGTGGGCTATTGACTTTCAGATCTCACATGCCATCCTTTGGTAAATGATTATAGATGATTCACCCAGAAGATCCCTGTAAAATCCTATCCATCCTCTGTGCCCTCTGCCAGTTGGCATCAAGGAGTCCCTGGGTCACAGGATGGTAGGGATGGAGGAGAAGCAAGGTGAGATATGGGGAGAAGTGGACCTTTTGTCCACATTGACAACTTCAAGTTCTTGTAAGTTGTATCTGCATATTTTAAGTATTTGAAGTTTAACATGCCGGAGAACCTCTGTCTTTCCCTGTCCCTTTTCATGCACCACAGTTCGCTGCATCTACTTCACCTTCCACTTCACTGTGTCCTGCCGGTCTCCTGAAACCCTTCCGCATATTCCTGGGCCAACATCCAAGAGCAAATGGCGTAGCTCACTGCCACCCAGTACAGTACATGTCTCTCCCACGCTATTGCACAACAACAGTAGAATCAGTTATCCCACTATCTGTCCTAGTTTTCCAGATACATGGAAAATTACAAGACTCCACTAGCCAGGTTATATTAATTTTTCATAATATCCAGTAGTACATGGGCCATTGTAAATGTTTAATAAATATAGAGTGGTGCAATTCTGTCACCTGCAGAGCAGGAAACTTCTACATCTGTTCACGTTTAGTTTACTTTGTAAATCTTGTTTTTTTTTCCTTTAAACTGTTTGTTTTGTTTTTAAATCTCCTGGCTCCCTAAACTGCAACGAAATCTTAGAATGTACATCCAAGTGCTCTCCCATTGTGAGAGTTTCAGACACAAGTTTGCAGCTGGCAAATCACACAAAGTTTGGATGTTTATCTGAGAATGTCTTGAAGATCTTTTTGTTCTGGAATTCAGGATGTAAATACTTTGTGAATGATTTCATGGTATTTCAGTTTTTCCTTTTCCAGTCCGAGCTAAGAGCGGGAGGTGCAAAATGCACAAAAATCAAAATCAACAGAAAAAGGTTGAGTGAACTTCAAGTAAGGGTCAGGTTCAGTTTTTGGTCTAAGGTTATTTATTGATTTATTTATATTAAACTAGTTCATACACATATCAAATATCTTGATCTTTATTGGGAAAACAGTAGCCAGACTTTGAACTAAACAGATCCTACTGCCATTTTGGATCCAAACACCCATCCAGTTTTGGGAAAAAATCACTCTGAGTTTGGATCTGGATCAGATTCAGACTTCATGACTTACTCCTGTCTCTATGAGGGATCAATCTAAAAACTGGGATCTCATCACACCTGATGTTTCGGAAAGCTGATATCCAGACAAGGCTTTGTGGCTTGAGCCTTTCTCTAATAGCAGCATCTTGGAGTAGTGATCCCATGGAAGGAAGGACAGATAAAAGTGGAGTTTGAAACTAGAGAGTGCTGAATTATGCTGTACAATGGCTATATAAATCTCAGTGGACTTCATCCCCTATTATTAAAGAGGACAACTTAATGAATCCAGGCGAAAGAGACATAAGAATTAAAGGGAAAAACATTCAGATAAAGCTTTTAAGGTGGAAGAGAGAGGGAGGAAGTAACTCCAGGCTTCACTGAGACCTTTGCATTTCTGATATAGGGAGTTGGATTTTTCTTTTATCTTGTTGAAAGGAGATATTCATATCACTTATAATTATCTATATTAGCATTAGTGATGGGAGAGACTCTCACAAGGCTCGGACAACTGAAGGACACATGCATATTGTGAAAACTAACACAAACCTTGCCTTCAAAAGGCTTCAGATAGCAGCTGTACAATGTCTGATAATATTGACCTTGCAAGTCTTTGTGGATTACAACAGAGCTGTAAGAAATCACTGTAGCCAGTAAGCAGGGTGTAAGTTGCTGAATACATATTAAACATAAATTAAGAACAAAAAATTAAGGCAATGCAACATCAAAGTTGCAGAATCACAAAACCACAACATGCAGTGTGGACTCATTTCTATTGAATATGCTCTATATGGTATAGAATTTAACATATAAATGATAACGTAGTAAACAATGTATTTCTGCAGTGTGGGATGAGGTTATGTATTTCTTCTTCTCACCATTTGAAGAAGGGGTTGCTTAGGTAGTTTTATTTGGAATTTATTGTTAACTGGAGCACTGTAGGAGTCAGATTTTTTGTATAGCAGGGTGAACAGTTAATTGTTTACTATTATGATATTGATGTGATTTTAATTGTCTGGCTGCCCAGAGCATAGGATAGGCTTACTGAATAATTGGATATCTTTTACATATCCAGATAAATGTAACCTGCAAAATATGACTGAAAAATACAAGTTATACATAGTGAAGTTGAGTCGAGGACTGGATTTTGCAAATTTATACTCACGTACCTATTCTTTATTCATGTGAACAATCCCATTGACTCCAATGGGAATGTTCACATGAATAAGGGTTAGCAGATTTGGGCTTTGCTATTGCTGCTGGAAGCTAGCTTTTACAATTCCTGGCTGAAATTCTGGCCCCATTGACTTCAGTGGGACCAGCATTTTACATTCTGTGATTTTTAACTGCAATCCAGGCATTGTTTTAATGTGGCACTTTGCATTTAATTTCTTTCCTTTAAAAAAATTGTGTTTAATAATGCAGTATTTAAATTGTCACATGAGACTTGGAATAGCATAGACTTAAAAATAAGTAGGGGAGGAGAAAGGTGACTTCCACTTTGTTTTCAATACAGCTGGTTGGGAACTTTCTGTTGGAATGACTTTCTGATAGAAAATGTAGTTGAAAACTTTTCATTTTCCATCAGGAAACCTGAAATGAAATATGTCATTTCAGTAGGTTCAACCTGAATTGGAATATTTTGTTGTTTAAACTGATCCAAGTATTTTGTTTCAAATCAGTCAATGCCCCCCTGCCTTCGCCCTCTCCCCTCATTAAACTGTCTTTCCCTTGTGGCACATTCACTTATCGGAGTTGTATTTTGGGTCCCCATTCTCTTCCTTGAACTGTATTTCCTAGATGACTACATCCCTCCATAATGCAGCATGGCTTTCCTCTGTCTAAGATGTGTATTAATGATGACTTAATGTATTTTGATTAGAAACCAGGAGGACAAGAAAGGAGACAAGAGAGCTAGATCTCAGTTCCTTTACTGCAAGGTGAACGTTTCTTGTTTAAGAAAAAGACACATTCTTGTTTAAAATATTATCCCGAGACATGTGATTGGGCATGAGGGAGAATAACTATATAAACAGGTTTACCAAAGCATGTGGAAGCCCTCAAAGAAAGTCACTGATGCTGATGGAGATATTTTAAAATAAACAGACAGAAGAAAGCAGAGCTCATGACTTTCGTTTTATTTATATTACAATATTTCAACCAACATCATTAATTTCTTTGAATGATTCATGAGATTATACTAAGCAATCCATCAAACAGATATTTAGAATTGTTTACATTCGTTTTCTCTCTAAGAATGACATAAATATAAAATGATCATTATGAAGAAATAGGAAAAATAAATAGATTAAGGAATTAAGATTATTTTCATTTTAGAGACAATGTGGCGTATTGGATAATGAGGTAATGGGCTGGAGATGTCACTATAGAAATCATGACATCGAACTGACATTTTAGATCTTGTTCTCTGTATACCTTCTCATTATTATGTATGTTACAGTAGCACCTGGAGAACTCTAACCCACAATGGGACACCATTGTGCCACACACTATAGAAATACATATTTAGAGATGATCTCTGCCCTGAAGACACAATATGAATAGACAAGACAGACAAAGTGTGGGAGGGGAAACACTCACAGAGAAGTATAGACTTGCCCAAGGTCACACACAGCAGGTCAATAGTAAAGTTGGGAATAGACCCCAGATTTCCTGAAACATGTAGAGTTTTAACCACACTTTTCATTCCTATTTTTTTGTTTGTTAGAATACCTTTTTTAGGGCAGGCCTTCAGATTTTTGTGATTTGCTCAAATTAATAGTCAATACTCCAGTTACACATATGGAGATGACTGAAGGTGTATAACATCTTTGCATAGTCATCTGCATATGTTTTGATAGAAAACATTCTCACTGAGGTCAGTGGCCGAAACCCAAAGTCCTCACTCAGGTTCCAATCCTGCAAACATGTAAGTGCTTGAAGTCTATGAGACTACTCATGTGCTTAAAGACAAAGTTAAGCACCTGCATAAATGTTTACAGGACCAGATGTTCAGTTTTTATTCAACCCTTACCAGAGCTGCATGAATAAAAATTGTAATAATTTACTGAATATACTTAACCCTTTTTTTCTGTTAGCAAATCATCTGCAGCAGCCAAATTATTATAAATCTCGTGGTTTGATCTTATTTGAATAATGTTTTGTGAGAACATACTTCAGCCCATGGGTTGGCTGCAGAGTGTTTGCATGTGCTGCTTCAAGTATTTTAAATGCATAACTAGAGCTGGTCAAAAAATGTTCAATAGAACATTTTCTGTTGAAAAATGTTGATTGGACCAAATAAAAACATTTCTATTAGAACATTTAAATTTCACAGAAATTTTCATTGTGAAATTATCAAAACCTTTTGTTATAATAAGATTGAAATGTTTTGACTTAATCATTTTTACTTTTGTGTTATATGATAATTTATAAAATAAAAGTTTCAGTGGTTCAACTTTTGTAAGATAGTTGAAACAATAAATTCAAAACAAAATATTTTGATATGGTTGAAGTGAAATATTTTGGAATATTTTGTTATGAGGTAATTCTGAGAGTTTGACTTTTTGTTCTCGTTCAGGACAAAACCAAAATGTTAAATCTCTAAAAATGCCACAGGATGGAAATTCCAGTTTTTTTGATCCAGCTCTATTTATAACTTGATGTTCAAGCTGATTTGATTGGTCAAGCAGTTAATATATTTCTGTTCCCTGAGTGGATGCAAGTAGCTCGGAGAGTCAAGCTTCTTTTGCAAATACTTAGAATTATGAATTCAGAAGTTGCCTACAGGGGGTTTAAAATCCCTGCTTCTGTGAAAATTCCTGTTTGAGAGTATGGTTCCTGGAATGTGTGGACGTGAACATTTGAGAGGAGAGAACAAAGCTAACGCAAATTCACCTAAAAATCTGATTGCATATTTATGTCTAATTTTGTCCTCTGTGTATCCAGCTCTAATTCCTACTTGGGCAAAACTTCTACTGACTTCAGTGATAGTTTTCTGTCTGTCTGTGAGTGTGTCTGCAAATAAGTATTGGGAGTTCAGAATTTGAATCACTGGATGTTTTGCTGAGTATGGACTTCAGGATTTGGTCCTCTGTGACTTTGGTATTTCCATGCTGCTATAATATCTGCTTTAAATGACACAAATATTTTAAAATTAAACAGATATTTTTAAGAATTCCAATGGTTCTGTGGATTATCAAGTGGTTATTAAAGCAGGCTGGAGATGTAAAGTTCTTATACATTGTACTCCATATAGTCAATGTCACAAATCATGTTACCAGATGGTTGCCAAACAGCAGTAAGCTCACAGAAGCCAATACTAATTCAAAACATTATTTTAGAATGTAATTGACAGTTGTTTGAACGTTTGAAATTTCTTTTCCCTATGAATTCAAGATACTTGCATGAAAGTAAGTGAGTGAAGTTATTCTGTAACACAGCTTTGTAGCTCATGGCCCACTTTTCAGCTTGTGACACCCAGAAGTCATAATTACCATTCAAAATAACAACCTACACTTCCTATGTGACTCACCTTCTCCCCTCCCCCCCTTAGTTAATGGTTAAATGATAATGAATAAAGACTAACTATAAGGCTTTGAAGGATCTGGCTCTGCCTCTCAGACAGCTACTTTACCTGCGCTATCCAAGATCTGCAGCTGCTTTAGTGATGTTGTTCAGAAAGGAGCACAAAGTTACAGGAAAAACTGAATTTTCTGATGCTATGGCTATTCATATATTGGTGTATGCAGTGGAGAGATGCTGTGGCTAATCTCCAAATTTAATCCTGTAAAGGAATGAAAAGTAGAAGGGACTCAGCACTATTTGGCTTGTTTAGTCCCAGCTGTCAAGTAGTTGAGTACTGCTGTGCAGAAACAGACAGCCAGATATGCCTTTAAATCTCTCCTTTTGTCAAAAAGGAGAATGGACAATGAATAAATACTTTGTATTAGCTCATCTTCTCTCTCAACAAAACACTCAGCAGAATCAAGGCACAGAATTAGAAAATCTTTAACCTCTTTAAATGCTGGATCAGTATTAGTGAAACTTGACATTTAAACAATTAACAAAAGCCAGCTGTTTTTATTATCAGACAACTAGCATTGTATAGAATCTCCCCTTACAGTATTTTATCAGCTTCATAATAAAGTAGTTATGGAATTCCATGGTAATTCCTCCTTTGTCTTTCCTCTCACATCTGTTCTGTGAATGTATTATTATATTTGACACAATGTCATTTCCCCAGCAATAAACTAGGAGTAGAAACTGAGTTTTCGTCAAGTTTTTTTTAAAGCTCCTTAGTTTGTCCTCTGTACTAGAAAAGGGTTGTTTTTAAGGAATCAACAATGAGAATGTCTTCTAGTACCATATTTACCCAAACTCATTTTTGGAGCTCTTTATAATAATTTGAAACATAGCTAATCTGTTTTTCCCATGGTCAGAGTATCCTAGCTTGCAACAAAATGCACAAATCTTCTTAGCCTAAAAAGATGGCTAGAACTGTGAAAAGAGTCAATCGTTGTGTCACTGCTATAGATATTACTTTCCCAGTAGTACAGATGGCGACACCTTGCATGATCACCTTTGTAGAGTCTATGTCAAGATCCACATATCTCTAGATTAAAAGGAATGTCATGAAGGGCTGTCAAAGACTGGGGAAAGCTGCCAGCCTGCATGAACTGTCAGTGTTATTAGAAACAGACACATATGGCCAGATAGCAAAAACTGTCAAATGTTGCGATTGCCTGTTTGCAACATTGGAGTGTGCTTTTTCTGGTCCGCTACAACATTTAGATTCAAATTACCACTGCAAGCTCCCATGTGCATGATTTCTGGGTGAAGTTAATTCTGGTTGGAGTTCTGCAATCTTGAACTCTAGCTTTGGTATAACTGTTTCTCCTAACCAGATAGAGAACACTATATAGCTGTCTCACCATCCATGAAGCTTCAGTTGTTTCTGTCTCCAGGACCAATATCTTGTGAGCCCACTACTAGAAGGAAGAAGCAGGCATGGTATTATCAACCCAAAGTGTTCGAAAGTCATAGATTTACCTTGGCAATGTGTTTCCATCCTGACCCATGCTGGGAAGAAAACTTCAGAAGACTGCCAAGTAGAAAGGAACCTTCACTCTCTTAGCAAAAGACTCAAACCCCAGATCTGAACACCACCATACTTCGAGGAAGTTCAGATCCATATTTGGATTTTAACTTTGACAGTTTGGGCCTCTAAGAGATATGTCTCCTTAGGACCCCTTGACTTCAATGGGAGTTGGGCATACGTGTCCGAAGGCAGAATTTGGCCTTATGTCAACTGTATGAGAAATCCAAGGAGCTGAGTGAAATATATTCTTTCACAGCCACTACTAAATAGTTTGTTTTTCTAACTTATATTTAACCAAACATATGGAAGAAACGGTGCTTATTAATTTGATTATTTTTCATTTGTCAGCTCACTGTAATTTATTAAATTTGACTGCCCTAGTGCAGGGTTTCACATATGTGTTTTATTTATAATATAAAAAATTGACTGGCAATGTATGCAAAACCAGCTAATACCTATCAGCAGACATTCAGAAATGCCACTTACCCATCACAGGTTCTATTTTCTGCTAGTGAATGTTTCCAAGCTCGGCTAAGTACCAGCTCTTCCAGAGACGGAATATGTAGCATATTTGCCTTCCTATCACATGACACACTTAGCTGACCATTTACAGAAACATTTTGCTTATAGTAAACCACTTTTTGAAATCTCAGTAGTTTCCCCTTTGCCCTGCACCAGAGATTTGTTTTGGACATGTGCTTTGAATTCAGACAAAATGATAAGGGCTGATTTAAATCAAGTAATTTAGATAATTATCTTGTTAATGAAAATGATCTACTCTGCTACATTTATGTCTACCATCATTGTCCCCTTCATTTAGTATATCTGGGCTATCGTCCGTGTTCAGATGCCTAGAGGGCCCTGGAGAACAATATTGCCTAATCCAGGAGTCTCAAACATGTGGCCCGTGGGCCTCATGCGGCCCGCGAAGCCCTTACCTGCGGCCCGCCAATCTTCCTGCCTCCCCCACACCATAGCAGTTTGCGGGAGGGAGGGGCCAGAAGCAGAGGCTTCTCTGCTACCTGGCTGGGCCGCTGCCGAGCCCTGGCTTCCGGGCACTGTTGCTGCGGCTTCAATGAACAAGCTGGGGTGGCGCTTCGCAGGAGCCCTCTGCAGCGGTGGCCAGGAGTAGTAAGCCTCCCGCAGAGGGAGGCAGGAGGGCTGCAGAGGGTAGGAGGGCTGCTGCAGAGGGCTCCTAGGAAGCGCCGGTAATTAGGCTGGCAATTTCTTGTTAAATTAGATTTGTTTGCTTGTGTTTCGAGCTCTGGACTTCCTGTATTGCTCTTGCTTTGTTTGCCAAACAGCTGTTGGCGGTGCCTAGCGCTTTCCAGGAGGGAGTGGGGAGATGTGTGCTCAGAGGAGGCAGTGGGGCAGGGGCGGGACCTCATGGAAGGGGTGGAGCAGGGGCAGGGCAGCGAGGGGGGCATGCAAGTGATACGGCCCTCGGGCCAATGCACTAGTCTTCATGCAGCCCCAGTGGTCATTTGAGTTTGAGACCCCTGGCCTAATCCTTCACAGAATTCAGAAGCCTTGCTGGAAAGTTTGGAATACAATTTAAAATCCCTGTGCCTGCTCCTGTGAGTTGCTGAGTGCCTCCCTCAGCACAATGCTTCACAGGATTGGGCTCTAAAAAGCAGCTTTATAAATCTTGACACACTGGATACAGAAGTTTGGATTTTTCAAAAAAGTTATTGTTCATTTGAATATCAGTATGAGAACATGAAAGTAAAAGGGGAAGGGGAGGAAGCTCAGTATCCCTACCAATTGGGAGGGTCCTCCGATGGAGTATTTTAATTCATACAAAGTCATTCTGTTCTAATGACATCTCTTTTATTTGATAACAGGTGGAAAAACTGACCCAGGTATTATACAATAAACATAGATGTGGTGAAAGGATGCTTTAGGACAATTATTTGCTCTTAAATACTAGTAGGACTTTGTAAAATACTTTCATCCCCCTCTCAAATAGAGTCCACCCCCCTGTCAAATAGGGTTCCAGGGTATAGAAGGGACCTCCACCTCCCAGCCTGGAACCCCCTCTTATACCCCATACCTCTTATCCCTGGCCCCACCTCAGTGCCCGCACCCTTAGCCGGAACCTTCATCCCTCCTGCACTCCAACCCTCTGCTCCAGCCTGGTGAAGATGAGCAAGTGAGGGAGGGTGGGGAGAGCAAGTGACAGAGGGAGGGGGGATAGAGTGAGCAGGAGGTGGTGCCTTGGAGAAGGGGTGGGGTCTTGGGGGAGAGACGGGGCAGAGAGCAGGACAAGAGTGTTTGGTTTTGTGCAAGTAGAAAGTTGGCAACCCTAGTTTAAATGTACCTATAGATTGCTGATGCATATAGAGAAAAAAAAATAAAAAAAGCTCTAGTTTGGATGCAGCATGTCAGTTGTAAAAATATTTGTAGTGAGGTCTGTCACAGGGTCCGGGCCACCCTGCGTTCTCTGTACCCTCAATAAAGGTCTTCACACCGTTCTCCAGTGATTCACCCAGGTGTCCTTTATTTACAGTACAAGTGTGTGGCTCCCAAGTGGTAAACCATGATCCCCCAATCCCCAGACAGTTACCCCGCTGTCTTGCTTCCCCGGCCTCCAGACCCCCAAGGCACCTTGCACGCAGCCAGGAGACAGAGCTACTGCCTCTTCTTCCCTGCCTGGCCTTTCTCTAACTGACCATGAGTCATGGCTTTTGTAGCCTGGTCAGCTTTCTGCCTCAGCTGTAGTCCATCAGCCCCAGCCAACTCCCTGAGCCTATGCTCCTTAGGGCTTCCAGCTGGGCTCCCCTGCCGGATACTACCAGTTCCTGCTCCTGGGCCTCCTGCCAGGAAGCAGGGTTTAAACTGCAGAGGCAGGGCATTTCAGGGGTTTTTACCCCTGCTCTGCCACAAGGTCCTACACTTAAAGCACATTCAGACCTGTTTATCTCTGGTCGTTTACATGCTAAACAAGGGTATGAAGTAAATTATGTTGTGTTTTTTTACTAAAGTAAAGCCCTTCAGCTATCTAAACAACACTTCATTTTTCCAGTGCTATTAATATGGCATAAAACAGGGAAAGTTGGCCTGATGGGTTGGTCATTTGAGTTTTGTGACTGAATAGTAATTTTCAAAACTGAGCCATGTTGGATGCTACATTATGCCTTTCTACTAGCCTCACTCATGGAAATTAAGGGAACTTTTAAACAAACCATCCACATGAACTTTTATATTTGGTAAGCCTAATGTATTTCCTATAAGTGTTGGACAGAGCTGACAGTCATGTAAAAAAACAGTTTATTTTGCTGTTTTTGAAGTAGCTGATGCATTAGTAACTCTGCACCTTTGAAATTAAACCGGTTTTTGTCTGAAGTTTAAGCATTCTGAAGTGCCTTCTATTTTTAACTCACATATTAGTGTTGGAAATGCCTTCAGTTACTCAATAAATGGGTTTTGTTTAATGATCACTGTTGACTATAAACATAGTTTTGGCAGTGCAAGCCAGTGGCAAAGAGAAACAAGAATCATTTGAAATTATTTTTAATTAAATGTACTTAAAAATAACATGGGCGTGGGGGGAGCAGTGTTCTGTTCTGTCCTGCTTCAGAACATCATCAGATAGGCAATGGATAGGATTTTTTTTTTAAAAAAAATAAAACCTGTGCCAGGCCCCAATTCCATTGGATGTGCTCTCGTTCAATGCTGTTTGTAAAAATGAAATAAATAAATACATTTTTGCTTTTGCCCCCCAAAAGTTTAATTCAACATCCCCGAAATAAAAAGAAAATAGTCATGGACCTCACCTAGCCTAACCAGTGTCCTCAGAGACAGTTGGCAAAACACATTTCTTTCCATACAGTGGTCATTCTAGTTAAGCGTTCAGGTACCCTGTTGACGAGGACGATATCAATACTAGATGGACAGTGGTAGATATAAGGCGAGATCCTCTTGTGTGACTAAGCTGCACTCATCACAAGACCCAGAGAGGAAGGGAAGAAAAGTGGCTTTAAGCCAGCGGTTCTCAAACTTAGGAGAACCGTGGCCCATTTTTACTTCCTTGTCAGCCGTGGCGGACCCCTATATGTCCGCTGAAAAGCCGCCGAATGCATTCCTTCCACATTCGGCGGCTTTTCGGCGGACATGCCGAGTGCTCCTCACTGCCGCCGAGCGGAGCACTTGGTATGTCGGCGGAAAAATGCAGAAGTAATGCATTCGGCGGCTTTTCAGTGGCGCTGGGAGCGCTCGGCGACCCTCCGTTTGAGAAGCGCTGCTTTAAGCCATGTTTCTGGACTTCAGTTGTCCTTAGCACCCAAGAGCCCATTCTAGCAGCCAACAATTTGCAGGGCATAAGAATGATCCAGCCACACCCCCTTTTCCCTGTAAATCCAGTGTATTAGGCCACGTAGTCAGCTTTAGGGATGCTTTGCACCACCAGAGTGCTGCCTCAGATCTGGCCATAAGTTAGCCAGCTTTAAATATGTTTCAGGCTAACTCAATAGCCTGTTACCAATAAGGAGTGAGCAGAAGGAATTGACTTCTACTGAATCATATCTATTTAGAAGAATAGGGAAAGAAGAGAACTTACCAGTGAGGTGGTGATTATATAGTGAGATAATGAAGCTTTGGAGAAGTGGAGGGTGAGGTGTTAATGTCTCATAAAGAAAGAGACAATTGAACTAACTTTAAAGAGACCTTTCATTATGCTGCAAACCTCCGGCTGAATGCACATTTGTTGTCAAAAAGCAAGCATAAAGTTAAGTAGTATTAAGGGAGACTGAATAATATTGGAAATGTTATAATTCCAGTATATAAATCACTTGGTGCTGGACTAGGTGAACCACTGGTTTAATGCAATATGACAGTTCCTATTTACAGTGTGGCATGTAGTTCACAGAATCAGCTGTGCAGAGCAGAAGAGGGAAGCAACCCCTGTTCCTTTGGAGTGTAACATGAAATATCTAGAGTGGTCAGGAGATACTGGATCACCTGAGTGTATGCAATAGTTCTTCATTGAAATGTAATGTGTTCAGCGTATATAGCATATGTTTACAAAGGTAACAGGGATTTGACAAAAGATTTGCCAACTTTTCCTGTGATAACTGAATTTGCTTCATGTTGTGTATATATTAAGAAGGGCTCCTCCTTCCAGTCTTTCTAAAACTGAAGTGTTCTGAAGAGTGCTGTTTGTATGTTACATGTATAAGTACCTTATAATTTGTGAAACGAGGACAAGATAGAGTCATCAGAAAGTGCATTTATTTCTATGAATAGGCGAAACAAAAGAGCTACTTTAACCACCCCAACCCATCATTGGCACCATTACTGCTGTACTGAAATGCCACAAATACTTTCTTCCTGTGTGTGTGTGTCCTTACAGTTTTTTCTTCCAATTTATACTTGATGGTGCAGCCCAAGGTAACAGTGAGATCTGTTATTGTGTCCTGTGTTGTAATTGGTAGGATGCATCTAAGTGGTTTGTAATGGATTTTAAAATCTTCTTATTCAGAGGGAAAAGAAGAATTTGCATCAGCAGAATAAGGAACAGGTTTTTTTTATTATATATTTGACGGTTTGTTGTATGATGCTTTAAAAACACCAGATCAAATTGGGCTAAGAAAGTGGAAAAGTCAATATGATTGTAAGGGAGACTTTTAAAAAAGAATATTTCTTTTCCTGAAACTGGTATTTGTGGTTTAGCCCTTTCCTAGATTCCCATGTAATCAGGAAAGTGATGTTAGGATCTGCACTGCAATGAATTGTAATTAGTCTTGCATTTATTCTGCTGTACTTTTCATCTACACATCATGGAGCAGAAAATGAGAGACATGCACTATCAGAATCCTCACTGGGGATCATTAGGATTCCCCACTGTTGTCTAATCATGTGCCATCCCATTGATGTGTGTAGTCAACTGATACGATAATTTCGTTCTGTTCATAAGACCTCCCAGAATATGGCAGTCTTGTGTTTTAGTTGTTAGTTGAGTTGTAGGACACCTTTTAAAGCAGCAACTACTGTCTCTGCTTAAAAAGCAATAAGCACAAATGGATAGTTTGGGAAATATTTTTTACTGAGAGTTTTTCGGAGGCACATTTATAAATGCAGCAGTTTTTGTGCAGTAGTTTATAACCTAATTACAGATCTCTTATTCAGCATTTGATGGCTGTGTTTGTGGTTGGGCTCTTTGTCAGGAACCAGTGAGAGAGAGTCCTGTAAAATCATCAGGTTCTTTCTTTACCTTTTGTAATCCTGCAAACAGTTGCATATGAAAATCCCTTTCTGATATAACTGATCATTCACCTGGGCAAGTATCTAGCAACTGAAATGTAATTATTTAAAGCTAATGATGTTTCTTTTTGAGCCAGAGAGCCCTGGAGATGGACTAAGGAGCTGTGCCTCACTGCTGGTAGAAAGAGGTATGTTAGCTTGTGGAAGACAACTGTTTTGTTTTCAAGACTTCTGGGGTGGGACTGGGTCTCAGCAGCAGCAGTTGCTACACCAATAAAAAAGGTGTAGTATATGTACCCATGACAACATTGATTTCCATGTAGTGGCCAGTGAGGAGCAAGGGGAATAGGGCCCTGGCCATGCCCTCACCCATTTACCCTTTGAGACATGCAGTACCTCCAGCTCCCCATTGTACTTCAAGGAGCATAAAAAACTACATTTTGGCTGCATGGACACACTGCTAGAACAGGGGCCCATTCCCACTCCAACCATCTCTACACAAGGGCAACCATAATTTGCAGCTCACATTGTAAAATGTTTAACAGAAATAGACTAAAACTCAAAGGAGAGCCTAATTCTAGAGTGAGGCAAATCACTAGTGCTGGCAGCTGGTACACTCATGGTAGGTGTGAGGTGCCTATTAAGGTACGGTATATAAATTCATTTAGCTAAACTTGGTCAGAGATATTAAGTAAATAGCATTTTACACTTTGAGGAACTTGTTTCCTGCAAAGTAAACTAATATGTACTGTATTTTTCAACAATATTTAAATGAAAATGTTTTGGTTTCAGATATTATTTAAACTCAGATGGACTTTTAAAAAAACAAAGTCATTTAAATCTGCAGTTCATTTGGCAAAATTTTGTCTTTCTATAACATGTCATCTGTGATTTTGACTTTTTGTGATTACTGTCATCAGGTTTTTAGAAAGTTCATGTATCCGGAACTAAAAAACGTGGTGGTGGTAACTGTTTATTTCTTTTATCAGCATTGGCCTGGTGTCCATCACTGTGGGTTCTGGACGTATTGCAAGTTGAGATAGATGAGATCTCAGTAACAGAAACCAAACACCATGCTCTCTAACAGCCTACTCTCCTACAGCTTAGCAGGTGGCTGGGAACTTTTTTATTTGGGAGAGCATAAGCAAAGTGGCCTGGTTCGTGTTTCGTATGTATCCACTGGGAGCAAATCAAAAAGGCATAAGTCAGATACAAGAAATCTCCTTCACTAGCAAGGGTCAGGCAACTGTATAGAATCTTACACTTTTATCAATGCATGATTTGAATTTTCATTGCTTAATGAATCATACCTGGCACACTTGCTTCACTGCCATTTGCTTATAGTTTCAATGGCTCAGAGTGTCAAGTGTGTTTGAATTCCAAAACTTCAAGCAAGCTTGATGCAAACCCCCGGAAAACTCCCTGATTCACAATAAAAGCCCTGAGTTTCAACTCCCTCTCAGCCTCAGGCCCCAAGATTTCTTTTACCCGTTAGGGTTCTTCTGGGAGAAGAACCTGTCCTCCCATGCCTTTAACGTCAACATGTTCAAGGCAGCAACTCTATCACTACCAAATCCTGGAAGCTTCTAGATTGGGTTGCTGGCTTGTTCCCCCTCCATGGAACCTTGTGACCAGGGTTATGCTAGTGTAAATTAAGAGCACCACTGAAGTTGATGAAATTATACCAATTAAGTGAGATCTGGATCATTGTCTTGCATTTAGGATGGTAGTGGAAACCTCTGACCAGTACTGCGAGGCAATAGAAAGTGGCCCCAGAGTTAATTTAGCAGTGGCAGAATTGAAATGTTTGTTTATTGTTATTTTATGGTAGCACATATGCTTAGTAAATTGCTGTTTTGAAGGTCAGCCATGGGAGTTCAATGCTTTTGCCAATTTCTGCAGCTCCCCTCCTGATTGGCTGTGGTTCTCTTGTTAGTTACCTTTTTTTGTTGAGTTTGAAATGCACCATTAAAGGCAAATTGTCAGTGATAATAGATTAAGCTGTTTCTATTTGGCATTAGCCAAGGATGGGAAAAATGAGGACATAATTTTTTTTTCCTTGTCTCGTCATTGATATGGTAATTTGTGTGTGTGTGAGAGAGCAAGTATTTGTAATTTGTATTGGTAGGTTAACATTTTGACACCTACTAATGGCAAGCTTGCAAAGCCTACAGCATTCCAGCACATCTAGTACAACTTCCATTTCGGTAGTTGAAGGGCACGGCGATGAGATGTTTCCAGTGGCCACAGTAAAATGGCATAGCTGCCAAGTTAATTATTATGTGTATTGTGGCACCTATCGTTAAGATTGCCCAAACACCTGGTTATCAAAGTACCTGGTTATCAATGGCTTATAATTAAGGCCCTTCATTTTTTATTTTAATTTTTAAAAAGATTTCCTAGAAATTTATTGGTAAGTATTCAAACATTTTTGGGAGGAATGGTCGGGAACTCATGGGGGCCAGCAGCCAGAGGGCTTACTCATGATGCAATAGTTGGATGGTCTCGGTCTGTGGAGACTGGCTCCCTGCCCATCTTGCTCTCCAGGTCACAGAGTCCTGTCTTCTTCCTCCCTTTGCCAGACAGAGTTTCCTCTCAGGTTGCTCTCCACTCACAGAGTCCCTGCTGGCCTCCTCAGTGCACCTGTACAGAGGAGGGTAACTGCTGGTTGGTGGCTGTTGCAGCTGCGTAACAGAAGAGTGAGACAGGCAGCGAGCCTAGTCCTGGCAGCGGATACTCCCTGCATAGAGCCCCGATCCCTTCCCCTGCCGGACAGAGCTCCCTGCTGACCACAGCCCTTCAGTACGTCCCCCAGAAGAGAGTAAGGCTGCACTGCGGGCCCAGCATCAGCAAGGGCTTCTTTTCATTGATGCAGGGCTGGTGTAGATGGTGGCAGTACTCATGGGCTGTAGCTTCCCGTCCCCTAGAAACTCCTGTCCTTAAGCTCAGCCCTGTCCACTTCCCCTGTGAAAAATTCCCACATCCTAAGATAGCCAAAATTTGTTTGAAAAGTGGTAAAACCCAAACACTGGCTTTTTCAAAACTGGAATTTTTCAGAGAACATCTGTAAATAACAAAAGTGAAGGGCCTTACTTACAACATTGACATTTTTAATGCCAAGTGTCTGCCTGTGACTGACTGACCTTTCTTTTTTTTCAAAGCAGTCCAGCCATTTCTTAGAATGAGACTAGGGAAAAGATGCATTATTTTGCTTGTGTGAACAAATTCTTATGGCCATTTTGTTGCAAAACTCTAGTGGCTCCGTGCTTTGGAATAGGACTTGAAATGTGGCTGCAGGGGTTGCCCTAATGTCAGGGACGTGTCTTTTCCTATCCCCATGAAAGTCTGCTCAAATTTGGCCAATTTACAAGATGCAGAAAAATCAAATCTCTTATGTACTCAGTAGAAGTGTGTTAAGGGATGTCAGCTTTATCCTCTGAAGATTCCATGTGGACTGAGCATGATCTGTCCTTCCACAGTTTCTACATGTCCACCAGGCTGCATATGCTATTCTCACAGAGTGACTATGCTCCACTGCAGGGGCTGGGGTGGCCTTTTTCTGCAATTGTTCCTCCTGGCTGCCAGCCGCAATTGCTCCTCCAGGCTGCCAAGAATCAGAACTGAGAGTGGGGGAATGTCTCCTGAACACTCTAGCCCATTACCTAGTACCCAAGAGACAATATATGAGGAGGAGGCGGCTGGACTCGAATTCAAAGGGGGTAAGGAACAGAGGGAGAGGCCAAGCTGGTTTCAATAGGAGCTGAAGGGTACAGGTATGTGAGAGTGAGGGTGGGAATGGGTTAGGAGCTGATCAGGGTTGAACATAGGCACTTTTGAAAATGTTATCTTAAGTGACTTAGAAGCCTAAGTCCAGCTTTTTAATTGATTTAGGAACATAAGAATCTAAATGTCATTGAAAGTCAATGATACTTAAGCTCCTACGTACCTAAGTCACTTTTGCATATGGGAGGTAGGCTTCTAAATCATTTAGGTGAATTTGAAAATGCTACTCCTTGTCCAAAGGAATGGCTGCATACAAACAAAGCTTATTTAAGAAAATTCAATGATTTAAAATGACAGCGGGCATCTTTTTAACTTCCATCATCGTTTCAGATTCATTTTCTGTAAGGTCTCTGCAGGAGCCTGCAAAACAGGCATCCTTCTCTGTAATGTTTCAGTTTTAAACATGTAAATATCATTGTTATTTTTGTTGTGAGGCTTTTTAAACACCAAAATTGATTAGACTAGATTATAGATTAATTATTTCCCAAATGTGAATTCATAAATCAAAGTCATAGATGATTTATGGAAGTGAAAAGAAATGTTCAAAGATAATGTTTTATTTTTTCACATGTATACCTAAAATATTTTTAAAATATTATCTGCCAGATTTCAGCCTGGAGCAAATTTATATCTGAAAAAATCTGGATTTACAGCTTGACAGACCTTGTTTTATTGCAGCTGAATTATAAAGATATTAGAGTTATATTGTGGCCCATTTTCTTTTCTTCATTTTGACATATGTTCTAGGGAAAATTACAGATCTTTGTGGTAAAACCAAGTGGAAGAACATTAGACCTAAATCAAAAAGAGTGTAAATCCATGAATGGGTGAATGGCCTTCTGCCAGAGGTGAATTTTTCTATACTGTATTTTTAATTGAAAAAACCACAGAAACTACAAATTTCAAAGTCAGCACTTGGGAGTTCCATCTTTTGTACATTATGACTCCTACAGTACTTTGTAATTTTATACTGCAAAAATTTATTTGTCTTTGGAAAGCACATCCCAAGGGCTTCAAAGAACCAAAGGTCATGTCATATTAAAGGAAATTTTGTAAATGAGTAAAGCAATATCAGGGTTTTGGAAAGACATATTAGTTACATGGATAGTAATGTTTATGGATTATGTGTAATCTGTAAACTAAAAGGGGCAAAAAGCAGACATAAACATATGATTCATATAAAGATGTTTAGATCTACCAGGGAAAAGTAAAATAATGTAACACTGTATTTAAGATGTACTGTCACTTCAGTTGAGTTCAGTGGGTGGTTATGTAAATGGAGATTCTCTTTAAATTCTGACGTCAACTGTGAAGTTCAGAGTGTCTGGGTGCAAATAATTGCTTGCTAGAGGAAATAAAAAGTTCTGATCCAATCTCTTTATGGTAATTTTTTCATTGTCCATTGTACGAAAGTCAAATAGAATTTCTTTCTAAACAAAAACAAAACAAGAAACTATAAAGTGGAATTAATAGTTTATAATGGGAAGGCTTGGTGTTTCTTCCCTTCCTCTCCTGTACTACAGTTTAGTGTTTTTGTGCACATTTAAGCATTTTCTGCCCTAGGATACACTCACAAAACTAATCTGATTGTTCATGCACCTTATTAGTAGATTACTGTGCCATTAAAAATTATTGGTGTTGGGATCACGAGATTCAAAATGCCAAACTATGCCTCAAATGCCCATGCATGGCTTTTGAGTCTAGTTGTCCTAGTAATGTCAGTTCCTATTTCATGACATTTATATAGTTATCTATAAGAGATGTTAGGATGTTCTCCTCTGGTGTAATCTGGACCGGTGATCTGCTAGGTCACTCCAATCGTTGACTCTGGGAGCCAGCCTTACTCTACTCTGCTGTGAGAACCCCCTGCCCTTGGCTGTTCATGCACAGCCTCTGGCATGTAAGCTGCTTGGATTGTGCAGCTGAATGATACTAGCCAATATCTCTGGTCCCAGACACAACCCTAGGAATATGCATCTTGCAGTGTCCAGTTATGCCTGCTGGACGCTGCGAACATGTGAATTCATCAATTTAACCACAAAATTGATATGCACCAGGCTTGTTATTCCAAGGGGAGTCTCTGACATGCTTCAGGTAGAATAAACAAATAAATGTATTAACTGCAAAAGATAGATTTTAAGTGATTATAAGTCAAAGCACAAGTAGTCAGATTTGATCAAACGAAATAAAAGCAAAACACAGTCTAAGCTGATTTTAACACTTTGAGTGCCCTTACAAACTTAGATCCTTCTCACCACAGGCTGCCTGGTTGCCCTTCAGCCAGGCTCTCCTCTTTAATCAGCACTTCCGTCACTTGGTGATGATGTCTTTAGATGGAGATGGAAGAGAGAGGAAGAGCATGACAGACGTCTCTCCTTTTATCATGTTCTTTCTTCCCTCTTGGCTTTGCTCCCCCTTTCAGGGTCAGGTGAACATTACCTCATTGCAGTCTGTGACTGACCAAGGGAAGGGGATGACTCACTCGAGAGTCCGACAGATCCTTTGTTCCTGTGAAGGTAGGCTGGGTTTGTCCCATACATGCCCTGACGAGATGTGAACTGCCCCTCTGTTCCTGGAAATTTTGCCTTGGCTTCTTTTAAGCCATGATGACACATTTTCAGCCTCATAACTATATATGTGAAATTTCAGCCTATAACATTAGTATAACAACAATGCTCAGTGTTGTACATAATGACCCTGAATATGTTGTGCTCCCTGCATATATCTGCATTAGACCTGTGTTGAGCAGTAGGACTCTAAACAAACATGAGGGGTTTTTAGCATTCTGGATGCAAAGATCTGGAGCTAGATTTGTGATCCATTTTCCTCACAGATGTACACACAATTCATAAATCCAATGGAAATGATAATTTAGTCTCTTTGGAGAGTATTTTATTAAAATAAACATAGGATTGTTTTGTTATTGGATATGCAGATTTATTTATTTCAGATTCTTTATTTCTCAGGATTATTGAGGTACCCAGTCCATATTTTGGTTATTAAAGAATTAAAATATTGTACTTTCTTATAGGAGAATATTTTGGATGCATTTATCTACAGTAACAAAGTGTTAAATCATACATTAAATATAACTTTAAAGATTGCTTAGAAAGAGATGTAAATGACTAGTTCTGTCTACGACTAGGCAGGGCATGTCATTTAATCTTCTCTGATGATGGCTTGGCTTTGTCATATGTACCTTCCTTACCTCCTGATTGGAGTAATGCAGTGAAATACATTTGTTTTTAAGGCATCTGCAGTGAAAAGTAAAATTCTGCAAAGTGGTCACAAAGTGCATGTCAGCCTTCAGTTCTGCTCTCTCCACTGGCTTCTTATTGAACCTCAAATCAACTGTGAAGTCTTTCTTTTTGTTTACAAGGCTGTCATTGGTCTGAACTTTCTTCCGAAACAGACCCCTGTGGGATCTTGACTACCTGCCACTGCTCTGTTAATCAAGAATAAACAGTATACCTAGGAAGGCTAAAATATTGAAGCATTTTAGATGCTAGGACTGACACACTTTGGAATTTGCTCCTCCAGGAACAAAGAATTATCATAACTAACCAAATTCAGGTACAATGCAAATCTTCATTTTTTCACTTTGTGCCCCACACAGCAAATCATAACCCATTGACACTTTTGAAACTGACAAAACCAGGCACAACGACAAAACTAATAATAATTGTGTAACTTACTTCTCCAATTGGGTGCTATGGAGAGAAAACTTTAGTAATGAAATTCATCTTGTGTATATTTTAACTTTGAAAGAATGGTACTTGCATTCTATGGCTATGGGTAAGGTACAAAATGACAGGTTGAATAGTTAATATTTGTAAGGCATAAAAATTGAGAGTTCTGTTTATTGTGCCTGGTTTTCTCTTTCATAATTTTTCTGACAAAGAAGCATCAATTTTGAAATAATGTATAATTCATAATAGAAGATTAATTCTGAAGACACTGTCTGGTACTTAATACCTGGTACTGCTTATTGGGGAATGAAACATGTTGAGTAGAGATTGAGAGGAGCTGTAAGGGAAGGGCATAAAAAGATTGAGGTAATTTTTATGGTGAAAGAAAAGGCTGAGGAACTGAGGACTCCCAAGAGTAGCTTCACCAGAGGCTACCAAATCCTAAAGCTGACTGTTAATGTTGCCTTCCCAATAATAATATTTATTATTATAGGTTATTTTGACACTCATGAACTTGCATGTACTTTTTACAGCTGAACTCACAATTAGGGTAAATGTGGAGGCCCAGTTATCACAGGAGTACTCTACACTAGCTCTGAAACAAATGAGGATACCCACTGGCAAAAAACAACTATGTATTACTAAAATAGCAAATTCCTAGAAAACTATGATTAGAATATCAGTGGAGAAAAAATCTTGTTGACACTCTTGAAGAAGCTGCTGTATTTGAAAGCATGGTTTGACATGCAGGAAGGTAGAATTGTGATGTTATGAGTGTGATATAGTATCGCTGAAAGGTGACGGGGGCCAGAAAGAGTTAATTAACTCATAGTCTGACCTGACCCATGGCCGAACTTTAAAGATTGCTTAGAAAGAGATGTAAATGACTAGTTCTTTAAATGCAGCTGCCATCCTTAGAGATAGAAGAGTAGATGTTTGTTCAGGTCTTGCAATGTAAGCAAACAAGTCTTGTCTACTACTATGGCTTTGATTCAGTGATCAAAAAGGAGTATTGGTATTTAGGAAGATACTTGAGTAAAATAGTATTGTTGTCTATATGTCTCTGAAGGTTGTGGTAATGTGTATCTGAATTGTTTAATGGATAAATTATCCTGTGCTAATTGTGATGATGTTTGGGAGAAGGGAAGTTAAGCCTACTGTTTTTTCAGGCCAAAAGGCTGCTGGAAATGTATAAAAACCCTGGGACACGATCCTTCTTTATCTCTAGAAACCTTAACAACAGGAGAAAAACACAAATGTGCAAAAGGATCTGGATGTATTTGCATCCCAATAAGCAGATTGTTTACTCTCAGTCTCATCTTGTCACTTTCTGGGAAGTCTAAATCTGATGTAAGTCTAACAATTAAGACAATAGTACAGCTATTCCATAAGTACAGCCAGTAAAGGAACAAGTTACAAGAATAAATGTGTTCACATTTTGGAAGAGAAACATTCCTTATTTATTATCCTTTGGGAATTAGTCAAGCGTTAGTGTTAACAAGATGTTGCTGCTGACTGAGCAATTTTAAATAGTGCTTAGAATTATAAATTTTTAAACATCCACATGTGATTTTCTAGCAGTGTGTAAGGAAAAATGTCATTGTTCAGTGGAGGGCCAACTTGGTATACGGAACCTAATTATCAGGCTGATTCTTCACTCTTTATACAGCCAAAATTCTCACTGATGTCAGTGGGATTATGTCTGAGCAAGCACGGCAGGATCTGGTCCTATCAATATACATATTCAAGCAAACATATGGAAACTATATAATTTGGGCAGAGAAAGGTTTATTTTTTAACAAAACTGTTCCTTCTTTGTCATACGCGTGCACCTTTTGAGGTGTATCATTATCCTCTTCCATGGGAATTTACACACAGGGTAAGTCTCCACACATTTGCATAAGCATATACCATTTAAAATTTATGATGGCTGCAGTGTCTCCTGATTGAAGCACAGTATATGATGTAATTTATTAGTGTGAGCCTTCTGAAATCTCTTGTCTTCCATATACATTTTATAAATTAATGGCATAAAATGCTAGACTCTTAGACTTTGATTTCAGTTCCCTCCTGTAGGGTTGGGTATGGAATTTCATCATAAAAATATAGGTACTATGTGTCCAAAAACTTTGCAGTTCAGTTTCACTCAGAGTTCAAGCTTAAGAAAGAGAAATGAAAGGCCTGAGTTTATTTATCCAGTATGATTTAGATCAGGGTGCTTTTCCGCTCCCCAAATTGCTGCTACTTACTTTTGAACCATATAAAACTCAGCTAGCAGGTGTTTGAAGCTTTTGGCCATAGTAACTGCAAGGAATTTGTATATGTGACTTTGACACACTCACATTACTTTTAGCTGGCTTTCTATTCTATTGTAGCATAAGCACAAAGAACCACAGCATAATTTCCCTTCTGTTAGAGGCAAAATTCACTATTTTTTCTTTACTGTTGTTGTTTGTTTGTTTATTATTATTTATTATTACTACTCACTTGAGGCTGAGACCCCAGTCAGGAAACATAGCCGTATTGTATTAGCCAAAGTGCATGCATATAATAGAAGAGTATCCTGAGGTCCTCCCACATAAAGATCCCTATAGCTCCGATCCTATAAGGAGGATCCTAAGTCATTAAAGTTTTACATGCTTTCCTTCGAGTGCAGCTCTAGTGTGGACAATACTGTAGGGCCGCAGTAGCAGCAAGACGCAAAACTGAAGAGGAAGGTGGATTAAAAAAAAATACAGCTCTGCCTCCATTGCCTAATTTAATAGCTGTAAGTGACAGTGCAGATTCCGCCTTTGTGAAATTAGTTTGCAGTGCCCTGCAAAATATGTCAATCAATGGAGGCAAAGAAAAAAATGGAAGGGAAAAAAATGGGGGCGGAGGGGACTTTCAGCACTACTGGGCTTCACTCAGATTTGCAGACAAGACTCTGTGTGAGGAGGGGATGGTCACAATTCCAGAGCACATGAACGTAACAGTAAAGTTACATTCCCATTTCTATCAAGTTTGGGACTGTTTGGTAACTGGCTTTTGATGTGGTACATTATACAGATAAGGCCAGCCACAAAATTCAATGTGTGGATTGAAACTTCCCCATTCAGCTCTCTGAATGGTTTGCACTTATCTCAAATATGCATGGAAATGAAAGACAAAATTAAGCAAAGAAGATACGCGAATTCACAATTAGAGTGCTGCAAAACTCCGAGGATTTTCGTAAGCAAGGAGATTACACTGTTTGTTTGTTTGTTTTTTCATTTGTTTTTGAGTAGATTTGCTTCTCCTTCCCCACCCTGTACAAGTTTTATGCTGAACTTCAGGTTCAAAAGAGTCTGAAAACTCAAAGCAAGACAAAGTTCAAAGCAGAAGACAGCCAACACCTTGCAGCTTTGCCTGATTTGGGGTCAACAGGATGCCAGGATGGCTTTTCACATGGCTTTGAATGAAACCATACAGTACATCTCACATGCTCTAGACTGTCCAAGATTGCATGATATGGCAAGAATTGGGTTAAAAGTTGGCCCAGGATTACTCCAAAGGTTTGCAAGCCTTTGAATGAACCAAGAATGATGTTTGGGTTTTAACTAACCGAGAGAGAAACTTTAGGCCACATCTCAGATCCAATTTCTTCAAACATAGGGAGGTGTTTGAATTCCAGATTGATATCCTATTTTTTTACCTGGTGCTTATCTTTAATTAATGGCTGTGAAAACCAAACCAAAAACCAACCACCCCCCCCCCCAAAAAAAAACAACCCTAAAAACTAACAAACCAGCCAGCTCCAAACACTCCCAAATTTTAGGATGCTTCAAATCCAGATCCTAACCTGGTCTTTACCACTTAGGCCAGTTTGAAATTGAAACCAGATTCATTTCTCATGATTTGGGGTGTGATAAGAAAACATTAACACCTTTTGTTTGCAAATTGTGTAGTGTGCTATTACTGAGAAATGTTAAGTGCACAGATTGTGTGGGGGCAGGGATTAATAATGCAGTACTCTCACTTCTCACTGCTACTATTTTTTTAAAAAAGGAAGAAACCATTAAAATATTAAGAGTTGAAGTCATGGAACTTGGGATCCAACACCCACCACACTTTTTTTTCAGTTGAAGCACTGACAAGACTGGTGATAGTCTTTTGCAAACAAATATCTTATCCATTGAAATTATGTGCTGAAATTTCCATTGTAACAGTGGTTTGAAACTATAGCGGTAGCTGCTTGTAGGATAGTGTTAATATATACAGTAGATAGATTATAAAGGAGATTTATGTCTTTATTTTTTTTCAGTGTTTCAGTGACTAATTTAAGCCTTGAGTGACAAATTGGATCCATTCTGCAAATGGGCACCTCCCATGTTCTGTCAGGTGGCCTGATATTTGAGTCGCATTGAAAAGGCAATCTGGTGAGCACATTGCAAAACAAATGTACTGCTAGAGGACACCTGCTTTTGTGGAAGAAATGGAATTAAAACATCTTTGGAGTGCTCATTTGCTATACTTTACAGGAAAAACACCTTTAGTTTTGGATATTTAGAAAAAGACATGGAAGTAGCATACATGCTTCTCCTAGTATTCAAAAAGTGCTGCTTTTGAATTAATAGGGTTCATCACAATACATACTCCTCACCTTAAAATGAAGCTAAAATGAAAATGATCCTATGTTATGACTACACTGTATGTGGTATGATTTAATTGAGCAATAATCCCCTTTGAAATCAGTCATTAGCATTAGTTAGCAATTGGTTTGTTTGTCTCTAAAGGTTAATGCTAGAGCTATGGTAAGTAATAACTAATTTAGGGGGATTTATTGCTATTAAAAACTATAATCAATTTCTAAAAGCAATACTTAATTTTTTAAAAGGTTGTAGGTTGGTTGAGTGACTGCATTTTGATTACTTTAAAATGGGTATTTTTCTAGCAAATGAATAATTCTCTTCTACTCAGAATTCAGATTTGAGCCCTTAGATTTAGCATTTCAATTATGCATTCTTGGTTTGTTTTATTAATTGTTTGGATACATTTGACTTTGCTGAACTATGCATGCATGCATAATATATGACATATTATTCATGAAATTTTCCAAAGTGACAGGCTCCAGTTACTCACCAATAATGCAGTCTCTATCACAAAATAAATGGAATATGGCTACTTTATGTAAGCTCGTTGTAAGTTCTTAAATATAATTATCTGAATTGTTGAAAAGAAATAAATGTTTAAATTACTGTGCTGTGCCTTGTAGCATGTCAGAGAAAGAAATTCTTACATTTCAGGTAGAACTCTCATAAATACATTTTTGACATAGGAACAAATAAAAAAATGGATGTGTTCACTACTTATCAAGATTAAGTATTATTAAAATTGTAGTGCCAACTTCCATTCTTCTGAAATAAAGGTCTGTTCTGGGGCCAAATTCTTTACTGATGTAAATTTGTACAGCTTCATTGACTTCAGTGGCACTGTGCCATTTTTCACTCATTTGGGTTATGAGATTCTTACCACCTCTGGGTGAGGCTCAGCAGCTTGAAGGATCAGGCTTATAGACTTGAAAATACAAAATAAACCAGAAACCTTTTGAACTCCAACAGTTCTTAGCTACTGGGTAAAATTTTCAAGTGTCTTAGTGTTTCAGGAGCATAAGTCCCACTAAAGGTCATAGAGCTGTTCAGTAAATTTCTATCAATGTTTTTTCAGTAAATAATGTGATTTCCACAAAATCAAACATTTCATTGAGAAAATTTTGATTTTACTGATTTTTTTTTTCCTGTCCCAAAGTAGAAAAAAATATTCTATTTTGGGCCAAATCAAACCAAATGGAAACATTTTGGTTTGTCAAACTGAATTGAATCCATTTAATTTCATTTTGGGTAAGTTTGACATATGTATTGGTTAGAACTGTCACAGTGACTCATGGGAGCTGTAGTTCTAATGCCTCATGCCCACATCCTCCACTGTGTGCCAGGCTCTCTAGATGGACTACATTTCTCATGATGCCTTACAGTATACCCTCTGGCTGAACTACCAGGATGCATGTCAGGATTGCCTCCCCACTCTGAATTCTAGGGTACAGATGTGGGGACCCGCATGGAAAGACCCCCTAAGCTTATTTTACCAGCTTAGGTTAAAACTTCCTCAAGACACAAGTTTCTCCTGTGTCTGGAACAGTATGCTGCCACCACCAAGCGTTTCCCCAAGAACTAGAGGGGGGCCCACTTGGAGCCCCCTCTCTTTCCAAAATTTCCCCCAAGCCTATACCTCCCTCCCTAAGAAAGGCTTGAGGAAAACCCCCTCACCAATCCTGCTAGGCGAGCCTGATCCAAAAACCTGAATCTTACACAATGGAAAACAAAGCAGTCAAATTCTTAAAAGAAAGCTTTTAATTAAAGGAAAAGGAGAGAAACAAAATTTCTATAGGAATCAGTGGAAAACACTTCGCAATCACAAAAAGAATCAAAGGAAAACCCCCACCACAGAGGAATTCCTCTTCTCCCCCCCTCCCACTGAGTTTGAGTTACAGAGAAAACACAGAGATATCTCCCGAAAACCTGAGAAATTCATGAGTGAGAAACAAATATAAAACTTAAACCGCCTTGCCTGGCTAAATTACTTACTGTTGCTGTTTAGAAAGATCATAGATAGGTGGAGAGAAGAAAACTGTCTGATTCCCCTGAAAGCCCAGAACGAATGAAAAACAACAGACAAAGCACTCTCCCTCTCCCCCAAGTTTGAAAGCATTTTCGGTCCCCATTGGTTCTCTTGGTCAGGTGCCAATCAGGTTTCTTTTTGCTTCTTACAGGTAAGCAGCAGTTCTAGGCTACTTTATACTTATGACAATGCATCATTAAAGATGTAGTCTGGTCAGGAAGCCTGGTCCACAAAGGAGAATGGGAGTGATAAGTACTTGAAAAACAACTTTCAGAAGGCTCCATGGAAGCTCCGGCAGACACAGTTCAGTGTCAATCCAAAATATTTCAATTTGGGAATGCTGGAAAAAAAAAAAAGATACTGACATTTCCAAAGTGAATTTTCAGAATTTTTAAGTCTGCAAAAAATTTCTATAAATATACCAGTCACTTTTCTTGTGGCACATACTTATAGATCTTAACTTATTTCCTTCCTTGATTTAGACAATGGAATGTAAAATTAAGAATATGTAATTTTTCTTCGTTTAATGCTTCTGTGTTGTGGACATATAATGTATTGTGGACATATTCTTCGTATGATGCTTCTGTGTTGTGAACAGTCATAGCATATAAGTTTTCCTTTCTCTTCCCTGTGATGTGCAAGTTCACAAGTCTCTCTTACTAAAATCTGTGCTGGCAAGGTCAGTATTGCTATGTTTTGCACACTTGTTCTGTCACTAACTCTTTGGTGTTAGAAATCTATCTGTGTAATTTCTTCAGTACTGTATTTCAGAAAGGAGGCTAACCTACAGTTTAAACCTGTTGTGTTTAAATGTCTGTGATGTTTTAATAGCTGCATTATAGTATGACCTCGGCTCTCTTCCGAGGTTCTTGTAGAGAAATGAAACAATTCGAATAAGTTACTTGTTACAAAAATGACATCTACATACGTACATGTGCCATCCATTGAAATCACTGAGATGTACTAATGCTCAGCCTGCATTTCGCCCAGTATTTTAAAATGCTTACAAAAATGGCTTTATTTTGCATTATTCATCATTGTGGCAAGTTCGTTTTTTTAAAATTGGAATTTGCACTTCCACCACTCTAGGACTGACATAAACATGAATGAAATGTGTGCCATTTACTCTTCTCAGTACCAGCTTTGTCTTGAGAATCATAGTTACTGTTATACTAAGTGTTTCACACATTCCCTTTTTGTAGACAGATAAAATGTTCAAATTTTAGAACAGTTAATTCTTGTATTACTAAAAGAGAAGCAGGACACATGTACAGTGGAACCCCGCAATACCGTGCCCCCCGATAGCGCAAATCCGCTTATAACACGGAGTGTGCGGGGCTCCCGATGGCGGCAGCGGGCGGTACTTTGATGTCTCGCAACCCTGCAATACTGCGACCCCCCGTTTACCGCGGTCGATATTTTTGGACCCCGGCCGTCATGGTATTGCAGGGTTCCACTGTATTTACCTTTTCCCCTGCACATCCTTAAAACTGTAATGAGCACAGAAATGCCTCAGAAATTAATCCTTTCCAACAAAGAAGGTTGTACCACAAATAGAAAATGATTTGAACAATGTAAAGACTCTACGTTCTCGTTCCTTTTTTAATGTTGTATTTAAGTTATGTTAAAATTAAATGTAGCTCCTAAGGTAAATTATCCTGACTGAAATTCATCTCTGTTCACTGATACTGGAAATTAATATAAAAGGATTTTGGCTACATATAGGTAGGGCCCTACCAAATTCACAGTCAATTTCACAGTCATAGGATTTTTAAAATAGTAAATTTCATTATTTCAGCTAGTTAAATCTGAAATTTCACTGTGTTGTAATCGTAGGGGTCCTGACCCAAAAAAGAGTTGTTGGGGGATTGCAAGGTTATTGTAGAGGGGGTTGTGGTACTGCTATCCACTACCTGGGGCGCTGCCTTCAGAGCTAGGTACCTGGCAAACAGCCGCCACTCTCCGGCTGCCCAGCTCTGAAGACATCACAGAAGTATGGGGACGAATGCTATGATCCACTCCTAAAATAACCTTGGGACCCCACCTGCAACTCCCTTTTCCATCAGTTTTCCTTGAAATTTCCCCTGTGAAACTGATGTAGTAATGTCTTAAATCACACAAAAGACCAGATTTCAGTGGGAGGGAGACCAGATTTCATGGTCCATGATGCATTTTTCATGGCTGTGAATTTGGTGGGGCCCTTCATATAGGCTAACTTTAAAATATTACTAAAGCACCATTAATGTGTACTGTCATTTTTACAATTTTTATCTTCTGAGGTCCTGATACTGCAATTGATAGTACCTGGGTGGACTCCTATCCCGAGCTCCATACAATTGTAGCACTCTGCTATATGCTGTCAGTTGCAAGATAGGGTCTATATTTGGAGTAACACTAATTCCTTCAGGTTTCTCCTGTTATAACTGAAAGCAGAATTTGGCCTTAACATGTTTAATGGAAATATGTTTTTTCCCTGTATCTTTAAAACAACTTACTTTGGACGTTGAACCAACAAAAGATCCACTACATTCATTCAAGATTTGCTCTTTTCAACCTAGCTGAATGCTCAGTGAACTCGGGGTGCAGACAATGGGAATTGGAATCAGGCCCTCAGAAAACGTATCCCCAGTGGGAATGTCATTCAAGGCCATGTCCTTAGACACAGTGCCTCCTTATAATTCCTTCCTTGCTGAATTAAAATCAGTCAGACAAGGTGGGTGAGGAAATATCTTTTATTGGACCAACTTGTGTTGATGAGAGAGAGAAACTGTCAAGCTCACACAGAGCTCTTCCTCAGGTCTGGGAAATGTACTCATAGAGTGTCATGGCTAAATACAAGGTGGAACAGATTGTTTAGCATAAGGAGTTAACACATATACTTATGCTAAACAATCTGTCCCATCTTGCATTTAGCTGTGACACTCTGAGTATCTTTCTCAGATCTGAAGAAGAGCTTGTATAAGCTTGAAAGCTTGTCTCTTTCACAGACAGAAATTGGTCCAGTAAAAGAAATTACTTTATCCAACTTGTCTCCAATATCTTGGGACTGACACAGCTTTAACAACACTTAAAATCAGTCAGTCAGGGAAGAACCTATCCCTTGCAGTAAATGGAGGGATTCACCGGACCTGTTCATTCCTTCCCAAGACGTTATTCCTTTGAGTCCTTGTTATACTTATGCCACTATTCCTATGACAGCTGGGTAGGCATGTCCAACTAAAGAAAGGAGACAGCAAACAACTTCCCTAATTGTGTGTCATGAGATACCTGCAGATTTTGTGGGTCTGCAGCTACAGTGAGTGGTGGTTAATAGATCCTACTCTGGTATGTTGTGCCCTGCTCCTGCACTGGGATCTGTTAGTGCATGCCCCTATGCCCTACGGCAGGGGTCTCCAATCTTTACGAGACGAGGGCCATATTATATTTTTGAAGGGGCTTCATGGGCCGAAGCAACTGTGAAAAAATTCAATATATGCAAAATCCCCACCCTGCTCCTCCAGCCGCTGCTGTGACCCCCTCCCTCCCGCTTTGCTCCTCCAGCCGTTGACACGGGGGCACTCACTCCTCTTCCCATGGGGCCACCGGCAACAGCTCGTGGGGGAGAGGGCATTGGTGGCTTCTCCACATGCCTGCTCAGCTGGAGGGCTGGACAAATTGAAGCCGAGGGCCGGATCTGGCCCCCGGGCCGTAGTTTGGAGATCCCTGCCCTAGGGTGCAGTCCCATAGAAATCAGTAGGACTGTCATAGGGTCCACACAGGCCTCTACGTCTTTCCCCTGCGTCCTGTGTCCTGGCTGGTCAAAATAAAGGTCTGCACACTGTCTCTCAGTGTTTCACCCAAGTGTCCTTTATTTACAGTGCTTATTTCTTGGCTTCAGTGCAACAAACTGTGCTCCCCCCCAATCCCCCGACACTTAACCCACAGTCTTGGTTCCTGGGTCTCCAGGCCCCTGAGGCACCTTGCTTGCAGCGAGGAGACAGTGTAGCAGCCTCCTGTTCCCTGCCTGGCCTCCCCCTAATTGAGTATGAGACAGGGCTTTTCTAGCCTTCTCAGCTCCTAGCCTCAGCTGTGGCCATTTAGCTCAGCCTGGTGCTGTGAGCTAGCCTTCATTAGGGCTTCCCCCTGGGCTCCCTGCTGGCTACTGCCAGCCCCTTCCCCTGGCCGTCCTGCCAGAAAGTAGGGTTTAGGAGGCAGGGCGTTCCAGGGGTTTTACCCCTGCCCTGCCACAAGGACATTGCTGGCGTCAGGGGCCCACGTTAGCAGGTCTTGATCCAAGGCTGAGGCTTTGGTGATCAATATTCACGAGCAGTGCATTACATATTGGTTTAATGGATTTTGTATAAGATAATTTACTAATTTCTAAAGTTTGCTGGAGTGACTGATTATTTTAATACACTGTATAATAAAGAAGGCAGATTATACATCCTATACCTGAACCTAGGTACTTTCAACTGTCTTAGCTCTTTTTAGAATCTTTTTAGCTCTTTTTTAGTAGTGTCAGATCTGTCAGTAAGATATAATCATGGTTAGATGGATCGGGGTAAAGACAAGGCAAGACATTCTTTTCCTTAGCTGGAGGGGCTAGTGAAATGCCTGGGTTTTAACAATTAAATAGTTGGAGATGAATAATAAACTATTCTGTCAGACCAATAGCAGTGAGTGAAAAGACTTTGCTTGAATGAACAGGGGAGAGGCACAAAGTTCTTCTCGATGTTAAGAAAAAGATTGCAAACAAAACCAAATTATACTGTGGTGGTGGATTTATTTTTTATACAAAGACTCAGACTACAATTCTGACCTGCATTCCTCCTGCGTTACACCACTCCAGTATACCACTGCACACTACTTCTTCACTTCCTCTATGTAGGGCAAATTCCTGAATGGTATAGAGGCAGCTCAGTGATTTTGCATAACCCCTTCCATACACAGTCCACTCTGCACAGGGGACATGGACTTGGGTAAGGGTTTGCCGAACTGGGTTACCTTTGATTAAAGTGTATTTGTTAATGCATTTTTTAGCCACTAGCAGGCAAAAGTTATTGGGATAGCATGCTTATTTAGTTGTCAAGAGCCAGGGTTGTCACTGCAAGCATAAGTGGGAGTAACCCCATTGACTGTAGTAGGATTGGGCCTGCCTGTTACTGGTACTTTGTAACTACAGTCCACTACATCAGAAAGAACTCCCAACAGAACCCCAAATCAGCCAAACTTGCTGGCATATTACAATACTGTTGGCGTGAGAACCAAATCTAATTGCAAAACACTACTACAATGTTTTAGATGTCATCCACTCTTCAGCTTTCATACAAATAGATGTCAGTGTACCATTTCCAACAACACATGTGCAACGTGTTAAGCACCTGGACTTCTCTTTCACAGTTGTGTATCAGGTGCTTCTATTCAACTGCTAATTTTCTTTGAATACAGAGATTATGTTCAAATAGACACCAACATTTTAAAAAATTCTGATTGAAGGGGTGAAATATTTCAAGCAAATTGTTACATTAGTGAGGAAGTCCTACAGTACCATTTGTCATACAATGAAATTTCACAGTACGTATGAATAACAACATGCTGTAGGTACTCAATAAGAAATTTTCAACATGGGAGTTTTCATGTGAAAAGCACAATATATAATCTGTCCTTCTGTAACATCTGAATAACGATCTTGAATCCTAGAGGGTTCCTAGTAGAAATGTGATTCCTGGAGCTGTTCTGTTATTCTGAATGCCAGCTATAGTCTTCTCAGGCAGAAGAATGAAATCAGTATTCAATTCAGTATTAGAGTTCTTTAAAAAAATCTATATCCCAATTACTGCTAGCATTTCTGCTTTTAAATTTCTCATCTGTTTACCTACAGACTTGCCTAAGGGCTTCATTGTGTGCCCTATTCTTCCAAACAAATGTGCTGGCTAATAGAAAACCAACAGAAACATTACTGTTTTTGTTTTCTTTCATGCCTGCAAGCCCTGAAGTTTCCATGATGAATATAAATATGAGTATAAATCAATATTTGCGGTAGAGCAGAAGGTGATCTGCATAATTGCAGATGACGAGAACACTGAAGCTTTCATTCAATAGTCAAGGACACATGTGAATCAATATCATTTAGAGATTTTTAATGCACATAAGGATTTTCAGTCTGCGGTCTTAGTTCCTTTGCAGGAAACAGAATTCTGATCCCCTCAAAAAAAAAAAAAAAAAAAAGCCACCCTCAAAAAAAAATGCAGGGTAGAATTCAGGAGAGGCCCCCAACTGGATATTCCGTGCCAGATATAAATGCTGCCCTTCTGCTACTGCAGTGTGGGAGGCAAAGCTTCCATGATGATAAGGCAAAACAGAGTGAAGATTTAAAAATATATAAATATACCCCATAGGAAAATCCTTGGCAGTAGGAATATTCCCTTGTGTGTTTCCAAGCTCCATCTCCATATCAGTCCTTATTTGGAGAGCTAGGGGGTGTCTGCCATGCACAATTAGGCCCGTACGGTAGTTTTATTTTTGCATTTGTAAAACCTGTCGACCATTGTGGACTATAATAATTAGAGACAGACCAATCTGAAACTCATAGCCACACTGCCACTGCCTTCCCCCAGTGCTTTGGTGGGTTTAATAAAAGGGGGCCTGGAGCTAAACCACATACACCAATCCAAATAACCATATTTAAGAACAACGCCTGTTTGCCTATTGAAAAGAAAAAGAGAGATTTTATTTACTGGAAATATCCAGTTTTATTTCATTTTCAAAGAAGCCTGCCTGAATAACCCAGTAAAAGATCATGGGAAAATAGGGATTTGCTGCCTCGTTAATCCAATCATCAAAAATGTTTTGTTCTTTTATTCTGACAAATTATGCCAGAGGCATCAGGTTTTCATTCACATCCTCCACAAACAATGAATAGTTAAGAGTGGCATGGCAAGAGGGAGCAGACAAACAGTAATCAGGTTCCCATTTGTTCATATTCCATCCTGCACCTGCAGGACACTCTTTTTGCTCATGGAGGTGCATGAAGACTGACGAGGTGTTACATCATCTCTTGAAGACAGAAGGAGTCACAGTCTTGGTCAGGATTCCGGTCTTTTCCTGCTCATGGAACAGAAAACCTAGCCATTCCCCAGCATGTGTGATCTGCCATGTGGTAGCATGAAGATACCTGTTGTGCCATGAGTTTAGCTCTACTTTCCCTCCTGCCTTTCCCTCCACTTTCCTTACCAGCCAAATCTCTACTAAGACATAAAAAATAACTCTATGAAATTATAACTGTTACAGTATTCTATTGAAGATGTGCATGAATATTCTCTATGTCCGTGTGAGTACCATATGCCAAGTTGGAATGAGCTTGAGATAGATATCTCTATATTTTTTTATGGAGGTACTTGGTGTGACTCCATAGTTCATGCTGCAATGAGGGATCCATTATAATTTTTATTCTCTCCGTGCCCCTCTCATTTTCAATAGCAAAAGAAGCTTTGGCTACTGTGAATTTTGTTGAGGTCATTTCAAGGGGGAGATAATTTTTTACAGAGTTTCAAAAATCTAGAATGAATAGTTTTGAAATGACAGGAACTCCACAACTGATCTTTCTGCAAAGTCTGATCTTATATCTCTCACAATTTTTTAGCCCTCTAATCCTTACAATTGCTACACCCACATATTCACCCTGGTATAAATCTCCAAACACACATTTGCATGGTAAAGTAGACTGGGTAACTGCTTTTGAAATAATAGTTATACCTCTACCCCGATATAACGCGGACCTCGGGAGCCAAAAAATCTTACCGTGTTATATGTGAGACCACGTTATATCGGGGTAGGAAGAGGAACCACTCCCCGCTCCAGCTCACCTCCGCTCTGCCTCTGTCTCCTCCCCTAAGTACACCCCTGCCACTTCACTCCTCCCTCCCTTCCAGGCTTGTCATGCCAAACAGCTGATTGGCGCAGCAAGCCTGGGAGGGAGAGGGTTGGGGAGAAGAGAAGCTGCGGCATGCTCGTGGGAGGCGGTGGAGCGGAGGTGAGCTGCGGGGAGGCACAGCAAGTAAGGGGGGCACGCAGAGGAACCATTTGCGGTAACACAAATTTGGATATTACAAGGTAAAGCAGCGCCACCTCCTGGAGCACTGCTGTACCGCATTAGATCCAAATTTGCGTTATATTGGACCTTGTTATTGGGGTATTGTTCATCATTCCTGATTGGCACACTGTTAGCACAGCCACCTTGTAAAGGTTTATGTTGTGTTTTAAGTGCTAAAATTTTAAGCACATAAATATTTAACTGATTTAACTATAAACCAGTGGTCTCCATGTGGGCAAGTACCCCAGGTACTGGACTCCATTAATCTCCTTAAGTTATATGTTACTAGAAGGAAACCAATTTTGAGCTGAGCCAGCTAAATATTGATGTGTGTACATCTGTTTGCGACGTGTATTTGTAAAGGGTTTGTAAATATGTTCTACAGGTCAAAATGAAGGTTGTCTGTGAAACATGAAAGGTGAATGTTAACATGCCAATATTGTTGACAGCATGTATGAATTGTAAGAGTAATGGGTTATTTATATGTTACTTTAGCTGGTCTTTGCCATACGGTTAAGTACTTAGAATGTTACAACAGAAAAAAATCTTATTTATGTAATTTGCATGTGGTGATACCAATTGCTGCCACAACATTAACTATAAATTAATATTGTTGTGTGTGTATGGAAGATAATAAGAGGGAGTGAGAGAGAGAGAGAGAGTACATAAAGGCAGTATAACGGCTCTATTGGCATTAATTTGCAATGCCTGCATTACTCTGAGCAGCAAAGGCACAAGTGATTTGCTTGAGATAATGCAGTAACTCGCCTGGGAGTCAGGTGTTGAAACCAGACTGGATGACTCCCAGTCTGCTGCACTAATGGTTAGATCACAGTTCCTTCCCCAGATTCATTGTGTGTGCCGTAGATGGTCTATTGATAAAGAGTGGACTTCATTCTCCATGTCTGCCAATCTGGTACCTTTCATCAGCATTGTATTTATTCAGAGGGAAAAAGAAAAGTAAGGAGATGTGCACATTTATAAGATAAATAGTTTTAAAAGAAAATCCTAGCTGACGTATTACTGTGACTCTTTGTTAATGTACATTGGTAAATTCTGGCTCCTTCTCAGACTCAGGTTGGCCACTCCTGGTCTAGTGCCTCTGTAGTTTGGAATCATTCATCATTTTCAATTTTCAGGGGTATATGAAAATAAATTTTCCTCTGCAGTGAAACCTGATGAAAAGGTCTCAGTGCAGGAAAGCTGTTCTTTTCCCATAGGGTAAGTCCACTAAGGATGATTTCTTTCCTAAAAACCAGGTGGGCAAAAAGGATGAGGCAGCACTCTGAAAAAACAACCAGCCCTCTTCTGGCTTTTTGCATTCGTCATTCTCAGCTGTTGACTTAAGAAAAGGCCTTCACTGTTCTGTGAGAGAGACTTTGTGTTGATACAATTAAAATAGGCTAGATGCCCAACTGGTCTAAATTGGTGTAGTTCCACTGAAGTCAGTGGAGTTACACTGTGTTATGTGAGCTGAGGATCTGGCTCAGAGTATTCATGGAGTATATATAGGATCATATTCATCACTGGTATAATTTCATTGGCTTCACACCAGGAAGGAACTTGCTTTATAATGTTAGGAACTCAGCAGCATGGATGACATTTGCTGCTGTGCAGAGTCCACACAAAGTCTATACACCATTTAAGTCTTATTTAAGGCCTCAGAATTAAGACTAAAATGGGACTTAAGTGGGGCATAGGACTTGTGCTGTTCCTCTGAATTAATTAATTTCACCCTGTGTGTATATCTGCGAGTAGAATGTAATCAGTCTTGACTGATATCACGCAATGGTGCTCCAGTATTTGGCCAAGAAGCTTTCGTGGGTTGATATTGGATCTGTAACATTAAACATTATTTATGGAATAGAATAGAATAGTAGTCAGCTGATCCTATACTCTGTGTAGCAAAGTTCATGTAGAAACTTTTGCTTTCCTCTTTTTACTAGGGTTGTATGAAACTGAACATAGCTATGATTGCAAAATGCAATGTTTACCCCCTAATGGAGCACATACAGTGGAGCCCCGCTATAACGCGACAAATGGGATCCAAGAAATCCCATGGCGCTAAATGCGGGGTCGTGTTATAGTGGGGTCTCAGTCCCTGGCAGGCGGGGGCTGGGGCTTCTCTCCTCGCTGCCCAGCAGGGGAGAGAAGCTGTGGCCTAAGGCCTGCTGGGACAGGGGACTCTGGGGCTGCAGGCGCCAGTGTCCCCTGCCCCTGGCAGATGTGGGGGCCACGGCTTCCACAAAGAACTCCAGGGCTGCAGTCTGCAGCCCCAGAGTTCTCTGTCCCCGGCAGGCCTGGGGCCGCAGCTTCTCTCCTCTGCTGGGCAGCGGGGAGAGAAGCTGTGGCCTTGCGCCTGCAGTCCAGAGTTCTCTGACCCTCGCAGGCATGGCCGCGGCTTCTCTGTGCGCTGCCCAGCAGGGGAGAGAAGCCGTGGACCCCGCGCCTGCTGGGGACAGAGAACTCAGGACTTGGGAGCCACAGTATAACCGCGCTATATCCAGTTTCATGTTATACTGGGGCACATTATAACGGGGCTGTACTGTACATGTATTGGCTATTAAACAGATATTTAAACATGGTGGTGTTTTGGTTTTGTCTTTCTCTGGAGCAGACAGTCTGACTCATTGCTGGTGGAGACCTGAAGGAATGATGTAGGGGTTAATCTGTTTCCTCTTTTGCAATGAGTAAATGGCTGTTGAAATTCAGTAGAAAACCAGAAGATACTGTAAGAAATTTGTTTTTAACTGCAGCGCTGGAGTCATTTTCCTTGTAGTGGAGAACAATCCAGGTGATTGTCTTGTGGCTATCACTTCAGTCCAAAGGGTTGGGAACCAATGGTTCTTTTCTAATGTTTTTTGCTGTCAAAATTGACTCTGAGAACAGGGCTTTTTTTCACTATAAGGCTGGTCATGCAGTTCACCAAGGACCAGAATATCCAAATCCCCTCTTTCCACCCCTAGTCCAAATCTCCTACAAAAGATGGGCTTTCCTGAAATGATCAGTACCTCTTCCAATAGCTATTTGGTTTAAGAGCCCCTCAAAAAGAGTCCAGCTCCATTTTTGTTTGTACTTGTAGGTTCCAGGCCCAGTCCCTTGATCTTGGGTCTACATGCATTGGGTGTGCTGTGAAGGCAACTCGCTCATTCCCTGGGAAAGGAGTACTTCAGGCTACTCTTTTGCACTGTCCCTGAGAGAGTACAAACAGATTGGTGATGATAGTGTCCAAAGGAAACTGCTTTTGAATGGAGGGTAGAAGTGAGAGGAGGCCCGCGGTGATGAGTAAAAAAATAAGAGTTTGGAGCTATATTTTGGATTGAAATACATTTTGGTATGAAAAGAACAATTCCAACAATGAGCAACAGGAGAAACAAAAAATTGTGTGTGTGTTTGGTGAATTGCTATTAACAAATCTGTGCAATAAACTCCATGTGGGCACTCTTCCAATCACAAAAATGATAAAAATAATGCTTAGCATAGTTGTCAGTGATCACTCAGAGTTTGTCATTAGTATGTGTGTTTCTTCTTGTGTCAAATATTGAACCACAGCTTTTCCATCAGGAATCATTTGCAGAATTAAAGTAACACTGTTGGGCTTTAAATCAAGCCCATACAGAAGAACTACTGGGTGAAATCCTGACTCCACTGAAGTTAGTGGCAAAGCTCACATTGACTCTAATAGAACCAGGATTTCACTCACTATATATAGCAGGCCAAACCCTTCAGTACTTACACAGTTGCTTACCTTAACGTATATAGGAGTTTTGAAAGAGTTAGAGCTTCAAGATTTAGCCCATAGTGCTGCCAGATTATGTTGAAGAGGAGATAAATTGTCAAAGGCTGGCCATATAAACTTTAGCACTTTCTTACTGTTAGAGCAGCAAATTAGCCATGCAAGTATCCATGCTGCTTGGTTCTTGGATAGAGTGTTTTGGATCATTTGCTTGATCTTATGAGAAATTTTTTTCTGCTGGAGTTGAACTAATTTACCGCTCAGTCTAATTTCTCTGGATATGTTTAAACCATATTCATTTTTTCTCAGTAATTTTCTAGATATTGTGATTGATATTTGTAAAACACAATAAAAATGAATGCAGGGCCAGATTCAGATGCAGTATGTTGGCTTCTCAAAGTAGAACTCTTTGAAGGTTGTAGTGGTGGAAAAGTTCATGGGTGGAGGTTGTAATGGCACAAAACATCCACTAGAGGCCCTGCAGGGGGCCAGCACAGCCCTAGAATTGGTGGAACAACAGAGAAACTGGAGGATACATTGATTAAGCACATCAGCTTCCATTGGAAAAATTCCTGTGGCACCCCGATGGGATTTAAATTGCGATCTAATCTTGTATTTCATTACAAGCTAAGTTCAACTGGCTTTCCTGGCCAGTTTCAGGAACAGAATGGAACCAACTCTCATTATTTTAGATATCAAAGATCTTCCTGTGTCTCTGTGGGTATCTGTCTGGTTCTTTCTGATCCTCCCCGTCCATCCTTATATCAGTCACATATCCCGTTCTTTGTACTTCTTGACCAAATGTACCGGAGTCTCCTAACCTCCTCTCCTGCCTCCTCTCCTTCAAATCAGTTTGGGGGCTGCCTAGGAGAGGTAGAGCCATTAAGTCTACTGGCTCTGGCATTGTCTCTTAAAACCCCTAAGTAGAAGCTGTTGAGCAACTTTTATAAAGGGGCTCCTCCTTACTGCTGGAGCCTTCCACATAGTCCCCTATTGGGAAGTACTTAATCAAGAATATTTTACAGGAACACCTGCTAATGACAGATCCAGTAATAATAATTATTAAAGAGCATCCCCACATTTCTCACAATACATCGTGTTACTGAAACTGGCATCTTAAATAACTTCCTCCCTAATTTAAGAAGCAGCTTTGCAGTTCACCTTTAAGAGACTGAGATGTTATGGCTATCACAGTTACTAGTTAGTCATGTGCTTTTATGAAGTAGCGATAACAATAACTTACAGGATTGTAATCTTTATAGTAGGAAATTTACTGCAGATAAAAAAAGATATATTACAAAACCAGGATGAATAAGATTCCATTATTGCTCATGACGTACAACTGGCATTTGTCAAGGCTGAGGAATCTGCACTAAGGGAAGATTGTATCTCATTAAAACATTTCCCATGTGAAGAAAAAAACAAAAGCCAAGTGACACAAAGAGCCACTCAGCCATACAGAGATGTTTCATGTATAGAAACAACCACTCTCCAGAAGGATTAGCCGTATAAAGGTTCAAGTGAAACAAGACATAATTTTGACTAAGTTGGCTCTCCTGGGGGTTCATTAAACCACACATGGAAGCACTCATTAGGGCTTGCATCTTTATTTTTCCAGTAACACAGTAGAAATAACAATGAGGGGGGAATATAAAATATTTTATTACAAAGCACTAGTGTAAATTGTTGTAGCTTCATTGACTTCAGTGGAGCTGTTCTGACTTACACTGGCTGATATCCTTGATCTGGTCCTTTGTTCCATGTGGATGCCACATCACAATGCAAACTCTGAACTATCCCTAGTTTGGGTTTTCCGAAAGCTAAGAGTGGGGTTTTTTTTTTCTCTCTTTTTTTTTTAAACACTCCTGCTTTTTTGTATCTCTAGATCCTTCCCTTTGATCAGTTCCAGAATCACTAACAAGTTTTCCAAGACCAAAGTTAATGCTCATGACCACCTTAAATCAAGTCCTGCCCATATTGACTATTAATATTATTTCTCATGATACATATTGGATTAACTTGTCATCATTCACACACGCTGCTCAAGAAAGGCCAAGGACCTTCATTTCGAAAGGAACACTTGGGTTACAGCTATACTACCCACTGGATCGACGGGTAGCGCTCAATGTAATTGCATCCCTTCTAGACACGATAAATCAATCCTGAATCGACTCCTGTACTTCACCTCGGCAAGAGGAGTAAGCAAAGTCAGCAGGGGAGCAGCTGCAGTCAACTTTCCACCGTGGGGACGGCCAGGTTAGGTCGACTCTCCCTAACCCCCCATAGTGTAGCCCAGTCCTTGCAGTTTAGGACCAGGGAAATGAGCAGAGATGTTTCTGTTACAAACTACCTAGAATTTCAGGGTGTTCAAATTCAGTGTTTTGCTTTGGTCCTATATTACTCTATGGTCTAGAATTTTAGAGCCTCATTCAAAGTCTCCTGAGATCAGTAGGCTTTGGATCATGCCCTTGAACTGTAGATCCACATGTACTTCTAAGGAAGAAAATATCTGGGATAATGATAGCAAGAAATAGGTGAAAAGAGCTTCAAGTTCATATCAGTGCGAATGAAAGTAATCTTGTCAAGACTTGCCTAGTGAATAGATGGCAGAATGTGAAAGAAGGAAAGGAGAAGTATTATGTAATTTAATCAAATTCTGCAAATAGCAATATGATTGAAAGATTGTGCATGAGGGAAGAGGTGAATGTTTTACAGCTGAGATTATTGTGGCCACTTGGCTAGAATTCAGGACTATAATGATGGAATTTTAAAATTTATTGGGACAAACGAATCTGCTCAACATTATATAAATTGTCATGGAACAAATTTCAGCATAGGACAAAAGACATATTAGAGTATCTGATGTACAGTGATCTTTAAAATATCTTGTGACAAAAGCCGTACAAATGATAGAAGGATTTAGAAAAAAAATGTATCAAGACTAAGCACAGATCCTAAGAATGTCTCAAAGTCCTTATATACCTACTGGTTAGTAGATGACAAAAATAAGTTACATGCCTCAGAATTCCAAAGTCTTTTTGAAAGAAAAACAACTCTAAGACTGCAGGAAGAGAGAAGAAAGCTATGGGAAGCAGCTGTGTAAGGTGTTTACATTTCAAGGAATATAACAGCTAAGAGGTCATTGATTTTGTGTTTGCATAAAATATGGGAATGTGTTTGAATACATTGGATGAAATTCCATCCTAAGATACATCTGCCCAGTGAAGTGAGTCATAATTGTGTATGCATTCTAATGGCAAAATTTGGCCCATTTTCTATAAACCACACAGTAGATGTGAGAAGATGTACAATCGCCATTTTAAATGTCAACTTTTGCCTGCAGTTACCATGTTTATTGATCATACTAAATATAGGGAAATACTGGTGTTTGTCAGATAACTGTTTTTTTGTAGCAAATGTTGACTTTTTAATGGTGATCACTCTAGGAAAGGTGTATGAAGCGACAGTAGAAGAAATAAAGGAGTTTTGATAATCTATACACAAGGTGAGTTTAATTGACAGAACACCTCTCAACCAGAAAATGTGCTTCTTAGTTTAAAACACAGAGTTCTCTCACACTATTGCTGTTATCCTAATGGGTAGGAAGCTATATGCTAAGGATAGAAAAGTTTAACTGCAATTAATACATTTATGTTACACGCAATTGCAAAAGCAGGAAAAAATAGTTTTGAAATTTTGTTTCAGTTTTATAGATTTTTAAGTCAGAACTGACCATTGTAATAATCTGAGCTGACCTCTTACATAGCACAGGCCACAGAACTTCACCCAGCGAATTGCTGCATTGAGCACAGTAACTTGTAGTTGAACCATAGCAAATCTTTTATAAAAAGATCCACACTTGATGTAACTTGTCCAAGTGATGGAGAATTTGCCACATTCCTCAGTAATCTGCTCCAATGGTTAATAGCCTTCCACCTTCAAATTCGCAACCAATATCTCCCTGTTAGTGAGAATCAAGTCTAAAATGGCTGTCCCCCTGGTTACTTCCTCCACTTTCTGAAACAAAAACTTGTCCCCAATACTTTCCAATAACTTATTGGAAATTGTAGGGGTTTGCTATATTACTTTTGCAACAGATGTCTGGGTAGTTAATGTCCCCCATTATTACCAGGTCTTGTGTTTTGAATATTTTTATTTGTCCTAGAAATGACTCACTCACCTCTAAACTTTGCCTGTAAACTTTCCATTTATAAAATGGGTTTTCTTGCTTCTCTGAATCTAAAGATTGTCTTGTCAGTGTGCAGTTAACTAATTAGAACCAAAACCCCGGAATCAACACCTTGTCCTGTGGGGTGGCTAGATATGGATCTGAACTTGGTAACACAGGGTTATATTTAAAACTAACATTTCCTCATTTTGCTGAGGTCATTGTTAAACTGAACCAACAGCACCAAGTGGCATGAACTTCCCCAGGTTATTTTAATAAATGATTACAATGAACTATGGGCCAGGCCTGTGGGTAAAACTATGCCGTACTACAGAATTGGAATCCCATTGCACTACTTGCACTAGTAGACACTGTGCCCAATAGAATGTGATAGCAGAATCAGACCCTATCATCTCTCCTATTTAAATACAGAAATTGTCCCAGAACCATTCCAATAATATACTTCTCCTTTCCAGTTCTGCTCTGTCCTGAAGTTCAATGCATTTGCATGGACATTTCATTAGAATAAGCCTGGCAGTGATGATGACTATTAAAGTAATTGAATATACTTTTACGTAATCAGAAGATAATTGAATTTTGAAACTGCCCTAAAAATGTGCTAAAAATGATTTTAACCTAGCAAGTGTTGGACTCTTGGGATTTTATGTATGGGTGTGTTTTTAAGATAATAAAATGTTCCTTACACTACAGCAGGGGAATTCTGATTAGAAATGTAACAAACATCTTTACAAATGACCACGCACCATTCCTATATTTTACAAGGGTGCCTTATCTTAAAATACTGGGGTAAAATGAAGTAGAATAGAGGATAACAGAAAAAACCTTTGGGGGAAGAACATTAGCCTCCCAGGGAGGAAATCCTACCAGACACCATGTTATCAAATAAGTAAAAATATATACAACTTTTTTTTTTTTCAATCCTCTGCCAATCATCAAATCTCAGACTTATTTGGGGCCTGGTCCAAAGCTCTTTGAAATCAGTGGGAGCTTCTCTGTTGAATTCAGTGAGCTTTGGATCAGGCCTTTGTTGCACCAAAATATTTTCACTATTTGGTCAATATTTGAAACAAAAAATGAAAAAGTGTCATTTGCCTTTATCTCATTGTCCCAAACGTCAGGGTAGTTTGACTGTGCCTGGTCCTGTGCAAGGATGTGCAGAGCCTTGTTCAACTTTCAGACCATATGAGGACTAGCCATAATGTTGATCCTTGCACTCTCAGTACATTAGGGTTGGGGGATTATGGCCCCAGATCAGAGCCATGAGGAAGCTCGGCATTTCATTTGTCTGTGATAGTGCATGTTGTACTCTTCCTGAATGCTCTGGAGGCATTTTGTCTATTTCATTAGAGACTCCAAAAACTGAATGGACAATAAAAACTGAGCTACCCTCTCAACAATGAAGCTGGATCTTCTGGGTCATGTTTGAGGCCAATTGTCACAGCAGTATGAGGAAGCTTAAGCTATGTGCCAAGGTTGTTGTTTAGTTATTTAGAATCCAGAGTCCAACACTTATTACTGGCTTGTAGTCACTCAAAAAAATTCAAACCCCATGTGCCTGAAGCTAATCTCAATTTAGACTGGGTTTATGCCTGTGCAATTCCATGATGTTGATGGAGTTACTTCTGATTTGCACTGAGAGCAAAGGTACAAGTGAGAGCAAAACCAGGCCTTGCATTTAGAAGTTCACGAGCCTTTACCTTACCATAGTAATTCATCTTTCAACTGGGAATCTTTTAAATCGTGTGAAGTTTTATGTGTAGGGTTTTTTCCATATAGAACTATAATTAAATTAAAACAATATTTCACTGATGAATACTTTGTTTGCAATAGGAGTAAACGGGGGCCACTATAATCATTTTATCTGTCATTTGAAGTGTTACCATGTAAACCTGCTGTTACCATGTAAACCTACATTCAGTAAACACCGCTATTCTCTTTCCCTGTCTAATTGGAGATGACATTTGGTTAAGTAGGGCCACAAAGGGTATAGCTGCTAGGAAGATGCATGCAGCGGAGAAGTGCAAGATGCCCACATTTTGTTTAAGAAACAGCAAGAGGACTTTTTTACATAACCGTACATCTTTATATTGTTTGAGAAATCAGTATCTGTTTATCAAACATAGGAAATAGGATAATGAGAGTCTCCCTCCTTTGAAAGTTTACCTGATAGGGAATGCTGATTAGCAGTACAGACATTTGAAAAGACTGATGTTTACCTCTCTTGGTTTTCTGTTTGATGACCAGTTTTCACATTCAGAAAGGATTCACTTTATCTTGGCTCAGGGCTTATTTACTCTAGGAAACAAGATTTTATACCTAATAGGTTACAAGTAACTCTATATGCCAACAAGAGTATTACCACATTGTTCATAACTACATCATGAGCGGGATGAGGTTACAGCTCTGAGAAATATCATGAGAATGGCTTAATTTAAACCACTGCCCATTCTATGCTAAAAGAACATATTTTAGTCCTTTATCACTTTTTTACGTTCTCTTCATGTGAATGAGATATAATATTGTGAATGATATGAAGGGCCATACCAAATTCATGGTCCATTGTGCTCAATTTCATGGCCATAGGACTTAAAAAGTAGTCAATTTCACCTTTTCAGATATTTACCTCTGAAATTTCATGATGTTGTAACACTGGGATCCTGACCCAAAAGGTGGTCATGGGGGAGGGGAGAGAGGTTGCATCCTCACTTCTGCACTGCCTTCAGAGACGGGCTGTGAAGGCAGCAGCTCCCCAGAGCTTCCTGCAGCTACAGGAGGTTGCCGGAGGTGTGTTAATTTCCCCTGTACTGCTGGCAGTGCCCTGGCCAGGAGCCCCTAGCTGCTAGTCCTGGCCAAGCTGGGAAGGGATAGGACTTGTTCTTCCCCTGCAAGGCCGTTCTCCAGGGAAGATCAGACCCACCTCTAGCAACCCCCTGAGACTGCAGACTCCTGCTGCCCAAACCCAGAGCTTCCTACAGCCAGGACAGAAACCCAGAGGTGGATCTGAACTCCCCCTGAGAGCAGCTGTGCAGGGGAAGGGTAGGTCCTGTCCCTCCTCCAACTGGATGGGACTATCAGCTGGAGCCCAGGCCATGGAAGGATCCCCGGGCTGGGGTACCCCCAACCATACGCCTCCAATAGCTAGATTTCACAGAGGAAGTCTGATTTCACAGTCTGACATTTACACCACCATGAATTCAGTAGGACCCTAATAATATGGGGGTTATTTTGACATGTGTGTTCCAGCAGGCACTAAGAGTCTGAGTATTTACAGTCATACAACACCCCTGTGAAAAAGCTATTATCCTCATTTGACAAGTAGGGAAACAGTGGCTCTGAGCTGCAACCCATTGAATTCAGTGGGAGGTTATGTGATATACCCAAAGACACACAGGAAGTATGTGGCAGAGCCAGGATTTGAATGTGGGTCTCCTAATTCCCTTTTGCTGTTTCTTAACCACAAAAACGTCCCTTCCTTTCACCTTGATGCAAACATCATTAGTGCTGGAAGCTATTCTCACAGTGATCGTCATTGATTGCTAATACAGGTGACAACTAAATTAACTCCAACTAATTTAAATTATGCTGTGCCTTTACTTCTCTTCTCCTTATGTATTTTCCACTTGTTATTTTTTTATTTTCTTAGGCTACTAAGCTAATTTTAGGAAGGAGATATGTCGTGTGGTCTTACTGATGTTCCACACCATCTATATCCCACATGTGTGTTCAGTTCCATTAGAATAATCCTCAGTGACAGTCTGAATATAGCCAAGGGCCTTTCCTGATTGGCATTATTAATATGTTAACTAATATCCTAGGAGATCATTACCAGCCTCCATAATCTATTCATTTAAGTAGTGTCGTGTAGATTTAAGACCTTTTCACAGAAATTCCCAATTACTTTTTTCCATGATGAAATCTGAACATGCCTTAGAAACCATTTAGATCAGGGGTGGGCAAACTACGGCCCGTGGGACACATGTGGCCTGCCAGCTATTTTCATCCAGCCCGCGCGGTGGAGCCAGGGGGCATGGCCAGAGGCCCTGGCCCAAGGGCCGTGCCACAGGTCCCCAGCCAGGCCTCCCTCCACTCCCTGATTGGGGCCAGCCGGGCGAGGCTGGCATGCCGCGGATCCCCACGCTCTCAGACCCGCCTGCCCTGCGCTCCCTGGCTGGGGGCCAGGTTGAGTGTGGGGAGTCATGGGTCCCCGCGCTCTGGGACTGGGGGCACGGCCGAGAACAGGAAGCTGCTGGGCCTCACGCTTCCTGGCCGAGGGCCGCATAGAGCACAGGGAGCTGCGGGTTCCCGTGCTCCTGGCCGGGCCCGCCCTGCGCTCCCTTGCTGGGGGCACGGCCCAGCATGGGAAGCCACTGGGCCCTGCGCTCCTGGCCAAGTGCCCCGTCTTGCGCTTTCTGGCCAGGGGCCGTGTGGAGCACGGCCGCCGCACTCCCTGGCCAGGGCGGGGTGGAGAGTGGGGAGCCCCGGGTTTCCGCGATCCCATGCCGGGCCCACCCTGCACTCCCTGGCAGGGGGTCGGGTGGAGCGCAGGAGCCACGGGTTCCTGCGCTCCCAGCCCCGCCTGCCCTGCGCTCTCTGGCCGGGGGTCAGGTGCAGCGCGGGGAGCCATGGCCTCGCACTCCCTGGCAGGAGCCAGGTGGAGTGCAGGGGCCATGTCGAGGAGCGACTGGCTGAGTAAGGTAAGGGGGGGTAGATGGTGGGGCCCCGGGGTATGTTGGGGGGATATCAGGAGGGGACAGTCAGGGAACGAAGCAAGGAGACTTAGATGTCGGGTGGAGTCCCAGGGTGTGGTGGTTAGGGTGGTGGGATCTCAGGAGGGGGTAGTCAAGGAATAAAGCAAGGGGACTTAGATGCGGGGGGGGGGGGTAAGGTCCCAGGAGGTGGTGTTTAGGGTGGGGGTGATCTCGGGAGGGGGCAGTCAGGGAACAAAGAACAGGGGGGCTTAGATAGGGGATGGGTTTCTGGGGCAGCAGTTAGGGTGGGTGGGGTCTCTGGAGGGGACGATCAGAGACAAGGAGTGCAGGGGGGTTGGATGGGTCGGGGGTTCTGAGGGGGGCAGTAAGGGGGCGGGAAGTGGGTGGGGGTTGGGTAAGGGGCGGGGTCAGGCTGTTTTGGGAGGCACAGCCTTCCCTACCTGACCCTCCGCACAAATTTTTAACCCCAATGTGGCCCTCGAGCCAAAAAATTTGCCCACCCCTGATTTAGAGGGTCAAGGTAACTCAGATATGTCTCAAATGAGTTGCAGTGGAAGGTCACATGTGACTATGATTCCTGGAGGCTAGCTCATACCTGGAGTCAAATAACTGCTGTTGGCATGAGATTCTCCTCTTGGGGTGAGGATAGTGGGCAGACGCAAGGCCACGGCCATCTACTAGTCTGTGAACTAAGTCAGCGCAGGGTGCTGCCGATGGTGCATCCTGTAAAAGTGAGTTGCAAGATTTTGTCCCAAGCTCTCTCGGAGCGTTAGGGCCATTGTGCTCTGCGCTCTGTACACTGCCAGCTGCAGTGACAAATCACAGGTGGATTTGGTATGTGCCTGTGAACTTTTCTGGCTGACTAGAATCAGGTGTCCAATCAGATGTTTATTTTATATTTCCAATTATGTTAACTTACCAGTGTTGGTATCTTTTAGTATTTGTTACTTAGTACAGGTAAATAATGTATGGGAAACAACAGAAGGCCAAATTATGGGTTCCCAGTGTTAGTGCATTGATGTCGGAACAGGGTGCTTCCCTCGCCTGCTGCCCTCAGCTGTGCCATGAGAAGCAGACTCGCCTTCCAGCCCTGAAAGTGAAGGGGGGGCATTAATTTCATCAGCAGTGGTTAAAGCCCCCCAAAGGATGTGCCAGGGTGGGATGGGGAAATGGCTGGGATGGATGTGCCAGGATGGGACGGCCATGTCCCTATAGCTCCAACCAATGGCTGGAGGGGAGCATGTTACAGCTTTTCTAAAGGTGGAGCAAGGGCCACTGGTAAGGGTGTTTCTTTCAGTGGCCCTTGAGGCATTATTCTTCTATCTGTTGTATGCACATCTGATGCTTCCACCCACTGCTGCTTCTTCCCAATCTCCTCAGTGTAGGTGTGGCTTTTAGGGAAATATTCCAACCTCTACTGTCAACCCACTGTCTGTAAACTGTCAGCTGCCTCCCGACTCAAGGTCATGGTACTCCTTCAGCTCCCTGTTTCAGAGCTTGCTCAGGAAGTGCCTCAAACTCATTTTTGGCTTAAATGTCTCTCTCTCTCTCACACACCCCTCTTCCCTCTCCCCATTTCAAATAGAAAGTGCATAACACCACACAGAGTGCTCATTTAAAACCTAATTTGCAATCAGAGTCTCGTGAGGGAGCCCTTATAGCCACACAGATTTCTCTCTAAAGTCAGTGAAGCACAACAACATCACAGAGGTCTGCCCACATGGATCAGACTGCAGGATTGGGGCCGTAAAGAACAGCAACCTTTAGGTGTTCAAAAATCTTCTTGGACAATATGAAACTGCAAAATCTTCAGTTATGCTCTGAGATTTGGGAGGCACTCAGATTCTGCAATGATGGATGCTAATATAAGGCCCTAGTTTAGATAACAAGACAGTTTAAGAACCTAGATAGAGACTATGTCTGGTATAATTTTAGAAAGCAACTATGAATATTAATTTGAATATTTAAAATGATTGTAGAAACAGCATAATTCCTCAAGTATTTATGCGGAATCCTTAAAAACCAAGGGGTGATATAAGTATCGGAGAGCCGAGACATTATACCAGTGAGAGAGATCAGATGTTTTATTTTATTAATACACCCAGAGAGTAAGTCTGAGATGAGTGCAAGAATTGTTCCTATATTTCAAGAAGAAAGCAAACTGATTTTAAAAGCCACTTTGGACATCAGGTCAAGAGCCACTAAAATATATCTTCTGTATTTTCTCTTTGATCAACTCAGCAGTATTACTCAGCAGGGCAGGTAGGGTTAGAGCCATTTTGGCTTTTTATTTAAATGTTCTTTGCTTCTCAGATGAGTAACAGTATTTTGGCACATGAATGACTGCTTTTTTTTTTTTAAGGGCTATAATGGGTCAACTGTCATTGCCAATTGACTTAAGATATTTAACAACCAATAGAAAGGAAAACTTCATGTCTGTGTTAGTCCCTGAGCACTACTGGCCAGATCCTCAGCTGGTGTAAATGGCATAGCTCCACTGGATGTCCATAGAACTATGCTGATTTACTTACATCAGCTGAGGAACTGGTCCAACATCACAAGCCTCCATTTGCTGTCAGATGCAGAATGGGGTATACTTTACATGCATTATCTCAGGCGTCTGCTCTCAGTTATACTGCTGTAAATCTAGACTGAAAACTCCACGAAAGTGTGGATTTACACTGAGAGTAGAATTTGGCCCCAAGTTGTTAAATTAACTTCAGTCACGGACAGGAGTGGTGCCAGCTTTTTTGCCGCCCTGGGTGGTGGTGAAAAAAAAAAGGCAGAGAAGCTGCCACCAGCGGCGAAATCTGCGAGCAGCCCCCGCCTCCGAATTGCCACCGAGAACTTCAGCGGCTTTGAGCTGTGCTGCCGAATTGCTGCCGAGGCCGGCAATTCACCGTCCCCCAAAGACTGCCGCCTAGGTCGCCTATTGGCTAGCACCAGCCCTAGTCACAGATGTAATAAACTTCATTGAAATTGAACAAGTGAATTACAATTTCAGGGCCATTTGGTAATATCTGAGTGAGGCGAGCTGACAGAGAGAATAGCTTGTAGCAGCTGTGGAAGGGAGAAGAGAATCCAAGAGGAAAATGCAGCTCTGGAATAGAAGGGAAAGTAGCTAGAGGAAGGGAGTTAAGAAGACATTCTAGTGCATTCTTAATGGAGGGGATGGGAAGAAAAAGAGAGGATAGAGAAAGTTTGGGGAAAGGATCTAAGCAGCTATAACAAAACAAGCAACTCTTTCCTCTTCCTTCAACTCATCATTTTCATTTCTAAAATATGTCCAATAACATGGTATGCTTTTTCTTCAGCAACATTATGACTAATATTTATTTACAGTATACCTTTGCTTGCATCTATAATCACAATCCTCATGATACTAGCTATCTGCATTAGAATCACAATTCTAGTGTATTTCCTTCTTCATGAGGCACGCTCCTATCCTTGAGCACTGGTAAGATGTTTTCTGTTCTTTTCTTTTTGCTTCAGTGTGTGTTCTGCTATGACTTGGTGTGGTGGAGATTGTACCGCATTGGCCCCTTTTGGGGTCAAAGGGGGGCACAGGATCCCCGCCTCTTCTACACCTCCACCTGTCCTACTACCCCTTTGAGGTACCATTCTTTGGGTCTGGGGGCCGGCGTCCTTATAACCCTACCTGCTTGTGGGAAAGCGCCACCCAAAGCCCCTTTGACCTCAGCCTCTATGGCAGTGTGGCCCAGCGGCCAGAGTCTCTGAGCACTCCGTCTATAACAGCGTGGCCCGACGGCCAGAGCCTATAGATAAACAGCCTCTACGGCAGTGCGGCCCAATAGCCCGAGTCTTTTGGTGCAAAGTCTCTACAGCAGTGCGGCCCAATGGCCAGAGTCTCTCGCTCGCCCCTCCCCTTACCAGCCAAAGTCACTACACACGCCGCCTCTGCAGTAGTGTGGCCCAATGGTCAGAGTCTCTGAGAATAAGTTGAGTCACAGGAAAAAAAGGGGGGGTTAACAACCCCCAGTGTGGGAGCCCAGGCCCTCCCACCTTCACTGGGCTCCGACCCAGGGCCCTGTCCAGGCGGCGTACTCCCACCCGGGGTCAGCGGGGATCCAGACTGCAACACGCTGACCTTCCCTTCCCTGGGTCACTTCCCACCAATCCTCTGTAGCTCCGGTAACTGCAGAGTCTCTGGGATCCTCAGCAGCCGCCGCCGCCGCTTGCTGGGGTCTCCTTGGCCGCTGATCCGCTCTCCCGGATCTTCAGCTCTCCCTGGTAGAGGCTGTACCTGGTCGGGGGCTGGAGCCTCTGCAGTGTCCTTCCTTTCTGGCAGCCAGCCCAGACTGACCAATCTGGCAGACTTTTATACTGCTCTGACAGCGTGAGCATGCCCAGTAGGACTTCCAGGGGCGGAGCTTCCTCTGCTAAGAGGGAGTGGTTAACCTCCTCTATCCCAGTGTGGGGCTGGTCTCCCCCCTCACACTTGGCCATGTCATGACCTCTGTCTCCTAACAGCTCCAAGTGGCACAAGTATCCAAACAAGTTATGTCAGGGTGTGATGTGTGGACATGCATCCCCTACTGTCCAAATAAGGCATTATAAATTTAACTTACAGAGTGTGTGTGTGTGACTTTTACAAAGTTAGGCTCCCAGCCTGCTAGTGAAAACTCTTTCCAGCTCCTTCAGCTCATGGTCCCTACTAAGTTGTTGCTAAGTGTGTTCTAAAGCTAATATAGATGGTCAGAGTGAGGCTCTGATGTCAGCGCTCCAAGGATTGTGTATGTATCACATCAAACTGATGTGAGCGGTTTGTACTCCTGTTGGGGTCTCTGCCTATCAAGGCTCACTAAAGACCATCCACAACAGTGAGAAGTAGTGTCCTGAGGCTATAACAATTTTCATTATTTTCTGTGGGCCTGATTTTATCTCTTACTTGCATTGAGAAATACATTACTGAGCATGGAGTTCTGTTTGCTTCAATGGGACTACATCTGAGTGGACACCATGTCAGCACTATATGACTAAGTAGAGAATGAGGCCCTGTGTGTTTACTGAAAGAGCCAGAGTGGGTTGGCCTTATAAACAAAATGTTATGTACAGCATCACAGTAACAGATGAATCGCACAAACTAAACACGTCATTTGAACTAAATCCTTGTGCTTGTTAGGTATTTTTTTAAGGTATGAAGTGAAGCAAAATAGCAAAAAGAGGTATGATATGAAATCAGAATTAGGCTGTAACCTCTTGATGAACCTCAGCACGAGCCTCTTGAATGTGAGGGACTGTGTGAGGGGGAAAAAATTACATGCGTGTGGGTTTGAATAAGAACCAACATTTGGGGTATGGTATAAAAACAACCTCAGAAATAAACCACACCATTGGCCCAATCTTGCTTCTACTGAAGCAAATTTCATTGGGAGCAGAATCCAGGTTCATGTACTATCAATCTGTCCATAGAAATCAGCTCATATTACTTACCCAGTGAAAATGAATAGGGATAAATTTTTGTCATATGCAACAAGTAGTTATGTTACCACTTTCCAAACGAAAGAATCCTTTCTTTTTCAAAATTCAATCATAAGCAACTTATATTGGAGCCAAAAGTTGCATATGCTTTCAATATGAACAGAAAAGTGTTATTCTGGAAAACAACTTTGTGATGATGGGTTGTTGGTTTGTTTTTTTAAATCACTGCAGGGAGAGGAGGGGTTTAGCCTTTCACATCTGCAAATATATTTTGTTCAGATAACTTAAGCATTTGTATTTAAAATGGTTTGCTTCTGATGGCTGTTTTGGGTTCAGCTGTTTATGAACTAATCTTAAATTAAAGCTTCTTTCCAGCATTTATTCCCCTGAAATATTTCTTATGTGAATGTATAGAAAGGGAAGAGATTTTGATAGGTTCAGTTTAATCTATGCTGTCAGTCTGGCACGGCTTAATTTTTGTTATGATTATGTCTTAAATGGTATAATAGATGTTTGCTTAGCAGCACTTTGCTATCAACACAAACACACACATGATCTATTCATCAAGGAATTTAAGTATATGCCTAACTTTTAAGCACATGAATATACCTATTGACTACAGCGGGAATACTGGTAATGTTCCCAATGCTTGTGATTTTTATCATAAGTCTCTTGGTATTTAGTGTTTTTCATAAAGCTCTAGGAGTTCAGATAGTTACATGAGGGTCTCAGCTTTTATTTTAAAAAAGAGTAGGTTTCCAGCCCTCATGGTTGCAGAGAAAAGCTAACAGTTCATAAACCAGATGGCAAATCAAAAAGAACCCAAATTTTGTTGTTTTTTAAAATCATATGATTTTTAAATGATTCTTGTGATTTCAGGGGCCTGACTTGTGATTTTTGAAAGCAGGCCTTAGCAATATTGCTGCTAATGTGCTTAAAGATGGCATATTCCTTGCCGAACTGGGAACTGAAATTAACTCAGCTACATGTACCCTGCCCCCTTGTGAGCTGCAGAAGGGTTCACACCACATCCTACTAGAATTCCAGGGCCTAAGAAGGAAATAGTGTTGCTCCACATGTCTGCCCTTCTTACCCTTCAATGTGAGGCGTTCTCAGAGTTTTGAAACCATTTTCTAGCACTGATGCATGAGTTCCATGGTCTATACACCCAAGCCCTCTGGTATTGCAGCTTCTGACAAATAAATAACAGGAATTTGTATTAAAGTACTCTATAGCATTGAAATTCAACCTATCTAGTACAGTTAGAATGGATTTAATGGAATTATACCAGGTTCCTTTTAAAAAAATGCTCTTTTCGTGCCACACTTTTTTTTGCATACATTTCTAACCGCCACCCCCAATATAATCCACCTCTTGTCCCTCTCTTTCTCATTCAGACCTATTTATATATGAATTCAGCATGGTAGCCCAATAGACCCTCACTAATCTGCACCGATGACTGGGGGAGGGTCCTGATATGGATTGGTCAGATGCTGGGCATGAGGAAGAACCCCAGAACTATCAGCCTATGTCAGGGCAAAAAGGACAGAAAAAGCACAGAACGCACCTATTTGTCATACCATGACCAACACTGGCCATGTTCCAGTATGGTAGCAGAATATCATTAGTTTGTGCTTCAGTGAAATTCAAGGCTAAAAATCCAATTTGATTATGGATTTTGTAGTTTTGTTATTCACCAAAGTACACTTTAGTGAGGTTCAGCTTTTTAGATACCATAATGGGTACAGTGTGTACAAGACACTAAACAAAATTCTGTTGTATTGTAGATTATCACTGACTCATTCTGTGACCGTAGCATTACATTCAACCTATTCATGACTCAGTTTTACCCTTCTGTACTTCACAGAGCTGTAAAGGGTGTTCTTGGGTGAAAAGAGCTATATAAATGCAAAGGATTTATACAAATATTATTATTATTATTATTATTATCTGTGATGAACTGTTGTCTCAAACGTGTAGCTACAGGAACTGTAATGTCAATACAGTATAGCCATGAGAAATTCTTTGCATGTACCAGTCATAATAAAAGACTGTTAAAAAAAAAAGTTTTCCCCCTATTCCATCAAGAAGTCTGTAATATTACATAATTTACTTGCTGTAATTTTTTTTTCAATTCAGAATTTTTATTATGAAACATATATGGAATTCTTTGACTTGTTGAGAATATAATGGGAGACTAAATAAAAAAAATCCCACAGAACTTAGTTAAAATCATGTTTCCTGGAATTCTCCCTCAAGTAATGCCTGCATGGGCCTGAAAGGGAAAGGATTATTAGTTCCTAAAATTCCATGTTCCTGCTATTCTGATATCTCTTCTTAAACTGGTACTTCTTTCTCTCAGAGCCATGATGGCTTCTTCAGACCTTTCTCCTGATTAAATACATTCAATACAAGATCTAAGCTCATCCAGAGAGGTAACAGAAACTAAAAACAAACAACTGGCCCCAAAATCGCAATATTATAATAGTCATGACTGATCCCTGCTAACCAAGCCCCCAGTTGTACAAAAAATGCCATGCTTATCTTTAAGCATAGGAATAATTCCATTGGTTTCAATTCATAACTGTAGCCTTTTTGTGTTTTCTGTGTTTGTACAATGCCTTGCACAATGGGGTGCTGGTTTAAGACCAGGGCTCCTAGGCATTACCACAATATAAATAAATAAAAATCATATCTTCATGCCCTGAGCTAAGTATATATGAAGGATAAGGGCCCTACCCTACTCAGATTTCAAACACTGAATATTAAATCCAAGTAGACAACAAGTTCATGATCAAAGAGTAAAAAATAACAGAAGAAAACGGTGTTGAGTAAATTTGAAGAATTCATAATCAGTTTGCAGACATTTCACAAGAAGAAAAAGAAGTGAAATTTATAAGGTAAATTCTTTGGTACAAATTATTTGCTCAGCTCTAATTAGGATAAACATTTTTTTTTCATACAAATCAAGGAAATGAGCAGACTCAGATGTTTATTCATTTAAATCTGTGGCAGTTTCATTTATGAATAATTTTGAAACTGATGAATAGTAATGTTCATTTACTGTATAGACAGTTACTATGGATACTTGGATTTCAGGATATGTGGCTTCTTCAGTAACATTTCTGCTAAAGGCCATCTTGATAAACAACAACAAAAAAATGTATTTTTGTTTAAGGTTTTTTTTTTCTTCCCAAAATGTATGAAGATACAGGACAGTACAAAAATATTCCATCTCACAGAATTCATGCTGCATAAATACCCATTGGTTTTAGTTTGCAAATATCTCTATAAGTCTCCTGACCTGATTTGCATAAATAGGGCTTATTTAATATTGAGAGTTAGAGTTCATAAACACACTGTTTTAACAGTCATGTCTGCTTCAGTTTCTCCATGTGACTCTGCTAATACATCTCACTCTTAATGTACAACACACCTCACTGCTTGATTCTCTTGTGTTAGAGCAGCTCTGTCCTGTCAGATTGCATGGAGGTCTTGTGTTATGAACAAGTCATTCTGTAGATGCTGTGACATGCCCATCCCATGCAATTCCTCAATTGAACACAAGTGTCTAAAGGTGAAAGACTCTTACATTTAAGCTATTGTATATTCCCATCTGCCACTCAGTGACTGTCTTTTCTGAATGCAGGATATTCACAGGAAGCCGTATGTGGCTACAGCACCCATGCTCCATCTCATGCAGAGATATCAGGGGCTTCTGTAGTTAGAAGTCCTTGCAAGAGAACCTTTCGCATGACCCATCATCCCTCTGTAGTGGAGAGGAGAATTCCAGAGCCTTTGGGGTCAACCCTACCCTGCCCTTACAGGAGCCTCTGTAAGGGCCACGCACAACAGCAGTCTCAGAATTCACTAGAGTGCATTAACTTCTCCTTTCCCACTCCCTTGTGGGGTGCACAGTCCCCCAAAGTAGACAGGGAGAAGGCAGGACCATGTTCTTATTCCTCCCCACCCCCATTCAGATCAATGGGATTACTCATGTGTAAAGCTAAACAGGTGCGTAAGTGTCTGCAGGATGAGGGCCTCATGTCTCAAAGTGTTACAAGAGCATGGGGGAAAGGTTTGTTTCCAAGTACTCAGATTTCGGACCTCCTAGTTTGTGGAGAGTTTGGAGACAGAATCTGCTTTTCTGTTGAGCACAGATCTTGCTTTTTAACTTTGAATGATCTATAGGCCACCCTGGTGGAGTTTTCTGTAATAAATATGTATCACCTCATATAGAAACAAAAATTTTGCCAAATAGCTCTGTTAGAACAGGGAAGGTATTTTTTTATTAATGTCTTGGGTGGGTTTTTATATGGTTTTAATGGATTGTATAGCCTGAAAAGTAGTTTTGGTACAGCTAAGTATTCCTACGGAGCATTGGCACTTGCTTAGAATCTTAAAAGCTTTTGTGGTAAATGATATCAAAATATTACCTTTTTGAGAGAGCCAATTCTGAGAAATAGTAAATTCTTCTATTGGTAATTGGATGCTGAGAGAAGGATGACTTGGTGTGTGACAAAAAACAGTTGGTGGTGTTTTTAATGTAATCTTTATTTATAAAACAGAAGAAGAGGGTTGGTATTTATTTAGGGATTTATTCATGCGACTGGGTGAGACTTTGCAGCCTACATTTAAGAGTAAATACTCTTGATTTGTGCAGGCCTTGATCCTGCAGTGAGGCCTTGATCCAGGCCTTGATCCTGCAGGGATAAATCCCCCCTCCACTCATGCAGCACTCATTGTAAGATCAATTATTTTCCCTCAGTGGTTTACATTTTTACAATAGCCCGGACTCTATAAAGCAGGCCTTGTCTAGTAGGACCCAGATTTTGATAGACTCTGAGCACTCCTTGGAGTCACTCGTGATTTGCTCATCACTTCAAGGGATCGAGTCTAGTTCGGCAGTCCTTACTGAGGCAAAACTTCCATTGGCTTTCATTTTGTTTTAACAATATTTTCTGAGTGCAGTTTGTAGAGGAGGATTGCTTCTTACCTCGAATTATAATATTAAGAAGTTATGTTGATAACTAGTTTTAAAACAAATTCTATTTGTTTCTCATGGGAGTGTTTTAGGGTGATCCACATATCGTACCATTTGTGGAAAATATGTGGGAATTTTACAATGTTTGACTTGTTTATGGGTTTTGCTGTATTAGCCAAACCCTCTCCCAGAACAGCCTGTAAATCAAAAGTAATGTGCCTATTTGAATTTGTTTTTTTGAAATAAGTTCTCCTCTGTAGTTTTATTCTTTATGTTTTTATTTGTTCACCTGCATTTAACTCAATCAGTTTAAAGTTTTCATGCCCTACCGCTTTTAACCTTATAGTTTTCTTTGTATAACCATATGTTTAAAAACAGGCGTTTGCTACTGGAGACTGGACAATGAAATTCAGGGAGAGAGGCTTGAATAATTAATTTCTGTTTAAAAAGAGGGCAGGATTATTGCTTTTAAAAAAACATATATCAATCAAATTATTGATTCAAATGATAAAATAAGTGCCAATAGCTCCATAAACCATCTTGATGCTCTGCTACCATTGTAACTGTACAATGGTAAACATGTAAATGGAAAGTTTAAGAAAACAGAGTACAGCTGTAGCTTATGCAGTGAAATGGGGGCCTCCATTTCAATTTCTCGGTGATATAATTGAATTTCTAGAGCCCAGAGTCAGGTCCAATAGTTTAGCTCGGATGATCTATATTTGAGATGATGGCTACTTAAAGGACATTGTGATAGGGTGTGACTCACCTCTCTGGCCTGGCCTGCTGGCTGTGATGGGAATTAGCTCTATTCACCAGGGTGCCCTCTTCTCATGGTGCCTTGCCGCCATCACTTTCTTTCCAGGACACATGCCACTCCTAGGCCTGTGAAGTCGTCTTCAATGACCCATTCTGTGTCTGCCCCCCGCTTTCCAGCCCCTCCCCCGCTGTCCCATCTCCCCTGCAGCCCCGCTACCGTGTGAGCACACTCTGGGGGGCGGGACTGTGCGCTCCTGTGGGGCAGCGCATCTAGCTCTGTCCGGGCTCCCGCTCTGAGTGGCATGGTAAGGGGGTGGGGAGCAGGGGAGTTGGATAAGGGGCAGGGAGTCCTGGGGGGCAGTCAGGAGATAGGGAAAAGTGGGGCTCAGATGGGGGTGCGATCCTAGGGGGATGGTTAGGGGCAGGGGTCTCTGGAGGTAGAAGTCAGGGGACAAGAAGCAGGGGGGCTTAGCTAGGAGGTGGAGTCCTGGAGCACAGTTACGGTGAGGGGGTCTCAAGAGGGGGCGGTCAGGGGACAAGGAGCAGAGGGGCTTAGATGGGGGTGGGGTCCCGGGGTGGTGGTTAGGGGCGGGGGGTCTTTAGAGGAGGCAGTCAAGGGACAAGGAGCAGAGGGGGTTGGATGGGTTGGGGGTTCTGAGAGGGGCAGTCAGGGGGCAGGAAGTGGGAGGGGGTTGGATAGGGAGCGGGGCCAGGCTGTTTGGGGAGGCACAGCCTTCCCTACCCAGCTCTCCAGACAATTTTGCAACCTCGATGTGGCCCTCGGACCAAAAAGTTTGCCCACCCCTGAGCTAGAGCCAACATCTTTACTGTTGTGATCAAACAGTAATGTGTGCTTTCTTGTCCTCATTGTCCTCTTACCTGTTCACAAGCAGCCTACATTTTTGTCGTTAAGGCAGCATTTGTGTTTTCTATTCCCCGATGCTATTAGTCTGGCTGGATTGCTTTCCTACGGTATCTGCAAAGATCAGATTTGTTCAGGATGAAAACAGGCCATAAGTCAAGGGCATCGAGAATGATAGATAAAGATTTGCTGACAGTGAAATGAAGTATTCAGTACATCAATGAAAACTGGTGGGCAGGGAGAAAGAGGAATGCAGTGAATCAAAAGGCATTTTAATTTTGAAAAGCTAGCACAGACATCTTGCCTGTTTAAAGTAAATAACATCATTTCTACATAACTGTAGCCAAAGCCAAGTTTTTCAAAAGCAAACAGCAGTAGTGTCAACCCCTACCATCCAAAAATCATGAATCAGATCTGCAAAAAAGGATATGATTGGTTTAAACATCACAAGATTTTTTTAAAAATAATCAAATCACATTGGTATTCACCTGCCTTCTGATTTTTTACCTTTAGAGAGAAGCCATCAGCCCCCAATTTGTGTGTGATTACACAACCTCTTTTACACCCCTCAGTCTGCCTCCTGCTCTTCACATTCCCCATATTTTTCATAGTTTCCCATCTTGTTTCCTAACACAGCCCCATTCCTTGCTGCTCCCAGTCTCATTTTGGCTCCTCCACATTTTTGCCTGGCCTTCATGTAGAGACTGTCACCTTCCACGAGAGCAGTCAGACAAACAGAAGTGGTGGTCATCTTTTTCACCCTGACTTTCCCCTGCAGAAGTTAAAGGAATATGGCAGCCATCCTATTGATGGCAGCTTGTGGATTCAGTCCTACTGACAGTAAAAGGAGATTGAGACCATTGTGGACAGAGGCAGAACTTTGTAAGTTTTGAGGCAGAAAATTAGAGTATAGTGAGAACCTTTAAAAATAATGAGACTCGTGATAAAACCATAAATTGGCAATATTGGACTAGGGATTTTTAATGCGTTAGTTTGTGGTTGTCCAACTTCAAACATCTTAAAAGGGCCTGTTTTTCAGAAATTGCAGAGGATGAGTACTTGGCACATCTGACACTTTTGAGGTCTCTCAAATTCGGCACCAAAAAATTGAAATAACAAGAATCACTTGTCACTTTTTAAAATCATGGTCCAAATTCCAAGTTGATGCTCAGTGACATTCATACTACTTACGTTTTTTTCTTTATTGTTAGCACTTAGACATGAGCTTTGCAGTATTCAGGTCAATACTTCAAACACCCTTAATGTGACGGTGCTTAAAGGCAAGGTTTTGTTGTGTCTGAAACAGACACAGTGGTAAATACAGGGAGCTGAGGCACTTTCAACATTTTGAAAAAATATCATCCGTACTTCTGTTAATGATGAGCTTAATGTCTTCTCACTTAGCACCAGTGTTATGCCATTGTAACTCATGTGACTTCAATGAAATTACTTCTAATTTATACCTATGTAAGAGGAAAATCAAGCCCTATGTGTCTTAATGGACAAGGGTACTAAGTACTTATGGAGCCTTAACAGGAAGGACAAACAAGAAAATAGATAATATTTTTTAAAGTTATGTCTTTTTATTTTAAAAAAATCTCATTTACCAGTTGCTAAAATCAGATTTCTGAAAGTTGGCAGTCTGTATTCATGGATATAAGATACTGAGGTTTAATTTTTTCTTACAAAGCAGTAGTTCTGTTCAACTCCAAAATGTTGCATTTGAGGACATTTCTTTCTGCAATGGTAAGGGTGGGGGAAATGGGGAGAGAAATTCTTTCTTGAACTAGACTGTTTCCTGTAGGCGGTGATTATGTACAGGTCTCTGAACTTTGGTCGGCTACCCACAAACATTTGAACTGTGAGCTTAACAGAGTGTTTGTCTAACTCTGCCTTCTTTAAGTAATGTTTCCAAGACATCTGGTAGAAGTCCGTCACAGATGAAATATGCTCTCTTTCCTAGAGGGGGAAGATCTAATAATATAGTTATGTGGGTGGTGGAAATTCTTTATTATTTGCAATGTCCATTTTTTACTTTATGAGCTGAGGTTAATCTAAAAGGTAAGGCAGATGGGTAAGAATTATGTTATTTCTTTTGACTATAAAATATATTATGTTTAACTCAAAGTTATTGCACATCTCCACTTTTACTTCTTGATTATTTCCATTAAATTCCTGTACTATATCTGATTGGCCCATCTTTTCCCTTTCCTCTCCATTCAGAAGTCTATAGACAGGGTCCTTTTTACAGCTTCCATTGGTCATGACTGTGACTAGACATGGCCAAAACTAAAGGTGTCTTCATTCTGCTCAATTCCTTCTCCATTTGCTTTCTCAGCTGTATAACTAGACTAAATAGGGTTTTCAAGATTGATTAAATTGGGTTTTCAAGATTTGAATCACATTGGGGGACAGTCTCTGTTAAATGGTGAGTACAGGAGGCTGGATTGTCCCACATGGATACACACACAGAGGGCCTTTTTTTCTGTGTTGATTCCCCTTCCTGACCATATAGAAAGTGAGAGCTCTCTCCACTGCACATGCACTCCTGCTCTGTGTGTGGGGAAGTGGATGTGCTATGTGCAGACACTCCTGGACACCAGTAATGAACCCTCTCAGAAATGTCAGGTTGTTTTTTCCAGAGATACCTCAGCACTATAAAATACACCCCTTTTTGGGGAGGGATTCCAAGAGCAACACTAATGGAGGAAACCCTGTCAGCTGAGCACCATCTTGGGAACAGCCTGGGCTCTAGTGTATTCCTTGAATATTAGGTTTCCTAACCCTTTGCTCTACCTCCTTACACTGGCAAGTGACCCTCTGCCTCCCACCCCCAAATGGAATAATGAGGTAAACACTCGTAAAATAAAACATTCAGAATATTGTAACTTCATAAGGAAAAACACCTTGCTTCCATCAGACCCCCTCCCACCAACTTTTCATCAGGAGTTGGCGATCTAGCTACGGTGTGGTAATGTTTTAACGAAGGTCCATATATTTCCCTTTTCAATAAATGTGTGTGTGATGGGGTGGGGGTCCCTGTCCAGTGTGGGGTGAGTACACCCCATTCCTCGAGTGACTGTTTCCTTGAGATAGGTTGCCCCATGAACTTATACTGATAAGATTGCCCTGAGTCACAGGACAGGTCAGAGTCAGTAGCAAATCTTTGGTTTATGGGGTCAAGACCTAGTGGCCTGAGTCTATAGGGGGTCTCTGATTCGCAGGGTCTCAAGGTCTAGTGGCCACAGTCAGTTGTGGTTACCCAGTTCGCTGAGTATCTGGATCTAGTTGCAGGGTAGGTAGGCCTGGTGGCCAGAGTCAATGAGGAGTCCCTGGGCTGCAGGGTAGGCAGGCCTAACAGCCAGAGTCATTAAGGCATCCCTGATTCACAGGGTAGTGGACCTCCCCTGGGGGAAGATGGCGGCCTAGGATAGGGGGACCTGGGCCCTCCCTACTACAGCAGGTCCCAGCCCAGGGCCCTGATAGTGGCAGAGGCTTCCACCATTGGTGTCAGTGGGGATCCAACCGCAACATGCTGTCTATGTCTGGGACTGTGGCTACTCCCCCTGGGCTGCTTCCTTCCATGATTGTGGTGGTAGTAGTAGGTGAGTCTTTGGATTGAAGAGAGGCAAAACCAGAAAACCTGTTGGGGAAGAGCTGTACTCCTCCACATACAGGGCCATCTAAAAATGATGGGCCAGATCCTCAGGTAGTGTAAATTGGGGTAGCATTATTCCATTGACTTTAATGTTACAACATCAATTTATACCAGCTGATGAGGCCTGGATGTGTGCATCTCTGTGTTGTGTGGCCTGCATGTCAGGTGGTTGGGGCCTGAAAAAGCTCACTTCTTAGCTAAAGTCAGTGGAATGGTGCTATGCCAATTTTCACTACCTGAGGATCTGGCCTACCATTTTCAGATTGCCCTGTGTTCTTAGGAATTGGTGAAATGATTATGTAATCATATCGCAAAAGCAGATTTCTTCCAATAATGGATAACCGTTGCCCAGTGCAGCAATAGCTTACAGTATATATTCTATAGTAGGGTTTGTTTGTTTAACAGGGTATTGCACAAAGTAGTTTGGATTTTCATAGAGTCCTCCCACATTTCCACATTCCACAGTCCTATTTGTGCTTGTAGAGGCTCTCCGGCTTGAAGCTATTTTGTATTTTATTGTTGTCCCATGATTTGGTATCAGACCAAGTAAAAGGCCTTAGATTGTGAGGCTGGTTGTATAGTAAGTCAATACATTTTCTTCACTCTGTGGTCCCTATTCCTATGGGAAAATATGGCTCATACTTATATTTCTAGTGGTTTTCCTTAACCGATGACATAGAATATGGCTCTGAGACAGTCCAATCTTCATAATATTGTATTATGAGCCCATATTGGTGATATTATTATTATTATTTATTATTAGCATATTTGTGATCTGAAACAATAAACCAAAATACTGGTGCAATGGACAATTAAAAATAGCTTTTCTAGTAGGGGTATAAAATATTAAATGATTAAACAAAGGGTGGCCAACCTGAACCTGAGAAGGAGCCAGAATTTATTAATGTACATTGCCAGAGAGCCACAGTAATATATCAGCAGCTCACCACCAGCTCCCCTGCCCCGCTCCCTGTGCCTCCTGCCCATCGGCAGCCCCGCTGATCTGTGCCTCCCACACCCTCCCTGCACCTCCAGATCAGCTGTTTCATGGCATGCAGGAGGCTCTGGGAGGAAAGAGGGAGGAATGGGGGCACTGCAGGCTCAGGGGAGGGGGCAGGAAGAGGTGGAGTGGCGGCAGAGCCAGGGGTTGAGCAGTGGGCACCCACCAGCCCCGGAGCTGGTGCCTATACAAGGAGCCACATACTAACTTCTGAAGAGCCGCATGTGGCTCCGGAGCCACAGATTGGCCACCCCTTGGAAACAGTAAGCATTAGTGTTACCGTTAACCCACCCTAACCGTTAATCCCCATCTCTGGGCCGGCCACAGAAGCCCCAGCCCCTCTCCCTTTAATTGGTTAACCAGTTAAATAATGTAATTTTAATTGTTTAAATGGTTAACTTTTTAAACAATATTTACATCCCTAGTTTCTACACAAATAAGGGACAGGGTAATTGGATGTTAGAGTCCATCCTGCATTAGAGAGGGAGGCAAATTTAACAGTAAGTCACCAGACACTGATTGTACTTTGTTCTTCCATGAGTTCGTGGGAGGAAGAAGGGGAGGGTACAAGGAGCCTTCATCCCCTTTAATTACACAAAAGGGCCATTCACAATCAATAGTCTTAGGGGAGCACAGGGACTGCTTTCTCCTAGTGCTTCTGTGGGGTGCAAACTACCCCAAACGTTGTGTAAGGGGTTGGGCCATGGCACCTCTTTGCACCAACTTGTTGAGTTAGCCATGCAATCCTGAAGGAGCATGCTGCACCATCCTAAAGCCCCCTGAGGTAAAATCCCTTCCAGATTTATACCTGGGAGGCTCTGCACTGCCCTCAGCGAGAGCTTGTGTATCAAATACACAACTGGTTCCAATATAGCAGAATGGGAAGAAGTTATTTTGGATTTTTGTTCAGTGAAAGGGGGTGATATTTTTGGCACTGACAGGCTCCATTGATTATTTGTCTATCTAATCTTCAAATCAGATTGTCCAAGAATGCCAGAACTGGATTATAAAAGGATAAAAATACTGGCAGCGCCAGCAGAAAAGAAAGCTGTAGCTGTACCTCACACCAACTAACTGGATATGTATTGCGTTGAGACTAAACATGTCCAGTGCTGTGGAATTCCAGCAATGACTTTTGTTTAAATTGTTCCTTGACCAGCCCAAAGAAATACTGAGTTGTGGAAAAAATACCAAAGTTGCTGTCTGGAAATATTTGGGAGTTGATTTTCAGAACTGTTGAGTGTGCGCAGCTCCAGTTAATTTTGCTGAGTGTAGTGGGTTGAATGCCTCTGAACAGCAGGCCTCAGAATTACTATTGGTTTTAACATGTTGGTTACCGTGCGTTTGCTGCTTACCTTGCACATAACGGCTCTACTTTACCCTCATAAGGAAAAGGAACTGGATACATGTTTCTTGCATTTGTGTTCTTGCCAGTTCCTTATACGGCCAAGTATATCCAGCAGTCCTAGAAGGCAGAGCCACGCGTCCATCTATTTTCCTTTTTTTAATCAGAGTGAATGAAACCATTCTAGAACTATGGTCTGGATTTAACCATCTCTGGCCTGGATTTCTTAAAACTATGATTTGTGAGCTACTATGCTTTTAGAAAGATCCCTATTTAGATCAGTCACTTGCATATTTGAGTATTTTGTGATTACATGCAAGCTCTTTTGTTTCACATCCTTACCTCCTCCTATTAAACTTCTAATTACCACCTGCTCTCATGGATTTGATGACTACTGTCCGGCTTTAGAAGCCAATATATTGGGCTGGTTATAAAATTCTATAACCAGACACCTGGGAATATATGGAACAGTGTCAATCTTCATATTTGCTGACCTTATTCTCTGAAAAAAGGAATTGGGGTGGGCTCAAAGGAATTTTGCAGGCATATGGTAATCAGTGTGTAACAGGATGAGAGCAGCTTTATTTATGAAATTCCTCATCACTGCTTTATGAGCAGCTTGTACAATTTAAATATATTGTTTTGTGCATAATTAAAATGACCTGCTTCTGGTTGATATCTGATGTGCCAATTAGCAGACTGTGCACCATTTTTTTTCCAGATATATATGGCCAATTTATTATTTTGTAAAGGGTTCCAATAGGGGGTTCTTAGGGAAAAAAATTGGACCAGTTTCATTCCCTGCTTAACTCCACTGATGTTGATAGAGTTAAATCAGGGATGACTCAGACCCACTGAGGTTAGGAACTAATACAAAATATATTAGAGGATATACTGTAGTCCAATTTGAATGGAAGGTAACTTGCACTGTGGGGGAAGTAATAAAGGAATGTGCTAAAAAGGAAGCGATGTACAAATAGATTACAGATAATTTGTTTATTTTTTGCTTTAAAGAACCAATAAAATGAACAATGATTTTTTTTTAAAGTGTTAATAGCCAAATTATATGTGGAGATGGGTTGGGAGAAGGGGATGTAGGGGAAATGATTATGTCACAGTGTTTCTTTATGAAAAACAACTGTGATTTCAGTATAATTTTAGGGTTGGGGTACCTGAACTTTGTACTTGAGATCTGTATTTGTAATTTGCCAGTAGCCCCGGGGCCACACCACTCCTAAATTATATAGAAAGGAGCAAATTACAGCTAGCCTCGTCTTTAATGCAGTCTGTGGTCTTTATGGGTCCTTGTATACTCAAAAGTCTAAATGGAACATCACACGCTGGCACCTATAGTCTCTCTGTTCATTGTATCACTTTTATTAAGAAGGAAGGTGATCTCATGCTAAGTTCTAAAATTCGCTGGCCATGCATGTGCTAGGAGACAACTAAGTAGTAACTTGAGGCTAGAGCTGGTTGGAAAACCAAGCTCTTTCTTATGCAAAACTTTGCGGGGGACCTCCATCTGTAATTTTTTGGTGGAATTTTTTGTTTTGTTTTTCATAAGAAATTCCTAAATAAATAAAAATGAAAATTGTTGTTTGCTTTCATTTCCAAATAACATTTTTAAATGAAAATTGTCAACTTATAATATTCATTCCAGTTTTTAGAAACTGAAAAATGTTGTTTTTCTATTTCCAGGTTTTAGATTTGCAAACACCCTCCCCTCCCTTTACTGTTTTCCATTTTTTTTCCAGTAGGAAAACAGTAAAAGTTTCCCTCACCAACTTTCTCAACTTTCCCTCCTTTTTTTCAGTGGAAAGAGCCTAGAGGTGGAAGGGTAGAGAGTAAAGAAGAAAAGAGAGAGAAGGGACAAATCCCCTAAAATAAAAAATGAACATATTTTTTTAGTTTCCAAAAACTGAAACGACATTGCTTAAGCATGTGCTAAAAGGTAAGTAGGTGCTTAAGTCCTTTACTGAACCTGAGCCTTTGTAAGAACTATGACCAAAACTATGAAAATAAAGCAGACAAAAGAAAAACATTTGTTTATCACAGTCAATCCTTTTCCTTCAAAAGTTTTGTAGTTACTGCATTACAGAACAGATAGATGCCAGTCTTTATTTAAAAAAGACTAAAGACAGACAAAAGCAAAAAGGCAAATAAATATTAGTGAATGACTGAAATTTAACCTGATCAACTGCACAATTAATTTATTTTTGGCTAGGTAGGTGCCTTGTGGCTGCATAAATCAAATTTATCTATTTCAGAGCTAGAACTAACTTTGAATTCTCATTTGAAAAGAAAAATCTTTTCCCAGGGGATGTCAAGAGCTAGAATTTCACCCAAGCTAGCAGGAGGCCTGTGGGTTGCAGCTAGGGGAACATTTTTGTGGGAAATAGCTTGCATCATTTTTTTCTCCCAAATAACCTTTTTGTGAAGTTCTGCAGAACTTTAAAAAAACTTCATTCCATCTCCACTGTGTAAAACTGTTGCACATCTCTAGTTCTTAACTTTGGACTTCTCTGATTCTTAATCACATCTTGTACATGCAAAAGGGAAACAGATTGTATTTTATTAGAATGCCCATAGCAAACAGAACATTTGTTTTAGTGATTATGGCTTTGAAATTTGGTTTCTTGTCTAAATATTCTTCTTTGAGAGTTGGTCCCCATGTGTGTTCCACCTTTGGATATGTATGCATACTATGCGCCTGAGTATGGAATATTTTGACAGCCAAAGCCATTGGTCCGCAATGCACCATAGTTATCCTTGAGCTCCAACCCAAGAGCACAAAATGTGATCCAGGCCGATGCTTCTCCAGTTCCTTCTTATTGCCTCATGGTTTGAGTTAGAATCTTCATCCGACATGAAGAAATAAAGTTTTGCTCTTTGACGCATAAAAACCAAAAGATACAAATCAAAAGCAACAAAGCCTGGCTAATTCAGAAAGTTTATAATTCGCACAGAATATGGGAGATTATTCTCAGTTGGTAGCAGGGATTTAACAGTAGATGCTGTAGTCAGGTCTCATATTACTAAATTTGTTTAACAAACTAAACCACAGTACATTTACTAATATTATAATAATTAAAAACCATAAATGTCAAAATACACACACCGGACCCTCACTATAGCCTGCATCGCTATAGCGCAGGTTCACATACAGCGTGGTCGTTACCATGGATCCCAAATTTAAATATTTAAATTGGGATCCATGGCAACGCGTCCCCTGCATTAACGCAGTCCCTGTGTTAGCATGGATCCCAAATACTGAGCTATAGTGAGGGTCCAGTGTATTTATTTTGTAATGCAGGATATTTGCTTTTTTACTGTCTCTGCTTATTTGACAAAGGAAAGTGAAACATCAAATTAAAAATTGACTTAAAAATAGATCTAGCCACATGCTTAAAGTTGAGCATATACTTAAGTGCATTGCTGAAGCAGAGCCTCTGAATCTCTTCCTGCTTTCACTGCACACAGCCTTCATTGGCTTCACCGGGAGTTCTGAATACACAAAAAATGCAGGATTGAACCCTCTGTCATTGAGTAAAGGCGAAAGGACCAAAACAGCAGGAGAAAAGCTGTTCTTGCAGTATTTTGAGCTGTGCTGAAATGAGGACCTGCTAGAGTATTTTCAAGAAAGTCTGGTCTCATGAGATTTCCAGACCAAAGAAGTTGGCAGAAAGCAGTTAAACTCGGTAGATGCTAAGATAAACCTCTAGTTCACCCATCATTAGCCTTGGAATGGTTATATTTAAACTACTAGACTGTTATAATTTGTTAGGGTTTGTCTACACAAACATTTAGCTTGCAGCAAGGTGGGATGTAAATCTAAACTGCAGTAGCCTCCCGCATACTAAATGTCTGTGTGGATCCAACCGCTGTGCCCTAAAACTTCTGTAGTGCACTCTTAATTTACTCCCATTTCCAAGTGGGGTAGGTCAAAGCACATTACAGAACTTTCAGAGTGTCAGTGGGATCCACGGCAGACTAGTGCGGGGTAAATTTACACATCAGCTTTCCACGAACTAAGTGTTGGTGTATACAAGCCTTTTAGCAGTAAGGCATTCCCTGGGAAATATCCCACCCTCTGACTCCTCCACCTCAACCAAGCTTCACAATCATCATCCCTGTGTACCAGTATTAAATTTTTTGTTTAAAACTTATACTGTGTGTGTGTGTGTGTGTGTGTGTGTGTATATGTAGTTTTTTTGTCTGATGAATTTTTTTTCCCTAGTACCTAACCCCCTCATTTAGATTAATTCTTATGGGGAAATTGGATTCGCTTAACATCCTTTCGCTTAAAGTCATATTTTTCAGGAACATAACTACAATGTTAAGTGAGGAGTTCCTGTAGTAAGAGACAGTCCCTGCTCTGCAGAGTTTAAAATCTAATCTATCACATACCTATTTTGTATGTATTTTAGTTTTCAAGTTGTCTGAGCTCTGCTTATATGTAGGCCATATAACCATTATGTGGAAATCCATATGGTCAATTTGGTAGATTGAGAAATTAAGGGGAGAAAGTTTTCTTCACTCTGAAGAAATGTCTTAAGAATTTCTCCCTAATTAAGTTGACTTCACTGTCTCATGGTGTGATGAAAAAGCTTTCTTACTTTGTCTGCAGTTTGGAGTTGTTCCTATATTTGATGCATGCTTTCTTTATACCCATTCTCCTAATGTAAATTTGTTAGTTAGAACCCCTGGGTGGCTTACACTGTCTAAATTGGAAGTGGGAGCACATGTGGAGTAATGTGTGTTGTACTTGGATTAGTATGGCTAACTAAAACCCCCCACAAAGGCTGGAAACCAATACAGTCGTTACTGTGTGCGTGCACACTCTCAGCAGCATGATCAAGAAAGCTGCAAGAAACAATGTCTTCTGTAGTAATTAGTGAGGGTTTGCTTTGTTGTTTTTATCCGCAGTAGGTGTTGATCAGTAAGTGTTGCCTCGCTTCCCCTCTTAACAGGCTGCTCAAGTGTGCTGCTTCTGCAGCAGCATGTGGATTTACCAAGTAGAGCTGTTGGGTATGTCTTCACTGCAAACTTAGCTCAATTACCTTGCAGTCGATTTTTCAAAGCAGACTGTATAAGGTCGATTTTGGGTGTCCCCACCAGGGGTGAAAGTAACTACAGTCACTTACCGGTACGCTGGGGGCTGACTCTGCCCCCGGAAGAGGCGGGGCCCCAGGCGGAAGGGGAGGGGCTTGTGGGGTCAGAGCCAGCCCTGGCCCACCCTGTATGGGTAAGTCCCTTCCTCCCCCCCACAGCGGGTAGCAGCCTGCACCTGGGGATTCTGGGCCCTAAATGTGGAGCCCCTTCCCCACCCCAGAGCTCTGATGGCTATTTAAAGGGGATCCCTGGGCCCCTTAAATAGCCCCCAGAGTCGGGGGGTGGAGGAGCTCTGCGGGCTATTTAAAGGGTCAGGGGCTCCCACTGCCTCTGCCGCCTCGGTTCTTTAAATAGCCACCACTTCAGAAAGCCGCGGCTATTTAAAGAACCGAGGCGGCAGAGGCAGGGGAGCCCCAACCCTTTCAATAGCCCGTAGAGCCCCACTGCTGCTGCTCCAGGGCTCCAGCAGTGGGGCTCTGGCAGCAATTTAAACGGTCTGGGGCTCCAGCCAAGGCTGGAAGCTCCAAGCCCTTTAAATTGCAGCCTGGGAAAGCCAGGCGCCCAGGTACAGCACACCGGCTCTTGCCGGTACGCTGTACCGGGGCGTACCGGCTTACTTTCACCTCTGGTCCCCACAAAACACAACAAGTCAGCAGCGTTCATCCACAGTACTGTGGAAAACATCGACATAGCGAATGGTGCACAGTGGGCAGCTATCCCACAGTTCCCGGAGTCCTCAGCAGGCACCATTTCGAGCGGTGCACTGTGGGTAGCTTTCTCGTTCCCCTCCCCCCCCCCCCCGTCCCTCCCACTGTGAAAGCAACTGGAAATGTTCCTGGGGCTTTTCCTGTCTGCAGAGTTCTGAAAGTTCCCAGGGCTTTTCCTGCAAATGTCTGCAAAGTTCTGAAAGTTCCTGTCTGCAAAGTTCCCGGGGCTTTTCCTGCAAATGTTCCTGGGGCTTTTCCTGTCTATCTGGCCAGAGCAGCGAGTTGAGAGCGCTGTCCAGAGCGGTCACAGTGGAGCATTGTGATTGCTGTCCAGAGCGGTCACAGTGGAGCACTGTGGGACAGCTCCCGGAGGCCAATAAAGTCTACATGCGTCCTCACTAAGCCACAGTAGACCCAGAGAGGTCAATTTCAGCGCTACTCCTCTCTTCAGGGAGGAGTACAGAAATCGATTTTAAGGACCCTTTAAATCAATTTAAATGGCTGCCACGTGAGGACGGGTGCAGGTTTAGGTCAACTTATCAGCGCTAAAGTCAACCTTAAGTCGTAGTGTAGACCAGGCCCTTGTCTAGACTTTACAAAAGTCTGGAAATCCTGAGGAGTTTTTGTGAGCTGGAGTTTTCTTCACGTGCTGTGTAATGAAATTCATTCTTGGTTTCATTCCTTGAGAGAGACAAATATGATAAACTTATCTTTAGGGTGACCAGATAGCAAGTGTGAAAAATCGGGATGGGAGTTGGGGGTAATAGGAACCTATATAAGAAAAAGACCCAAAAATCGGGACCGTCCCTATAAAATCAGGAAATCTGGTCACCCTACTTGTCTTTGCCGTCTTCTCTTGTACTGAATGTTTAGGCAGAATTCCAAATGATAAATACTGATATTTACCTTTGATTTGTGGATCTTCTTAACGTTTTGTTTAATATTAAATGTTTTTACTATAGAGGTTTTTCCATAGACTTTGAAAATCTTTATAACCAGTCTAAAAAACAAAGAAACAACCATAAGAGGGGTCATTTGGGCTGCCTGTTTGATAGCAGCAGACTGTAGATTAAAATTCATGCTTGATCATCCTTAAATGAGAATTTGCCAACAGTTACCACACGTGAAATTACCATAGTTTTTCTTCTCCTAAACTGAGACCTGGAAATAACTGTGGAATGTCTTTGCAAAGGTTAACTTTTCATTGTCACAGTTGTACCTGTAGCCTACTTCATACATGCATCTCTCCACAGTTGTCTATGCTTTCCACTCCTCCTTTTAAAGAGAGAGGAAGGATGGTCGAATGTTTTAGGTGTTACCCTAGGACTCAAGACACCTGAGTTCAATTCTCTGCTCTACTACAGACTTCCTATTTAAGCTTGGGCAAATAATTTACTCTTTGACCTCAGTTCCTCATTTGGATAGTATTTCACTACCTGACAGGGGTTTTGTGAGGGTAAATACCTCAAAGATGGTGAGGCATTCATATTATATCGTAATGGGGACCATATAAGTACCTGAGATGGAAAGGATAGAATTGTAACTTGCCCTACATTGGGCAACTCTTGAAGGCCACTGTCACTGGGTTCCTTCCTCAGGGCACCCCCTGGACTATGGGCTGGACCTCTGCACTCACTTGAGCCTGTGACGTCCGGTGTAGCTGGGTCAGCTGCCTCTTGTGCACTCACTCATGGCCAGGAGTGTCTCTGTAGTACCCTGCTAACCCTCAAAGGGCTTAAACAAACTCCGCACACCGCTTTTGTCCGTCCACAACATCCTTTCTTGGGGTTTGGGTTTATTCTGATAAAACAAACTCAAAAGTAAAACTCAAAGTCCCAAATCAAAATCCATTTTTACCGTCTTGTCAGGTCACCCCCAGGCCTTTCCCGCCTATAGTCTCAGTCCCATGCCCTGGGACACTCTGCTGGACCCTGCTCATTCCTAGCAGTCTCTGATCCCCACATTCCTAGGCCTTCTTGCCTGGAACCTTTCCTGTTGTAACAGGCCACTCCCAGTGCCTACCTGCCTGGAGTCTCAGACCCAGGAATCTCTGCTCAAGCCTGCTCATGCCTAGGAATATTTTATCTCCCTGAACATCCCCCTTCACTGGAGGCATCTGCTCTCCTTTACAAGGAATTACCTGATTCATCCCAGGTGTGCCTCATTCTGTAATTGGGACTGACTAGCTCCAGCCTTCCAGCCCTTATGGGGCAAACCACCCTGTAACACTGGATGTTCCAACACACCAATCCAATCATAAGTGCCTCAGCCCTGAACAGCTAGAACCTTTCCAGGGTTCCTAAGCAAAAGAAACACAAGGAATTGTCCCAGGCATGTGGTTCATCCCTCTGCCTTCAGAGAGGCTTTTGTTGAGTTGCGGCCACAACTAGGTTCACAGACTGATATGAAGAAATAGTCTCCTCAAAAGATGTATCAGGATGGGGTCCTCTCTTTCTTACGGAAAGGGCCATCAGGAAACAGTTAGGTGAGGAGTGCTTGCCTTTAGCCAGCCCTCTCTCCTATCTGCCACCAACTTTTCTTTTTTTCTATTTTATGGAGAAGCAGACTTGACTAGATGGTCTACATCAGTAGTGGGCAACCTGCGGGCCTCCCGCCGCCCTTCAGGGTAATCCACTGGTGGGCCACCGGTTTGTTTACATTTGCATGGCCTCTTGCAGCTCCCAGTGGCCGTGGTTCACCATTTCCCACCAATGGGAGCTGTGGGAAATGGCGCGGGCTTCAGGGACAAGCTGGCTGCTGCTTCCGGCGTGGGGGCTGCAGGTCTACATCCTCCACCAACTATAATTCCTAAATACTTAATGGTTTATATTTTCTTGTTCTGTCCTCTGTTGTTCAGGTATTGTAATGATCCCATTTCCCCAATATTTGTACTAAATAATGTAATGTAACTTTTGCTACCCTATGCCCTTTAAATTCCCCAGAAATCTTTTTTGCTCTTTATCAAGGTCCTTACATGCCCATAAAGGTGATCAATTGTTTCTTCTACCTTACAGTCCTCACATAGTCCATCTTTGTGTTTGTTTATTTTTGTTTAAGCCATAATAGCCTGCAGTTACTCAAAACAAAAATACTTCATTTTTCCTTTCCGGAGCCTGACATATGTCGTTATCCTCAACTTTAGGACACAATAAAAAAAAATCATCTTCCTCTTTTTTTGTTGATCCAGATTTTTTGTCATTCCTTTTCAAAATTGTTCTGTTCTAGCTTTTGAATTCCTGTTCACTCAAGGAAATTTCTGTATATATCCTTTCATTTCTTACAACACCGTTAGCTCTGCTGCCAACTGTGGTGTACTTTTCCCTTCTAAGCTCCTCCTTCACTCTCTCACTGGTGTGGCAGGGGGTGCCACCTGCTCATTAATCCTATGTAGGCCAGTGTTGGACTTGTACTCTTCACCACAAGCTTCAGCCAGTAGAGAATATGGCCCTTATGCTTTTAAGGTAGAGTAGACAACAAGAGCATATTATAACTGTGCTCTGCGCTCTTCAGAGACTGTCACTTTGCTGCTAGGTGCAGTTTTAAGTTCTGATTAAGCCTTAAATGGCTTAGTTATCTCAGGAGTAGAGATATCTCATCAAGGGCCTGAGGTGGACAGGGACTCAAAGGCAATTGGATCTTACTGTTGAGCTTACAGGTGTCAAAAGGGTAGAGCTCTCCTAGAACTCAGAATTTACCTTCGTCATCCTCTGGGTGTTCCTTTCTTCTGATGAGTTATGTTTGCTGTCAGTGAACAGTATAGCTAAACTTACTTCTTGTAACTACTACTTATAACTAACTGCCCTGAAAAAAGTGTATTTCAATAGTCTTGGAGTTACCAAGTTTCTTATCAGGACTTAAACTTCCCAAAGGAGTGTATCTTCTTTTCATCTCAGTAAAATACATTTTGTAATGAAAATCCACAACCCTGTGTTTATTTACAAAAAGGGGGGAATGTAAAATTTGTTATTTTCCTTTTGTGTGTAAACATTTTTTCACCTAGCACTACAAAGATAACTAGACTTATCTGGAAACAGTAAAAGCTCTCCACAAAATCTGCACAGTTCAGGAGTCAACATAGTTAATGTAAATACTTCATGGTAATAATGAGTGAGATACCATAACAGATTTTCTGGAGAGAGGGGATGAATTTAGATCTACTCTGAATGACCTATTTTATTGCGTAATCCTGTACAGATAAGAAACTATGGCTGCCCAGGTCTGAAGGCAGCGCAGAATTAAGGGTGGCAATACTGTGACCTCGCTAACATAACCTTGCAATTCCCTTTTGGGTCAGGACCCCCAATTTGAGAAACGCTGATTTCCCCTGTGAAATATGTATAAAAATACTCAAAAGACCAGATTTCATGGGAGGAGACCAGATTTCACAGTCCGTGAAACATTTTTCACGGCCGTGAATTTGGTACGGTCCTGTTTATTAGTATGTGTTATCAAAAATTAAAAAGTATTTCTCCTCCTTTATTTCAAATTAAGTCAGATGGACTCTAACACAGAATTCAGATCCAAATATGGAATACTTCAAAATGCAGCACGTTTTTGCATTTTAGTTTTTGGATCAATACATTAAAACAACAGTGGCCATTTGCAAAATTTTGATCCAGGTTTGGATTTCGAATGCCACCAAAGTTCAGATCCAGGGTTTTAGCTTGGGCCCGTCTCTATTGCAAGTAATCATTACTTTTCTCATCTCAGTTCTAAGTCCACTTCAGCCCTGAAAACTGTATGAGAGAAGAACACACTATACGGTTGGGTATGAAATATAAAATAGAAGAAGATATTTCTCTTTTCCTGTGAGAATAATTAAAATAAGATGCCTTGTAGCTTCCCCAGTTGAGTTATCCCTCCTTCCCTCACTCATGAAAATAAATGTCATGCAAGACATCACCCATCAGGTACTCATTCTTTGTGTTTACATAGGCACAAGCCATTTTCCCCCAATCAGTGTAGCTACTTACCTCAAAGCTGTGGTTCATTGTTGGGGCTCCACTGTTTTTTAATAAACTGTACTGTGGCAGCTTAACGCAAGTCTGGTCTGAAACAGCTACTCTGTATAGCCACAACAGTCACTGTTCCCCACTATATTGTCTATATGCCGTGCTTTGCAGGCTTCATGTATTTTCCCCCTCTGGACAGGAAAATAGGACTTCTGTATGTGTTTAACCTCACATTTTTGAAGGCTACTAATATTTCTGCTCTTAACTGACTATAGTTTTACAAGAGTGTGTGTCCCAGATGTGATTGCTCTAAAATGAAAGAGTATCAGTGTTGGGCTTGAATATCTGCAATCTAATTACCAAAATGCCCTTACATTTTATTTTGAAAGTTTCTTTCACTTAGGTATGACATTTCTAAATGGCACTGGTAATCCTGGATTTCCCCCCTTGTTTTTACAGGTGACCTGTAACTGTTTCACCATCAGTAATGGAGAAATGCAGGATGTTGGTGTTGGCCTGTATCCCAGGTACTATGGACACTGTTTCATTCACAGGCAAAAACTCTGTGTGTGGCTTTTTATTTGCTTATTTCTAGCTAGCTAGAGGGGTCACTGAAGTAGCAGGTACCATAGCTAAATAAGAAATTAGGAAATTACAAGAACATGAAAAACATGACTGACTTTAAAAATATTTTAAAACTCCTAATTGCAGAGTTTTAACATAATTAAGATAGGACAGCTCTTTATACCTGAATTCTTGTTTTCATGGAGACCCTAATCTCTTCCTGGCAGGGATAAGGATAAATGCTGCTATGAAAACATGAAACGTGGGCTTCTAAAGAAAGTAGCAAGAAGCTTGGTTAAATATTTCTTTGAAAGAATAGGGTTTTTGCAGCCAACCATCTTCCTTTTTGTCACATTGAAAGGGACTATAGGATTTTAGATATGAAAATTAAGAGTAATCAAGAAAATATTATGACACTTTGGTTTGGTACATCCATGTTAGAAGTAGATAAGGTACAAATCTCAGATGCTGGTGTTCTGTCCTCCTGTTGCCAGCTATCTCCGTAGTGCACTGGGGCTGACGGTGAGATGAGATCTCCCTTTCTTTGATCTCCTGTATGGTTCAGTGCAGGACTGGGGTCAGAAATGATTCAGTTCAGCGATTGGCACAGCCTTCCATCTATTCTACCAGAACAGCTTCCATTTTGGGTGACAGAAAGGTCAGTCCCATCAACACTGAATCAACTGAATATGATAAAGAATGAAAGGAGCCCTGCAGGGTGTCCAATCTCTCCTTGCTCCCTTTCATGTACAGCTTTGGAGGAGCTGTCTCTGAAGGGTTCCATATCACAGAGCTGCTCCTCCCTCCGGGTGTCTCCTTTTCTGTCAGCTGGATTGGAGATCTGCTGAATGTGTTTTACATGCTCCCCCTCATTCTCAACATCCTCCAGAATATTAAGGCAATGGGAAAAGAGGTGTGACCATGCAGGATCTGGCACTCAGTACGTCAGCTTTTTTCCAGGAGAGATCACATCCCATTTCCCCTGATCCAATACCTTCTCTCAGTATCCAGGCCTCTGTGGTCCCTTGGTAATGTCTGCCTGAAGGCCTAGTAGTCAAAGGTGGACATTGGCAAAGAGGCGGCTGGTGACTAAGTGGTAGATGCCCCCTATTAGCCATCAAAAACCAAGTTATCCAAGAGATACTCAGTATAAGAATCATCCGAGTTGAATTTTCTACAAGGATTGAACTACAGCCTCTCTGGATCTAAAATCATGAACGTTTATTTCTTGAGCTAACAGACCAGACCCATTACCTCAAAGGCAATAGCATAATTCTCTATACACAGCCTAACTACGAGAAGGAGGCAGAGAACCTCATTTTGTTATACAAAGGTGCTGGTTGAAATTTGCTTGTTAGTACGAGGACAAGGGATGTGAGCCAAAATCAGATTCCACCTTGATGATGCTGGAACTCTTTTATGAAGGGTTCAGAAGATCATCACCATGACAGGGCAAGCTTCTGCCCAGGGTGCTATGCAATTGAGGGCTGGCTGGTAGAGTCACACTAAGACATCGTCACATGGGAATGTGAAACATAGAGACCAATTACTGTAAACCCTTTCCTCCACTAGAGGGGGCCAAGGAGAGATTTCAGTGAGGCTCTCCTCAGCGTTTCCTCCCAAATTGTTCTATGGGAGGACATATGTGTTTCTGCATGTGTGTAATACTCCCCTCTCCCACATACCCTGGAACAGGCTGCAGTGCCGCCTCACAAATCCTATGGATTCTTGGAAGCCCAGAGTATCCGAAGGGAGGTGTTGGATCCCTGATGCCTTCAGTACCACCTACACAAATATAGTATAGTTCCAGGGTGTACTCCATTTCTACCCTGACTTCTGAATGGTGCAGGAGGAAAGGGGATGAAACACATTCCCTTGTCTCCCTCCTACATACTCTGCCCTTGCCCAACCCCCTCCCTTTCCTCTCACACAGAGCTTTCACAAGGAGGCAGCAGCCTCCCCTCCCCCCGCCCAAACAGTGAGAAGGAGGAATGATCACATGTGCAGGTCAAAGAGAATGTTCAAGGTGGGGCTCCTATTATTGATGAATATAAATCTTCTGAACTTTCATTTTCTTCACCTAACCAACCACACTTGATTAGCAGGGATTTTCCTTGTTTGATAAACTGATTGCCTGGTGCATTAGATATAACTCAGTCAGCTCATGTTAAATAATTCAGAAGGTTCTGGCAGTGGAGGATCCTTCTCTCTAATGTTCTCTGTTTCTCTCTCTCCCCCACCTCACCTTCCTCCTCCCCCAGCATGTCTCTCCTGAACCACAGCTGTGACCCAAACTGTGTGGTCGTTTTTGAGGGACGCGAGCTTCTACTGCGGTCAGTCCGGGAGATCCAGACTGGTGAAGAGGTAATTAACTTGTCCTCCCTTCCATCACTGACACCTGCAGCAGTGACATCTCCCTAAATAAATGCCAGACTGCAGGGCCATCAGTTTAATATTTTGATGATATATTGATGCTAGTTTCTATCACATAGCTATCAGGGAGAAGATGATAAATAGAATCATCTGTTCACACTGGCTGGGCCCCATAATCATTACGTCTCATAAATCACAGGCAGCCTTGATAAATTCCTGTTCCTCCATTCCTCCTTTAGGCACTTAATTTTGTTTGTATTTGAACGCCTTTACCCTGATGGAAGCACATGATATTTCTGGGACGATTGCAATGCTCACTAAGTCATCACAACAATAAGAGGCTGCCACCACACTGTAGCAGTAAACCTTTCAGAGGCAGTGAAAGTATCAAGGCAGGGTTTGTTTGCTTGTCGGTTTCATTAAAAATGACTTGGAGAAATCCCTTTCAAAGTGATTTATGTGTTTTGATCTGAGGAATTCTCAACTTGTTTTTTAGTTGCCATTTGTACTACTACTGAAATCAGTGGTGATGGCTGAAATATTTCCAGGTAAACAAATATCACACCGACTTGGTTTTGGTTTATCCTCCAAAGACTGAAGCATGTGCGTAACTTTATGTACATGAGTAACCCCTCTGAGATCACAACACTCACCAGTGCAAGTCTTTGTAGAACCAGGGCTTAGCTTCAATCCAGTGCACTTATGTGCCTCAGTCTTTGGGGGACCTGAAGGGCACAGAGATTTCACATTTACAACTTTGCAATATCTGATGTTCCATCCTCTTAATATTATTTTTGTTTTTTAAAAATCATCTCTCTCTAAACAACAATACAATGGAGATAAGTAAAGGATGAAAATCCTTCGTAGCCATAATAATAAGATTCTTTAGGAAAATCAAGGAAAACATCTTTGCAGTACATACTTTTTTTGCTAGGAACAGTCTCTCCGGATTCAATATGTTTTTCTCCAGTTATCAGCTGCAAACCTCACTCTGCCTATAATTCTTATTCAGGCCAGAAATGTATACACTTATTTTTCTTCCTTTCTTTTTCTATTACATGCACTTCTTACCTCTTACCAATTCACTAACGTTAAGTTATTTATTACAAAAAAGAGTGGAATAAACTTTAACGAGGTCTCCACAATATGTAAGAACAGATCCTAAACTCTAAAGCTACTTCATTTTTCTCCATGCTTGGATTTTTTCCCAACTGAATTTCACCAAACATTTATTTGCACAAAATCAGCTTTTACAAAGGCGTGAAGGTCACTCCATATAGCACAATGATGGGCCTAGTACAAGAACATGAACAGAATTCTGATTTCCTGATTTGTAAGACCAGTGCACTAACTCTGCTATGACTTTGACCTAAGAATATATGATCCAAATTTAGACTTGATGTATGTGAATGCATCGCTCATGGAAGCGTCTGGCCCAAAATCAGTAGTGACATAAGTATGGTGTTTATTAGTAGCAGGTTGTAAGCTGCTCAGAGAACAGATGTAATTTGCAGTGACTTTGGCAGCCGCAGGAGCTTAAAAATGAATGCAACTTACACATTTAGGCATTGAAATAAAGGCCAGATTTTCAAAACAGATCAGCTCTCAATATGTAGAGCTATTTTCAGTTTCTTGATCCAGAGGCGATCCTGGCAATTAGAGACTGATACAGTGGATATAGTATACTTGAACTTTCAGAGAACCTTTGACAAGGTCCCTCACTAAAGGCTCTGAAGCAAACTCTAAGCAGTCATGGAATAAGAGGGAAAGTCCTCTCATGGATCAGAAACTAGTTAAAAGATAGGAAACAGTTGGGTTTTTTTCAGAATGGAGAGAAGTAAATAGTGGTGTTCCCCAGGGATCTGTACTGGGTTCAGTGCTGTTTGACATATTCATAAATGATCTGGAAAAACAGGTTAACAGTGAGGTGGCAAAGTTTCAGATGATATAAAATTGCTTAAGATAGTTAAGTTCAAATCAGACTGTAAAAAGTTACAAAGAGATCTCACACAACTAGGTGATTGGGAAACAAAATGGCAGATGAAATTCAATGTTGATAATTGCAAAATAATGCACATTGGAAAATATAATCCCAAATATCATAATGCCAATATATAAATCCATGGTACACCCGCAGCTTGAATACTGCCTCTAGTTCTGGTCACCCCATCTCAAAAAAGATACGTTAGAAATGTAAAAGGTACAGAGAAAAGTTACAAAAATGATTAGGGATATGGAACAGCTTCCATATGAGGAAAAAGTAAAAAGATTGGGACTGTTCAGCATGGAAAAAAAGACAACTTGGAGGGGATATGATAGAGATCTATAAAATCATGAATGATATGAAGTAAGTGAATAAGGAAGTGTTATTTAACCCATCATATAACACTAGAACTATGGGTCAGCTAATGAAATTAATTGTTGTGAGGTTTGAAACAAAAGGAAGCATTTCTTCACACAATGCACAGTCAACCTGTGGAACTTGTTGCTGAATATGTTGTGAAGGCCCAAACTATGACTGGGTTAAAAAAAGAATTGGATAAATCCATGCAGGAGAGGTTCATCAATGACTATTAGCCAAGGTGGTCACATATGCAACCCCATGTTCTGGGTGTCCCAAAACCTCTGACTGCCAGATGCTGGGACTGGACAACAGGGGATGGATCACTTGATAAATGTCCTATTTTGTTCATTCCCTTTGAAACAGCTGACATTGGCCACTATCAAAAGACAGGATACTGGGCTAGATGGGCCATCCGTCTGACACAGTATGGCCATTCTTATGTTCTGTCCTTGTTTTCATGCCTAAATGGGAGCTGAGTTCTTTAAAACTGTGGCCTGAAGAGGGCAGATGTTGTGGGATAGAGGAAAGGTAACTAGTATTGAGGGTTTGTGGTAAAACAGGTGCCCCTTCATTTAATCCAAAATAGTGGATTGAGTTACACACCAGTTAATTATGCATTCATATATGTTAGTGAAAAAATGGATATAAATGATAGTGATATTTGGTATGAGTATACCAAATGAATATCCTTTACACCTGGAAAGGGAAAAAGGAAAAGAGAAATAATCTATTAGGAGGGGATAAGGAAAGGTAGGGCGCTCTGCTTTATTTTATACCCTCATGTCAGTTGGTTTTCCTATTACATCTCTACCTCTTTTGATGTTCTCTTTGGTATAACTGAGATCAGAAGCTGATCCAATGGAGCAGTATAATGTGCAAGTCAGGGCAGAATCTGGCCCTGTGTTGGTATATAAACTGTGCTTCCAAAATGAATCTGGGATCATACATAAGGCATAGTTTCAAGTCATGTAGCGACAAGAAACTTCAAAGAATTTTAAAGATTAGAAAGCCATTTACAGGCAGAATGTGGCACATTAGGTAATGGCAAATAAAAGTCTGAGTAATCAATTATACTTATTGGGGAAAAAAGAATCATAGTAGTGACTTAAAGCCAGGGTATAAAAAGAGCACTCTTGTGTAGTTATCCATACAGGAACTAACTCAATGGGAATTCTGCACCCTTACCAGAGCAATACAAAGCACTAGAATTTTATGTTTTCGTTAGACCAGTGAGAAATTAAATTAATGTTGCACTTCTATAGCATCTTCCAACTGAGGATCTCAAAGCAATTTACAGACATCAGTGATTTATGATCCCCATTTTACCAATGAGGAAATGGAGACATAGGGTATATCAACACACCTGCTGAGAGCGAGTCTTGCAGCCCAGATTGACAGACTTGTGCTAGTGGGACTCACGCTAGGATGCTAAAAATAGGAAGGTAAACATTCCAGCTCAGTCTGGAGATTGGGCTCTGAAGCCTATGGATTGGGGTGGGCTTTAGAGCCCAAGTGCCAGCTCAAGCCCAAATGTCAAAATAATGTGGTCACAGCTGTTTTCAGTATGCTAGCCCGAGCCCAGCTTGTGTGAGTCAGTCAATCCAGGCTGCGAGACTCACTCTCTGCAGCTGTGTAGGCATACCAGTTAAGTCACTGGTATTAGACATTACTGTTGTGCCCATCTCAGTATAATATAAAGTGGATGGCCCAGTGTAGCTCTAGTGGCGTATAACTGAGATCAGCATCGGATCTAGATTGGGTTCTAAAGCGCTTATCATTTAAATTGAATGATATTGATCAGGTAAGTGATAAACAGATATGGTCCATCTAAAAATGGTGCAGCTTTCTTTTTCCCTGCCAGTTTTGAGCAAACTGGAGCTATTTGATGGCTTTATTCTCTCATCCACTGGAAATTTATTGGTTTTCATGTTTTTGATGTGAAATCATGAGACACTAGTTTTAATTTAATTTTGCTTTGAGCTTTGGGAATCTTTCAAACCTCAAAACCAACGTGAAGCTCAGGATCTGTGAAACTGGTCAGGTTAAAACAGAAAAAAATGTTTGCACTAATCCCTGTAAAGAGAAATTGCTGAGTTTGAGGTGGCTCTGAATTTAATGAAAACCTAATCATTCTTAACATCATGTACAAAACATCTTGGTAATAAATGGGTCTTGTTTATGAAAAATTTAACATAGATAACCCCAAGAATTCAAAAATAATGTGTCAGGCCACCAGCAACTCAAGAGATTGGTTTAAAATCATCAGACTTAAAAATAATAATAAATATGGGGAGCTTTTTCTTTGCCTTCCGGGTTTTGTGCCATTAAGGATTCACATTTACAAGTTTTTCTCCACAACCACATATGCTAAAATCTTAATATTTTTTAGATTAGAAGCTGAGATTCTCATGTTATCACCTGTTTCTAAGCACTAGGGCATAAGGGAAAAATTAAATTTCACAAGGCTATTAATAAAATTGTTGCAAGAGTTAGTGACATTGAGAATTATTTGGTTGTTGTGTTTTGTTTAGGAAACCAAACATTTCATAGTGGGCTCTGATCTCGGTTATATCAGTTTTACTCTTGTGTAATTCCATGGCATCAATGCACATACTCTGCTCTCACAGGTTCCTGCCATTGCATACTCCATCAAGTGCTCAGAGGGGTAGCTCCTATTTCTATACAGACATAATTGGTACACCTAGGCGTTGTCTGCAGGACCTAATTAAGTCAATCTATGTTAAGATGACATACTGCCACCTCATTAATTACTGCAGTATTTCATGTCCACACTATCCTCTTTCTGCTACTGTTGGCATTCTGTCCAGGAGCACTTGCACCAACTTAAGGGGAGCAGTGTTGGGGGCTGAGAGCGTGGGCTTTCAGTTCAGTGTGGAACTTCTGGCTGGTGGGACAGCCCAAGCTCAGCTGGGCTCTCAGCTCAGAGCTCGGTGTGGTGCTGACAGGTGATGTAAGTAACACAGTGACTACACAGGTTTCAGAGTGGTAATCGTTTTAGTCTGTATCAACAAAAAGAACAGGAGTGCTTGTGGCACATTAAAAACTAACAAATTTATTTGGGCATAAGCTTTCATGGGCTAGAGTGGAAAAAACGGTAGGAGGGTATATATTGTGACGGAGTCAGACCAGAAGGATATAAGAGAGTGCTGGAAGGCAGGTATATTAGTCTCAGGATGTGCAGGTCCCTGTTCCCTGGATAGCCAAACAAAGGCTATTCCAGGCCAATCAAGACACCTGGGACCAATTAAGAACCTTCTAGAAAGGAGTAGAAACAGCTAGCCTGACTGGGACGCCTGAAGCCAATCAGGGACTGGCTGAAACCAGATAAAAACCTCCCAGTTAGTTAGGTGGCTGTGCGTGTCAGGAGCTGTGGAAGGAAGTTGTGCTGTTGGTGAGACTGAGTGGTGGACAACGTATCATACAGAAGGAAGGAGGCCCTGAGGTAAGGGTGAAGTGGAGTTTGAAGAAGCGGGGACTGCTGTGGGGAAGTAGCCCAGGGAATTGTATTGTGTTTTGTGGATAAAAGGTCAGCTATCTTAGCTAATTCTATTAGGGTCCCTGGGCTGGAGCCTGGAGTAGAGGGTGGGCCCGGTCTCCCCCCTTTTCCATCTTCCATACTGGCCTGTGATGAAGGTAACTCACTAGGCGGTGACTCTTGCCAATTATACTGAGAAAGGGAGGTCACTCTGGGGCCTAGATGAGTTTCTGAGGCCCCTAAATCTGCCAGGAAGCGCAGGACCCACAAGTACAAACTTGGAGCTTAGTCACAATATACACAAAGAACATGAAAAGGTGGAGATTGCCATACCAGCTCTAACAAGACAAATCAATTAAAGTAGGCTATTATCAGCAGGAGAAAAAAAAAACTTTCGTAGGGACAATCAGGATGGCCCATTTCAAATAGTTGACAAGAAGGTGGTACCACTGACTTCCTGAGGAAACTACAATCCATTGGTGATCTTCCAGAAAACACCATCCTGGCCACTATGGATGTAGAAGCCCTCTACACCAACATTCTACACAAAGATGGACTACAGGCCGCCAGGAACAGTATCCCTGATAATGTCACAGCAAACCAGGTGGCTGAACTTGGACTTTGTCCTCACCCACAACTATTTCATATTTGGGGACAATGTACCTTCAAGTCAGCTGCACTGCTATGGGTACCTACATGACCCCACAGTATTCCAACATTTTTATGGCTGACTTAGAACAACACTTCCTCAGCTCTCGTCCCCTTATGCCCCTACTCTATTTGCTCTGCACTGATGACATCTTCATCATCTGGACCCATGGGAAGGAGGCTCTTGGGGAATTCCACCATGATTTCAACAATTTCTTCCCCACCATCAACCTCAGCCTGGACCAGTCCACACAAGAGATCCATTTCCTGGACACTACAGTACTAATAAGCGATGGTCACACTACAAAATTTTTTTTCTCCTGCTGAGAATAGCCCACCTTAATTGATAGACTTCAAAGACACCCTCAAAAATACACATCAAGAGATAGGGCATCAATACCACACACTGGGAGACAGCAGCCCAGGACAGAGATAACTGGTGAAGCTTTGTCAGAGGGGGAACGTCCACTTTTGAGAAAAATTGCCTTGCCCTGGTCGCAGAAAAACACCAGGAAAAGGAAAGATAACTGTCATGCAACAATCGTAGCTCAATCCTGTCTTTCAACACCACCTGCAATGTCTGCCAATGAGCCTGTATCTAAAGGATCAGACTCCTGAGTCACCAAAGGACCCAAGAAAAATAAAACGTGAAAGAGATCGTCCTCGACCTCAAGGGATTGCTGACAATCTTTCTGATGAGGACGATCAATTGGGTTGCGTACAATACGTGAGGTCCTTTTGAATATGACATTAAAAACCAGTGGCTGTCCTGTGCCCCGAGTTCTAATCTTGTATGTACCCATCCAATGTATAGAAGATGTTTAGAGAAAAAGTCCCTTTGGAGGAAATGGAGCCATGTGGAAGAACCTCCGCTAGTTGTGGAACTTCAAGTTTGCATTTCATTCAATTGTGAATCTTGGTCCTTGTAGAACTCTTTTATCCTCACCTTATGGCCTTTCTTCCCTATTGTTTTCCTCATCTCCTTTCCCTGTATTGGGCTGTGCTGTTGCTACACTATTTCACCTGGGGCCTAACTCGCAGCACAGTGAAACTGACTGAAATCCTGATGTTTGAAATGCTGGAGATGAGCTCCTCTGAGACCAGGATTTGGCATATGCAGAATAGAGCAGAACGGAAGAAGCAGAGGTGAAGAGAAAAGAAACGAGGGCTGGGAGCAACTTCAGATCTCCCTCTGCTGAATCAGGAGAGAGAGGATCTTCTACTGCTCTCTTAATCCTAATTTGTACCAGATTTCAGAGCATAATTGAGTCTAATAAGAGGAAGAAGGAAACGATGGAAGTCAGATGTGGAAATTTCAGTCTGTGTGTCTCATAATTATAACTTAGGATAGAGGAGTCTCTCAGATTTGCTTCCAGTCACTCATACCCAATTATAAGACCTTCCTCCTCCACCTGATCCAATACTGTCAGTCTTAGCATTGATTTTCCTGACTTTTGTTACCTTAGGACAGGCCCTAAGCATTATGCAAAGTGTTTTTCTTACATTTTAATTTCTTTTTTGAAAGAAAGAAAATACTGGCTAAAAATGGGGTGTGGGGAAAAGAGATTAATCTACAAGTAAATGATTTCTATTTTCTAAAGTGGCTCCTTCAGGGATAAACTGGACTATTAATTTCATATATATTCAGGAACAATTTGTAAACATGCAGAGAAACGTGTTCTGAAGATGGTGTCCAATACTCCCCTGTCTTAAGTAACCACTTTAAAGTAGCTGCAGGGTTTCCATTGTAATTTTGTCTGACCTACTGTTAAAGACCAATTCTGGTACCCAATCAGTTTGGGTGGTTGGTTGTTTGTCTATGCTAATTACACTTCAGAAATTCTTAGAACTGATCCACTGTATGTACACAATGACAGATTTTCAACCAGAATATCTGTTGTTTAAAACGTCTTTATAGTATTAGTACCCATTAACGGGTATTTGTTACAGTGCAGTTTTTAAATGAAATTAAATTATTTTAACTGGGACCAAGATCCTCAAAGGGACCATTGGGTGCAGTTGGATGTAGTAAAGCTTTAGTCAACTGAATTAATGGTGAATTAATACTGTACATCCTACATGCAAAATACTATGAAAGCAGCATTTGATGAGTGTGACTGTTTCATAATTATGTACAAGTTAAATGAGCCTTGTGTCTAATGAACAGATACAAAATTAAAACAAGTGTAAGAGACAGACTTTAATAAAGGGTTTCTATGTATAACTGATTAAACGATTAGTATACATTTAGTCACTGGGAAGGTGGTCATGTTTCTGAACGTTACATTTACGTTTTCTAATTCAATAGAAATATTCTGTTCACTTAGGGCTCAGTGCAGCTCCCAATGAAATCAGTGGAAACATGCCCTTTGATTTCAGTGGGAGCTGGATTAGCCCCTTTAACTGCTCAAAAAATCAAGGGATTTTAAAGTTCCACATCATAAGGGTTATTAATCATGTGTTGCCTTTCACTTCTTGATCATAAGTTCAAATTCAGAGCAGGTTGTTCGTGCTAGAAGAAATTGCTTTGTTTAGTTCCTCTTATGAAGTTTCCTGCATCATACTTGGTACTCTTGTCAGAGGGACAAACAGAAAGGAAAAAATAACTGAATGAGTCTGGAGACTAGAAATGGGCAAAGCGGGGGTTGGTTCACACTCTGTTAGATTTAGGCTCTGGTTTGAGAATTCAGGTTTGAGACTCAACCACCTTTAATGCTTAGATTCAGCAGTGTTGAAAGCTCATGACCTTTTCTCTCAATATTTTGGCCCTGAATGGAGGAATCACACATGAATGATTGTTCCCACAAATTTCTGCTATCTTGGACCATGTTTTAGCCAGATTAGGTCTCTTCTGATTTTGAATACAACCTAAACCTAAAATCATAAGAAGGGGATCAGATCCAGTGATTCAAATCCAACCCTACCAAGATTTAGGGGAAGGTGATTCAGATTTGAGCTTCTGGGACTCTGTTTAATGGACGCTGATACACCTTCCCACCTTCTCCCAGTTAGGACTGAGGCTTATGGGTAGAATAGTGTGGATAAACGTGCTCGTGAGATATACTTGATCTGATCTGTTGTTCAACAGAGAGCTGAGAGTGAGAATCTGCTTCCTGGTTTCCCCTTTTCTCTAAGGAGCTAATACCTGGTGCCGGGTCTACACCTGGTGCATCATATTTCCACTCTGTTAAGGCTGCAGTCAGGCACTCAGAAGTTTGGAAATGTCAGAATAAATGTTACTTGGGCATCCTTAATTCAATCCCTTTATGTGTATGCATTATGATACACTCTTTAATTACATGACCACATACTATCCCCCCACCCTCCCCTGCCCCACACTCCTATGGAAATTTAGAGTGCTTGACGTTGCAACTTTAACAATGTGTTTTAACATAGTTATTCTATGTGTAATAAATATTAAATTATATTTGCAGTAACAAATGAACAAGTACAGGCATTATGCTTGCTTGTTAATTGTTTGTTTACTCATACTACCCATTAACTTGCAAAACTCAGTAACTGACAGTTGAGTCTCCCAGGCATTAGTGACAATTGATAAGGTTTCCCTGTAATTTCTGTTTTAATGCAGTCTCGTGATTTAACTAGGAGTCATGTGAAAATGTCTCCCTGTTAGCTGAAGTGTCTAGATTCAAGATATAGTAATGTGACCTGATGTCTAGTTTTGCCTGTTTTCTTGAGTACTTAGTGGTCACTGAGGGCCCTGTAATTCACAGCACATGTGACTAAACAGCTGAGGCCTGATCTGAACTCCACTGCTATTTTGCTACAAAATCTCCTTCTTAATAGTTAATGCCTATGCAGTGCTCTAAACATATAAAGCAGGGGTGGCCAACCTGTGGCTCCGGAGCCACATGCGGCTCTTCAAAAGTTAATAGGCGGCTTTTTGTATAGGCACCAACTCTGAGGATGGAGCTACAGGCACCAACTTTCCAGTCAGTGGGGAGAGGGGAGGGGAGAGAAGGAGGGCGGTAGTCACTGAATGACTGGTTTTAGGGTTTTTAAAGGCATTAGGGTTTTTGAAGGACTAGAAATGCAAATATTATTATTTAGTTTCAGTCAGGGTTGTTTATCTTCTTGCAAGTACTTGGGAATATTTTCAGCAAGTCTAGATAGGAGGGTCTTATGTTTTTTCAGTCACAACAAAACAGAACTTAAATATTCCAATGATTTGCATTATAGACATACTTAAAATAGTGAGATAGGATTGAAATAAAACTAACCTGACTGACATATATAAAATATAATGTATATTCTCAAATAAAAGTGATATCCTTAAGTCAAAATATTTGTAGATGCTTGGATGGTGCTGGAGTCCAAGATTACAGTCAGAGCTAGTCAGAAAATGGAATTTCCACCCAATAAGAAATTTAGATACTTCAACATTTGCTTTCATCTCAAAATCAGGACAAAGTTGAAGGCATTAGGCATTAAACTTTTTTCTCAAAATTAAAAGTTCTAAAAATGTTTTGATTTGGCAGTGTTAACATGAAAAAATATTTAGATTTTCTCAGTGGCATGTATCCATTTATGTGAAATCAGATTTTGTGATTGGGATGTATTTTGGTAATTTTTTTTCAACCCGCTCTATTTATACACTGACTTGATGTCAATGTATAGCTGTAATGTTGGTCTGATATTGTAAACAGGAGAATAAAGGGAATAATAATAAAGTATAACAATTCTGTTTTTTCTGTTTGTTGCACATAGCTCACTATCAGCTACATTGAATCACTGATGCCCAGCAGTGAGCGTCAAAAACATCTGAAACGACAGTACTGCTTTGAATGCAAATGTCTTCTGTGCCAGACACTAGAAAAGGTAAGTTGGGTAACATCTCCAGGTACTGAAATATAATTTCCGAAAGCCTGTGACCAGTTGCCTTCTCGATTTGTAGGGACTTATCTTTTGTTACTTGTACTGCCAGAATCCACAGCAAAATGGCCTTTGCCCTTGATGCTGTTGATGTTCCTGTGAAAGACAAGTGTGAATGAAAGAAAAGCAGGCCAAGTAATCTACCTGATAAGAAGACTTACTTGCTAAAATGCATAATGCCTATTGAACTAGAATTTGTTTCCAGTCCTAAATATTGTAGGTCAGACCAGTTTGCATTTCAGGGACTTCTGAGCTTGAGGGTTAATGTGACTTCGAGCCATTATTTCAAAAGGAAAATCATTGCTCTTAACTGAAAACAGTTGTATGATTTTAGGGGAAACTCTGTCCATGCTAGTTCTAAAACTAAATCAATTTTGAAAAAATATATACAACAGTAAAATCTTGAGAGGTACTGATCACCTGCTGCACCCACTGGAGGCAGAATTTGCTCCAGTGTTTTGTGAAACTCTATTCCCAGCTGGCTCTGCTTCTCTGCGCTCTGCATGAAAGTTCCATTAAGAAGGTTGGAAGTTGTTTGTGGAGCATTGGGTCACTAAGCTATAACAGCATTAGAACTGTGTTCAAGACTGCTCCCTAGCAGGGCACAAACAGGCCCCTGTAGTTTGGTTCAAGCATGGTTTAATAGCTGTACAGTGTGAACACAAACTGAGTTAGCTACTTTTCAGACATGTTATGAGATCCTGTGAAATATACAAAATTAGTCTGTCTCTGTAGCAGTGTGTATTTGTTCCTCTAACTAAATGCAGAATTACTTTTTTTTAATTGATAATGTCAGTTCTGGGTCCCTGTCTTAATGTAGCTGTGCCTTGCCAACAGACCACAGATGTGCAAGATAAAAAGTGATGCAAACATGATTCTAAGGAATGAGATGATATAATGTGTGATCCAAGATGTAATTTCTACTCCAAAGAACAGAGAGATTAATTCAAAATGTCCATTTCAATTATGTACTGCTTCTGGATACTCAGTGTGAGGGAGGGTAGGGGTGCTGGTGAGTACAATGCCCCTAAAAGCATGCCAAGACCTTGAAAAGCCCAACAACTCCTAGGGCACTGCAGTCAGCATTTCAAAGAATAGGGATCATAGCAGAATTATTTACACACTAAGGGTCATAAACTGCTCTCTGTTCATGCAGAGAACTCTTTGACACCAGTGGGAGTTTGGCATGTGAAGTGATGTCAATGTATAGCTGTAATGTTGGTCTGATATTCTAAACAGGAGACTAAAGGGAAGTAGCTGGGTTTCTGCCTGCTTTTTTAACTGTTTTCTTGAGTGCCATAGCATCTGAGAATTGTTTGGGCAGGTTTCATTCAACACGTCCATCTCCATATGGATACAGCCACATTTAAGAAGGCTGAGCATCCAAATTCTAGCTAAAAATCAAATAGGGGTCTTTTAACGGAGGCTGTGAAGTAGCACAATAGTGATAGCAAGGAGTGCTCAGCACATTGAAAAATTATGAGTGAGTTAAGAAGTAAGATCTGTGGAGTATGTGTCACAAGTGTCCATGTATCACGACCACTACATCTTAAGGGGGTTGCGTGTACTCACATCAATGAAAATAATAAAGTGCTCTAAATGCCCTTCAGACTATCATAAAGTCACTCTCTTTTCCTCAATCTTTTTTAGAGTGAAACTTCTAGGAGAGAATTAATTCTGTGTAGTGGCAAATTTCCCAGGGGAAATGTTATTGCAAAATATTTTGGAAGGCTTGTTTTGGCAGCATTCTGAAATCCCCCAATGTTTCTATATTATTACAGTGTAAAGACCAAAAGTCCAGCCCTGAGAGATGCCAAGAGCTTCATGCCAACTTCTAGTAGTCTCAGTTCCCATCAATTTCTCTGGGAAGTGAGGGCATGCCATTCATTGTCTAATAGGAAGACACCTTCCTGTTGGGATCAGTTCTAACACCTTTAGATGTGTCCTGCTGTAGTCTCATAGTTAATACCTGTATCTGTTTTGAACACTTTTAGTAAATTATGCTGACTTTGTAGTTGTGATTTCACTTTCATATTATTGCCACTCAACAGAACCTGGATTTCAGCTGCCAGTCATTTTTATCCATGAACTACAAGTCAGATTCAAACTCTTCCTTACAGTGACAATAATTTTGTTCTTTCAGCCATCTTCTCTTCCTTTGGGATACACTAGAGTTTATCTATCTATCTATCTATCTATCTATCTATCTATCTATCTATCTATCTATAAAATAAAATATAAAATTTGCCTGTGTGCTGTGTAGTACTAAGAAGCTAGTAAAATGAATTCACACCTCTGATTCTTAGAAAATCAAGTGGTAACCAATTTTCCGTCACCTCTGTTTTCTAATCATATATGAATTCAGAGAATGATAGTATTACTCAGTTGCTCCACTGCTTTTTTTGTATGTCACTCATGTAAGCATTATCTAAAATTTCTGGTGAAAATAGTTTTCTTTAGTCATAACTCACCATCATGAGTTTTGGATTCAGGATGAGTAACAGATCAAAACTGCATGGTACATTAAACATGGTACTAGTAACGTCTCTGGAGATTATTAAATATAACCATGAAGGAACACATGCTTTGTGAGAGAGAGATTTTATCAATATTGTGTAGCAAACCTGGAAGCCTCCGTCCTCTTCTGCATAGAATAGAATACCAGGGTTGGAAGGGACCTCAGGAGGTCATCTAGTCCAGCCACCTGCTTAAAATAGGACCAATCCCCAGTTAAATCATCCAACAGATTTTTGTTCCATATTCCTAAACAGCCCCCTTAACGATTAAGCTCACAACCCTGGATTTAGCAGGCCAATGCTCAAACCACTGAGCTATCCCTCCCTCCTCTTCTATTACTTGCTATTGGTAAGCCAGGAGATATGCTAACTCTTCAATTGTCATCAAGGAATTGGAAGTGTCAGGCCCCTTTATTCTAGAGGCAATCATTTTCAAATGCTGGAATGTTTGGAGACAGACGCTGAAAAGTACTGCAATCAGTAGTGCAGTGTTTCATTCTCCCTGTGAGTACCAAGAGTGTCAGCTCTAGAATGCCCCTGTTATCCACCAGCTTTTCTAGGGGTTGTCCCAAGAGTCTTCACAAGGCCAAATCTCCAGCAAGAAAATATGCTACTGCTTTGCTTCTGGAACAGCAAGGGTGACAAGCTGTTTACAGTATGTTGACAACAAATACCAACAGTAAATTACCATATTGCTAGGCGAACAGAAGGATTTCCCTGTAAATAAAGTGGCATAGTCAAAGGCGGTATTATTGCATTTTCAGCTTGTAAAATTTCATTCTGAGAAAAAATGCAAATCCCAAGTAGCAGAGGGATGCTTTATTGTGTCTCGAGATAATTCTTAAATGTTTCTTCCATTGTAATTATCACCCTGAAATAGCTATAGCATCTCCTTTAGTTCTTTATATAGAATTTTTAGCTCATTCGCACTTTAAGGACCTAATGTTGCAAGGCGTTGAGCACCTCTGCAAGGTGCTGAGCACCCGCTGCTTTCATTTGACTCAGTGGGTGTGGAGCATACACTCACTGGAGGCACTCAACAACTTACTGTAAAACCGTGGATGAAATCCCCACTGAACTCAATGGGAGTTTTACCCATTCTTTTCAATGGGGCCAGGATTTTACCTCATACCTACTTATGATGCTTCACTTTCAGAGAAGCTAATGCTAAGAGGTGCTCAGAACCTTTCGGGAGTTTCAAATTGAAGTTTGTATGTTAAGAGTGCTCAACACTTGGCAAAATCTGGTCCTCTATGGGTGAAATTCGTGTTTCTTCTTTTGTGTGTTAAAAGATGCTGTATTTCTAGTTGGTTTTGTAGACCAGTGGATAGGGCAGAGGACTGGTGGTCAGGTGACTTGGATTCTGTTTGCAACTCCACTGTTGACTTGGTAGATGACCCTGGGCAATTTACTTAGTTCAAATGTTTCTCCTTGACATGATGGGCCTGATTTTCACAATTGCTGAGGAGCCACCACTACAGCTGAAGGTAATAGGAGTTTTGTGTGCTCAGTACTTCCGAAAGTCAGACTCAAGATGTCTTTAAGTAGGCATCCAGAATCGGGGGGCAACTTCTGCAAATTTTGTCCTTAACCTCCTTTTGCCTTTAGTTTCCTCACTACTGAAATGGAGATGGTGATTCTTAATCACCTATATAAAGCACTTTGACGTCTGCAGGAGAAAACAGACTCTATACATGTAAGATAATGATGCCCTTACAAACTCAGCATAAACATGCTGCTCCAAAATGTTTGACTTACTACGTTTTCTCCTGTTCTACATATGGAAGATACTGCAGTTTCTGAGGTCTCTGGGTTGTAAATGTTGGGTTTTTTAATGGCACCCACTCCATTGTAAGGCATTATTACTTATTAGTTCGTCTATCCTTTGTCCCCCTTCCAGGCTGTCTGGAAGCAGTACCTTGGAAAATCTGCAGTTATCATTTATTAATTGTATTTCTTAATTATGTATTTTATGTAGTGCCTATTGTAGTATAGTATCTTACAGTTAGAATAAAAATTGAAACAAATGTTTTCTCTCAGGGACAGCCATCTGAAATTAATTTATAAATGCATTAGGCTGTAGTCAGTAGACTACAACAGAATCACTCCAGATATACATTGTTATAATAGACCTCAGAATCTAACCACTGTGTGTATACCAGATTTATACATACACAGGGCCAGATCCTGCCCCTCCATTGTATCTGGAGAACTCCATTGAATTCAGTTGGGTCTAGGGTGACCAGACAGCAAATGTGAAAAATCGGGATGGTGGTAAGGGGTAATAGGAGACTATATAACAGGGATCGGCAACCTTGGGACAGCAGGGTAAGCACCCTTAGTGGGCCCGCCGGTTTGTTTACTTGCCAGTTCACTGACCGCGGCTCCCGCTGGCCCCAGTTTGCTGTCCCGTCCAATGGAGACTGCGGGAATCTCAATCAGGAAACCAAAGAATATCTATTTATTTTCAATCAAATCAGGCACTTCCCGAAAATTGAATAGAACAGCAAAATTCAGTTCTGCACCAGCGTCATTGTCCAGTGTCTCATGACTCTTCATGACTAGATAAGGGGACTTCATACAGCTTAGAAGAGGAGGCTTCCAGTTTTCTAATGGCATAATCCTCCTTAACACTCCCCCAACCAGGGCTGGTGAGCTCTGTAGTTCCCCTATGAAGGGCTTCCATTATCTAGGCCTTCGACTGTAAGATAGTCATGTCAGAGTCTGTCTCTTCATATATTTTTATACAGCACCAACTGTAATGCTGCTCTGATCCTAGCTGGGGCTGCTGCACATCAGTATGTATTAATAGTTGTCTGTCTTATTATAAATACATATACATGTAAAGAACACACAACTCTGTCCTATCACATTCTGTAATGACTGTTAGCCTAGCTCACTACCTAGTCATTGGATGTTTGAAAATGGAAAATTAGCATAGTTTCATTGTAAGATCAATAAAAGTAAAATTTAGATTCTTCTTTAGAAAGTTGGGTTACCACCAAATTTAATGGCATGGGTCACAACTCCAACTAATCAAAATAATCAATTTTGACCTACACTGAAGGGCAGGTTAGTAAATGTAATAAAAAAACCTTCAGAAAACTTGCTCACAGGATGCTTGCTGACTGTCAGTAGTTAAGTTATTAACTTAAATCTTCAGTTCATTGTACCTCTGACAGGTTTATACATTATTATTTGTTGCAGATATTTTAAGATCAATCTTCACTATGATTCGGAAACTGTTCTTTCCTAGAAGCTGAACTCTTGGCAGTGTATTACCATTCCAGCACACGAAAGCCCCTAACATCAATTATAATTAAAGATGGGATTACAGTGATGACTGACATTTTAAATGAGGGACTGTTTTTTTCCATTGTAATAATCCAAGGTTTGTTAATGATCTGCATTTTCAGCAAAGGATTTCAGAGAGATTTGTGTTTACCAAATCTCTTTGCTATGAGTTGTCCTTCTAATTGGGAGCCAAGATTTAATGTTTTAGTCTAGTCTGTTTTTTTGAAATCCTTTATTTAGTAGTAGGTGTTGTCAAGGTCAGAAGCAATGAATTTGAATTTGAATCCCAAGTCACTTTTCCATTTGGCCAGCATTTGAAAGTTGCCAGAGCTAATTATAATGTAATAGCATAGGTGTTCTATTTGTTTAATCACTTTATTTTTTTCCTTTAGTACTCATTCACTTAGGTACTCTTAAAATTGTGTCTCCTGCACAAAAACCAATCCGTCTGCATCTGAGCTAGAATATCCCTTGCAAATGTTTAACTGGGATTGTATTTCCATACGTTTTCCCCCGTTACTATAGAGATATTGTGTGGAATCAGGGCCTTTGAGAGTTTTGACATTGACTTCAGTAGAGCCAGGATTTCATCTATTATTTAAAACAAACAAAGGCATATTCCACCTACTGTATAATTGCTGTTGTTGAATGTTCATCACTGGTGGATTATCATGCAAAGAGTTTGCAGTAGAAACACTAGATTGCTGGTACTCTACAAAATATAGGGAAAGATACCATCAAGAAGCATATATTCTAGATAAACAAATGATACAGTATAATGCAGTGGTGGGCAACCTGCGGCCTGTCAGGATAATCTACTGGCAGGCGACGAGACAGTTTGTTTACATCAACCGTCTGCCAGCACAGCTGCCCGCAGCTCCTGGTGGCCGTGGTTCACTGTTCCCTGCCAATGGGAGCTGCGGGCTGCATGCGGGCTGCAGGTTGCCCAACACTGATATAACGTACCATGAGGTTTCTTTTTGACTTGCTGTGTTGCTGCCGCCTTCCAGAAGTCAGTGTCCAGACTTTCCAGGAGGCTTTCTCTCCTGACTGATATTTTCATGTTTACTTATTTATTTGCATTTATGTAGATTTGTACTTAGCATGTTCTCCAAGTGCAATATTAAAGATGAAATCTCAGAATCATTCCAAAATATATTGGGGGTGGGGGACAGGAGCATGAAACAAACAGGGACCCTTGAAAACATTCCCACTCATACAGCTAACTTAGCCCTCCCACCACAAAACATAAAGTGCAAAGGAGAAAGTTCTGTGGCTCTTTGCAAGATTATGTGAGCGTTGCTGCTAGCGGTATGGTCAAACACACAAGACTAGTTGAAAGTAAGATTGTTTCTCTTCCTTTTACAAGTTTGGGAAGGAGAGAGGTCCGCTGGAACTACTAATTTTGCAAGGGGAAAAAGACAGCAATTTATTTAGCTGATCTCAAGATGCCCCTAGCACCCCAGAAACACAATATCCCAGATTTTGTCCTGGGGATCAACACTTCAATATTCCACCCACCCCTTCAGTCGGACATTAGCCTCAAGAGGTTAACAGAAAGTAATCACAAGCTACTGAAACATATCACTGGTTCCTTATCTAGATAACTAGGTGATAAACAGTTATTCCCTTCTGCAGAGCCATGTGGTGGTGACGTGAACCCCAAATCTGTTCCTGAAACTTGACAACCAATCCAACAGTGCTCAGTTCCTTTGAGGGGATCTTATCCTCTTGGGATGCCTTTCAAAGCAGTCATGGACAGAGTATTTTTAATGCCAAAAATGACACTGAAAGCAAAGGCAAGGATTTCTAATTTCTAGTCTCAGATGTTGGTTCAACCAAGGCTTAATCTCTTCAGCCTTTCAGAGTCCTCTGGTGTGAAGTTTCCTTGGGATTGATCCATCTTTGGAATTTACAGTTTTTCCTGATCAAAGCCTGGGCCTGCAGACTGTGTCTGACCTTGACAAATGGATTTTGATCCCTCTCACCACAAAAACCTACCTTTCCTGGTTGTTTCAAGACTATTGTCTCCGCAGGCTTTCGTCACAATGGGTGTGAGTCTGTTAGACTATCCTGGAGGCTCACTTGGGTTGCCAGAGGGCACAGAAAATACACTACAGTTCAGATAAATAGACTGGACTTCAGAGCAGTCTGCCAGAATCTGTTCACATTCAGGGATACAAACTAGTTTCAGTTTGGTCTGACAGTTTCACAGTCTTAGGGTGTCTGTACTGCCAAAGTAGGAGGTGGAATGTAGCTCTCTTCTGGGAGTCCAACCCTTTCTATTCATCTGGGAGGAACAGATCTCATTACTTTCAGAGCCAGTCATTTAGAAGAAAATGTAAATCTGCAGACAGATACTTTAAGCAGAGACTCTTTCCTGCCAGGGGAATGGAGCTTGGTTCTATCAGTGTTTCAGGCTTTGGAGGTGAGAGGTAAACTCCCATCTGGCCATCGAGTTCCTTTCTGAATGTCCAATTCCCATGGCACTAATTATTATTTGTAAAGCGTTAACATAACAGAGATAAAGACAAACTCCCTCCTTCGGAGCCAAGTGTCCAAAACAAACATGTAGACAAGAGGATGCAGTGAGAAAACCAGAAGTTGTCATTTGAAAGACAACACTAGATCTAGTAAATGATCTTCTGGGCACAGTTCCCCAGGATATTTTGGTTCCTATCTCTCCTCCAAATAAGCATTGAAGCCTGTGGCTGCTTTCCCAGATCAAATACTCCATCTGAACTTCCAGTTCCTAGATTTTATGGTTTAACATGATAACTCAGTCTTGCTTGAAGAAGGTACCTCTGGAAAGATTATTAATATGCTGTTAAAATCCAGGAAACCAATTCCCTTTTAAACCAAGTCCATAAAAATGTAGTCTGTTGAGAGGCATGTGGCCTTCATTTTTCTCCCTTTCCCATGGTCTTGCTGCTTCTATGAAGGCTTTTCACAGAGAGTTACACTGAGCACTCTCCAAGACAAAACATCCATTCTCAGAGCCACCTATTACTGGGCTCCATAAAGGGGCCATCCCTCTGTGGCTCAACTTTTCAAATATCTGTCAGCCTATCAGGAATGTTCCTCTTCTTTGAACTTCATCTTTAGTTTATAATGCCTGACGCCAAACACCTTACAAACCACTTTCTCACATTTCTCTGAAACTAGGAAGCCTTAAAGCTCTGCTTCTTCTGCTGTAATTTCTGCCATGAGAACTGGAGAATTGTCCAGTGTCTTATTTCAGTTCTGTTCTTTCACAAAGTTTAAGTGGTTCCCCATCCTTTCTTGCCAAGGGCAACTCATGTGTTTTTCGTGTAATAGTGTGCTCCCCATTCATGTCCAAATTCCTCTAAATCCCTTGAGAGAAAGTTCAGCTTCCTAGAAGCTAAGAAAGCCATGACATTTTATCTTAATAGGATGAAAAAGTCGAAGTCATGCTTCAGTGGAGGAAATCTCCAAGGCTGTAGTCTAGTCCACTATTTGTAATTTTTGTAAAGCATTCTTGAATTAATTACTTTGCTTCAGCTGATGCCACCATTGGGCTTAGGGCTTTGCAAGCCTTCAGTTCTTTTTTCTCTGACTTTATTTGAATACTACTACTCAGAGTCAGCCAGCATTGACCAGTCAAAAATAATTCCCTTTCCCCTGCAAATGCCTCTTCACCTGATACGACCAAAGGTGTTCTATTCTGCTCCCCTCTGATGGACTTCAGATCTATTTGTGTATGTCTTCCTGCATGTTCAGTATTATTCTGATCTGAGTATAATACTATGATGTAAGAGAATAGTTATTGTTTTTAATTACTAGCTTATGTAAGACTATTGGAGATAGAGTATATATAGTATAAATAAGTAACTTTTTAGAAGTGAATAATTTTAGTTAATTGAATTTATACTTGCAATTTACAAAATAAATAAAACAATTTTACCTATATAGATATAAATAACCAATGTCATCATGGTCATTCTGTATAACAATTCTGAGACACTATTGCAAGTCTAGAGTAGTTCTATATATTTCTCTGGGATTTACTGTCTAAATCATTTTTGAACTATCAAGCCTATAGCCTATATATTTATAAAGTCAAAGTGATACCAATTTGTGATTTCAGTCAATAATATATTATGCTCTCTTTATAAGAATATTAATGTTGCACACCTATAGTAAATCCCTGTCTCTACTACAGTCAAAAAAGATGGTCTGTTGACATTTACATCCTGCCTACATTGTACCCAGACTGGGTTATCTAGAACACAGATTGTAATGCAGATAGGCCTAAATATCCATGCATATGATGCCATCTTTCCTGCCATAAGTAACAGATATGCTTTTCAATAAATGTCTTCAACTCACCAATCACCAGTAGTGCATACACTGTATTGTGTAACTGAATGAGAGTACAAATTATTGGTTTAAGAAAAAAATTAATGGCTACTTGGAGGAACACTTGGAGATAATTTATACTTAAAACTCAAAACCACAGAACCAACAATACATGAACTGGACACTTGCCACCTTGAACACTTACTAGCATGTTGTATCCTTTGCCCTTTACACTTTGTCTTGTCTTCTCTCCTTTTAGACTGTGAGCTCTTCAGAACTTTCTTTTACACTGAGTTCGTATACTGTCTAACACACTAGAAGCCTAGATCTGACTGGGGTTTTGGGACTACTGTAGTGTAAATAATAGCAATAATAATGTTTACAAACACAGATTGAGAGATGGTATGGATTATGGGGAAGCATTTTTTACCAGCAAATTTGTGAGTAATCTGAGATAGCATGAACTTTAGTTAGCCTAACTGAAAATGATTGAAGATAAATAAAAATAACACAGCTGAGATGGAGTCCAAGTTGAAACAGAACTTAGTTCCCATACTCAAGATTTTGTAGTTCTCTGAGTAGAAGGATATCCTAAAAGTGGATCTGAAAGAAAACAAAGATATTTTTAGCCATTTAAATCTACTGACATCATGAATTTGATGGATAAGGGAATTCTTTGGAGGCTAGACCCACTTACTAATCTACAGAATGCACCAATACAATCTCAGAGCACTTGATTTGCAAATCTAGTTTTAGACTCCTGTTGTTATGATAAAGAAGCAATACTTTAAGACCACATGTTTGTGGAATGATAGTGCAGTGCCCTATCAATTGAGATGCCTAGCTTCAAAGCCAACTTTGTGAATATCTGGTCCTGGGTCAGAGGAGTCTGGAATTGTTTGAGATGTGTAAGTCTCCAGCTCAGGGAAACATATTTTGTTTTCTTCAGAGAATACGTGTTAGGAAGACTTAGAAAGCTGATGCCAAACTGCAAATCACAGCAAGGCAAGCACGAGGAAAGGGAAGGAATTTATTTAGTAAATCCAGACAGTAATTGTCAAATAATGGTTGACCAAACTGTAACTCAGTTATGGTTCAGTGAATGTTAGTGAGCGCAGAAATCCATTTTTAATTAATTTCTTATCAAGCTCAGAAATATTTTAGTAGCCCAGAAATTAAAGTTCTTAGTACAAGTAAGTGTAAAATTTAAATAAATCAGATTTTTCTTATTCAGATTATCAACCCGTCCTCCTGTTCATATCCCCTCCTTTCTGCATCTGTTGACCCAAGAAACTGGTGTGACAAGGCACCACAACCCAGGCCCTCTTCATCACATGGCCTGGTATTTGGATGGATGTCAGATCTAGCACATTTATGTTCAATGGCTGTTCAATCTGTTCTCAAAGCAGAAAGATTTCCACAAGAAAATGCTACATGGTTATCTGGAAATATTTCTCTACCTGGACACAGCAGAAACAATTATCCCCAGAATCTGCAGGAACTCCTATTACTTTAAGACTGCTTACTCACTCTCAAGATGTTGGGCCTTTCTGTTAGCTTGTTACAATCAGTAACAATTGTTAGCTTGCTGCAATCAGAGCCTTTCATCCGCAGTTGAGGGCTATACTATTTTTATTCACCCAACAATAACCAGATGCCTGAAGAGGCTGATTAGAACTGTCTCATTGGTGGTGAAACCAACACCACAATGGGTCCTTAATCTTGTTCTTTCAATATTTCCCAGACCTTCCTTTGAACTACTGTCCTCCAGCTCCATGACCTACTGTGACGGGATCCCTGGGGTGCAGCCTGGGACTGTGGAACTGTTGTGCTCCCTTTAACTCTCCAGCCTGGGCTCTCTCTCATAATGCTTTGCTAGTGACAAGCAGCAACCCCCTCAAGGCCCTGTTACCACTCAGCCCAACAGCATATGGAGCCTCACGCAGCTAGATTACATGATGCTCCCAGAGCCACTCATGAATCACACAGAGAAAGGCACCAGCCAGATCCACCCCCCTCCAGCTCCCAGCACTGTACCTCAGGAATATACCATCTTGTACTGCTCAAGATGGGAAGGGCAAATTTATTAATTGATTCACCACTTCATCGATGGAAAGTGGATATACACCAGCCTTTGCAAACTTGAGCAGTTTTGCCACACACTTCATACAAACTCGCTGGTAAAGATAAACAGTAAAACATATTTATTGATTACAAAAATAGATTTTAAGTGATTATAATTGATAAGCAAAAAGTCAGTTAGTTACCAAAATAAAATATAAACACAGAGCCTAAACTCTCAACCTATTAGACTGGGCAATATCTCTAAATTAAGCAGTTTTTCTCACCCCATTGGATATTGCAGTCCTTAATATACAGGTTTTGTCCCTTAAACCTGGGCCAGTCTTCTCTGCTGCAGTCTTCATTCTTTTGAGCAGTTCCCCTTACTGGACAGTGGCTGTTGATGTGTTGTTTGACAGCCTGTCCCGGGTGTTGGTTACTTTCTTTGCTGTTGTCTCTGGGGAACTGATATCTGGCTGATTCCTCAACTTACATAATGTTTTACTGACAACCATAACAATCATATAACTTCATATTCACTAAAGATACACATATTTAGGTAAAACAGTGGCTTTCAGCTGATCATAACCTTTTCCCTGATACCTCACTTGGCATGCTTTATGTGCAAAATCACAATTATATACAGATGAGGAATACGGAAGTTACAAGGCGCACCCCTAAGGTATAGAATGTCACATCCATCTCTTCATGAAAGTTGCTTTCTTAGTCACCATCACGTCAGCCAAAAGGGTAAGCGAACTGGCAGATACACCAGATACCACATTTCATAATGAAAGGGTCTCCCTTCACTTTTATCCAAAATTAATCTCTAAAATAATTTCTGAGTTTCACATGAACCAACCTGTTCAGTCACTGGTATTCATTCCAAAATCTTGTACTACTTCTAATGAGGAGAAAAAACTTCACTCTCTCAATGTCCAACAGGCTTTGGGGTTCTGTTTGCAGAGAGCAAAACCAGTTAGGAAAATACCTAGACTGTCGCTTTAGCTGAGCTGTCAAAAGGACAAGCAATTTCTGTCCAGAAGCGCTCAGTGGATCTTTGGTTGCATCATTCTTTGTTACCAACTGGTGCGTATTTCTCCCTTGATGGGATAAGAGCCCAACCCACTAGATCACAGGCAACTTCTATGGCATCTCTACTGAAAATACATAGGGTAACTTCAAAACATCCAGACCTCTTCTGCAGATGCAGCTGTGAGGATGGCAGTATTACAGACATCTATGCCCTCATCTTCATACCCTCCTCTTGTTTGACTACTGCTTACCAATCTCCCACATGTGGAATACGCATAGGGACCAGCACTTAAAGAAGAAATGAGGTTACTTTCCTGTAACTGGAGGTTCTTTGAGCTATGCAGACCCTATCTGTATTTTGCTACCTGTTCCCCATCCCTTCTGCTGCAGCTCATGGCTGGATTTGTGGTAGAAGAGGAATTGGAGAGGCATCAGTCCACATTGCCATTTATACCCTCCGTTTGGAGCCTAAGGAGAACAACAGTGTGTGGACCAACACACATTACTTGCTAGAAATCTTCCATCTCAGATGCGCGTGAGATGGGAGATTTCTAGCAAGTTTCTGGATCAGTTACACAGTGTTCAGCATCATTTATGGGCCTGAGAAAACAGCATGGATTGGTGGGAGAGGATTGTTTTATAGACCTGGGGTGATCAGTGGTGGTGAGAGAATTTCAGGATGGAGAAGGCAAACTTCTTTGAGGTCTGTGCCAAAGTGACCCCAGAACTGCAGGGACATTGTACTAACTTGTGATGCCCCATGTCCATGGAGAAGCAACTCACCGTTGCCATCTGGAAACTGGAGTACACAAAGTTCATGGATTTTATAAGTTCCACAAACTGAGGATTTATTGCCCAAGTCAATTCCATTCCTTAACTAATATTCTCCAAACTCTTACTAAGCAAGGATGATGTCATTTGAGTAGCAAGACTATAACTTCTGAAGTTTTAAAGCTGCAGGCAGGCAGCTTTGAAATGAAATGCTGACTCTTTAATATTGTTATGGTAGCATTGTGGGATATCCGTTTCTTGCCAATAACTTAATTAATATCAAAACAAAGCAGTAACTAAAGCTATAGCTATAAATTATTCACTTACAAGATTTATTTTTAGCCATACGTAGGAACTTTTTGTTTTTTAAAGAGCAGCAGACACACAGAGGCTAAATTAACTCCAGCCATGTGAGTTACATGGGTGGAATGTGTAATTTGCTCACCCATTGCCGAATCTCCTATTATTTTCCACAAGATTGCTCAATGGATTGGATTACTAAGCTGTTGTTTTCACTGAGAACAGTGCCTTCATTAATTTGAGTTTGGGGTGTGTTAATGGTAACAGCAGGGTCTCACAACACCCTGCCCAGGATTTATCTTACAAAATCACTAAGAAGAATGTGTTGCTATGCCATGTTGCTTAGAAAGATATCAGGAGTGCTTCTTTGTTTTAACCATAGCTAAGAAGTGAGGGGCAGTATGCAAGTTTCCCAGCTCTCTGTGTCCATATCAAGAAACTAAGTTTTCATTCTCCTAGTTTTTCTGATGGAAAATATTACACGAGGCGGAGGCATTCCAGGACAAGTGAGGAACTCCTGTGAGCTGTGCAAACTGTTTATGTGATTCCATCTACTGCCTAATAGTGTGATAGCTGGCATCCAGAGTCACTAAAAGTATATAGAGAAAAAATACTGATAGGCTAAGCTGCTGAACTGGAACATTATACAGTATAATCCACTATATTGTATTTAATTAATTAACATGAGTCATGTACAGAGTGCAAAGTGAAAATGATAAGCTCTAATCTAAAGGAAAAACAAAACAAAGCTAGAATTATGATGCTATTCAGAGGGATGAAACACATCCACCTAACTATGTAAATGTTTTGATAGGCACATAAGACTTTTTAAGATAGGTGTCAGTTACTTAAAGGTCATCAGAATACAGAGAAATACATTGTTAGTGCATTGCTCAGTTTTAGGACATTAATTGGAAACACAATTTAAATGATATCACAACAAAATACTCTGCTCCGATTGCTGTGAATGTCTTCTTTTGTTTATTTCTTCTTTTGTTTATTTCTTCTTTTATTCAGTTCAGAATTTCTTAATCACTTTGGCAATAAAATACCAGGCTAAAGTGAAAGAAATGGATAACATTTCATGATTGGCCATTGCGAATCATTCAGGACATATGTTGTATTCTAGCCGACAACGTATCATTTACTGTACCACTGCATTTTACCTCATGGTTTTACTTGCAAGGTGATAGTCTTGACTGTGAACATTGGTAATCAGTTCATGTACCAGATATGAATTTGGTTGATTAAGTCTGAGTAGAACACTCAAAACATACCCCTCCAACAATCATCACTGAAAAGTACTCGCATCCTTGTCACAAATAGAGATCTTTCACATCAGAACTGACACTCTTAAACTGAGCCTTAGGTGATAGGTTTGATGCCTTCACCAACCTCAGCCTTTTGAACATAAAGATTGACAAACATTATGTCCAAAGTCTGTTCACCCCTTTGGAAGGCCATTGACCTTCTCTGTTTCAAGCTGGCTTCCCTTGTTTACCCTGTCCTCCCTGCCTGGGGGCTTATTTAAATTGCAGTTGAGTGGGGAAATAAAGAGGGTTCTAGTGTGTGGTTGTGTCAGGCCCAGAGGATGGGTGGCTTGGCTTAAGGGTCAGAGTTGAGCATGGGCCAAGGGTCCAGCAGCCAATTACCAGCAATCAGGCTGGGTTGTAATGCCAGGAGAACAGAATCGAGAGCCAAACTGAAGGGCAGAGACCAAGAGTAAGGATCATGGACAACTCATGCCTCCCCATGCTAGAGGGGCACAATCTAAAGGGGAGGACACGTGACTTCCCATGTGTCTCCTCTGCTCAGTGAACCCCACCCTGCCCTGCCCCCAGCCTGAGGCTGCTGCACTCTCCCCACCCCATGTTACCTGTAGGGATGCGGACCTGTGTCGTCCTCTTCCTGCGCCTCCCCCATAGCATGTCTGGCCGCTCTTCCTAGCAGCTGGTGGGGAGCTGGGGCCAAGCCACTTCTGTCTGAGAGCCTGCTCTCTGCCCGGGCTCAGTTTCCAGGGACAGGGGCCGAGTAAATTGGAGGGGTGGAGGACAGGATCTGAAGGCAGGAACAGGTAAACACTGGACCAGCAGTGCGTGGCAGGAAGGAGCCAGTTGTGCAGACAGCTGCCTGTTCTTCTTCAAGTGCTTGCTCATGTCCATTCCACGCTAGTTGTGCGCATGTTGCATGCACCATTGGAGGGCCTGATAGATTCAAGCTTCTCAAAGTCTAAGGTCACGTTTTCTAAGGAGGCACAGCATAGATGGTATAGCCTAGGGGCTGCAGAGGGGGACACAAAGGTAGCATTAAGCTACCTTTTCACTTCCCAGATTCTGGGCTGCTCTATGGGCCAGTGTGGCCCCTGGTATAAGTTAAAACAGCACTGAAAGGATTCAGCAACCCAGAATTGCCTACACTCCGACTATTCACTCTACTACTCCCAGCGTGTCCCTATGCCTGAGACTGCGGGGTGGGAGGCATAGGGCTGTGTGTACGAGCTGAGCTGCCCTGACATTAGGAGAACTCCCCATGGCTGCTCTGCCATTTTTGATGGGGCCTCAATCTCTAATCTTAAAGAGATGGTTTTCTCCCAACCCCTAAAACCAAACTGCAAGTAAATCCATCCCCAGAATCCAGTAGGGTTTTCACAGCCCCAGGCACAAACTGCTTTTCATGATTTAGAGCAGAAACAGCCTGTAGACCAAATTCTGCCCTGGTGGGGCAACTCCAGTGACTTCACTAGATATGCTCCTGCGTAACCTAAGGCTTCATTTTCAGAAGGGCCTCTTAAGGAAGTCCTCTTGTAGCTGTGGGTACTCAGCACCTCTGAAAAGCAGGCCACTTACTTAAGTGCTTAAACGTGGATTGAGAAGTCTAACTTAAAACACTCAAGTTTTAAAATTTGATTGCTAAGCTACATAGTATGTTGTAATAATGGTAGTCAACAGGAGCCGGTGGCACTGTAGCTATTGAAACATTAAATACAGGCAGTGAGAAATATTCAAGGTCATTATTGTGGTTTCCATGGCATTATGACATTTTTAGAGAATGGCTTCTTCACGCTCCAGGATGCAGCCATTTTCCTCTTTTTCATAGTAATGACTAAAATGTCATCAATATTGAGACAGAATAATAGTATACTGGAAAGTACAGGAAACAGGATGTTTCAAGTACTCATTTGCTTACAGACGGTTTCTGGCAGCTTCATTTAAACACTAGAGCACCTACCAACTGTAGCTGGTATTAATTGCTGAGGATAGTACGTAATGATTCTCTGAAGTAAAAGTACTTCATTGTAATTAATAATTGTAATTCACTGTGCTGCCTCTACTACAGACACCAGAGACCTTAGACCTCTTATTTGTTTGCATCCAAATAATTTTTAGATGTGAAGTATCAAAATTCTCACTAAAGCAGATCAACTACTGGGCGGGGCGGGGAGGGGAGGGTGAAGCTGCACATACTTTGTACATATAAGGGCTTTGATTTGATCCAACTGGATTGAAGCCCTTTTGTATTCATGAATTTCCAAAACTTTGAAACTGGCAAATTCAGGCAAATACTTATGTTCCACATTGAATATGTGTATTCGACCCACTGGTGACTTGGGTGATCAATTTTGAATCATGAATGCCAAATACCAACATAGGAGACTCTGTGAACACTCCAGAGACAGACATTTCTTCACTCGTGAGATTTGTCAAATATTTGTGAAAGCAGAATAGATTAACAAATTATGGGACTGTGTCATATGAGCTTTATAAAGCCAAAAGCCACTGTATTTGGTGAACACAATATATTCAGAAAACAATATGCACCACTGTCATGGTTTTTCTCTTTATCTTGTACTTAACACTTACAGATAAAAAATATTACAGATACCATAGCAACCACTGTATCATGCTGCTTTTAGGACACAGAAACACACACATTCCACATTATGATATTTTTGTCATTTAATATAGATTGGGGTTCTCCTCTTGAGGCCATTATTTTCAGTAACTACCGAGCTCTGCAATGTACATGGGTCCCCAGCTCTTCAAAGCACTTAAGCATATGCTTAACTATAAGCACATGAATAAACACACCCCTGTTCAGCAGAATACTTAATCATGTAATTCCATACTGCTGACTTCAGTGAAACTTACACATGTCCTTAAAGGTAACCGCACTGTTGAATACTGATGGGATTATTCATGTGCTTAATGTTAAGTGAATGCTTAAGTACTTTGATGAACTGGGGTCTCAACTCAGATCCACAAGGGCACTTAGGTGTTGCGATGCTTAGCATTGCAACACCTAACTTTTAGGTGCCTAGAATATCACAGTAACAACACTGCATTAAATGCAAGGAAATATTTGTCCCATAATCCCTAGTTTGGTTGATAAGGAACAACTGGCATTTAATATCTGAGACAGCCCATAATACCTAGCACACAGTTGCTAGGCAACCCCCCATGCTAGAGTGATTTCTCTGAACACCATCATGCTAGGTTGGCAAAATATCCATAGGATCTCTTGGGCTGATGTTGGAAGTTGTGCTAGAACGCCCAAAGCCACAAAGTCTTATTGTGTGGGGTTGGCATAAAACCCCACTTCTCCTTTGCTGAGCTGTAGAGATGTTTATTTTTCATTTTATGAGTTGATAACTAATTAACCTCTATTTATTACACTTCAGATAGTTTCAGTCCTATTTTTATCTCAGTTTGTAAACACTGCATTGATATATAGTTTGGACTGGAATTTTACAGTAATTGTCTAAGCTCCTGGAAATAGGGAGTTTACAATGGCAAAGTTGCCACAGGTTTAAGGCATAGAATTAGTCTTTGTGGAATCTAAAGAAAAATGTATGTTGACTTCAGTGTGTACAGGACTGGATCTATGGGGCCTGATTCTGATCCCACTGACATGAGTTCTGTGTGATTGAACTACTGCATGAAATGCTGTGAGGCAAGTCCAGGAATATGACTGGGATAAAAGCTTTGTGATTATGTGGACATGGTGGAGTTACTGCAGAATGTGTTAAGTTGTAATCTTTCATTTAAAGAGTCTCTAGATCTGCATAGGATGCTGTTGTGAAGTTTACATGTGTCAGCACTGTATCTTGCTTTAATGCTGACAGATGTCTTTAGATATTATCTTGCTTTCTTCGCTAGGTAACATAATACTCTTAAATGCTGTTGTTTGGCTGCGGGGGGTGCAAGGAAGAAAGTTTTTAATATTAATACTTGATCTGTGAGTGTTTGTGCTATTAACAAAAGTCAACTGTAGTTTGTGGTTTAGGGCTAATGAAAATAATTTTTGGAACTCATTTGTATTTGCTTTCTGCAAAAGATGTATACCTAGAGATTGATTTAACAACAGGTTTAAACATAAAACCACTATAATCATCAATTGTGTGCAGTGCTAACATGATGTTTTCTGATCTCTGCAATATTACAGTGTTACTGAAACACAGTTAACCTGCTCCCACTGCATTCTGTTGAATTAAATTGGCCTGTGAAAATTTGCTTGTTGAGCTATATTTTCTGTAAATACAAAACTAATTTTGAATAATTTTTCTCCCAGAAATGTTATTGCTGCCTCCTTTTAGGCTTCTAAGTAAACAGAATACAATTCTAAATGTTACGTCAGACACTGTTATATATTTTATAGCCACACAATATAGAACATTAACCTGTACAGTGCTTCCAAACACGTACTATGGTCAGCGCTCTGAAAATGTAAAGTGCTGTATGAATACCATGTCTTAGTAGCTGTAACTGCGAAAATAAATTTAGCCTTTCTAACAGTGATCAGGTGTACTGAATAACCGTCAGAGACATGGAATATTGCTTGTTCTGCATCTGTCCACCTATCTTTTTTATTTTGAAAAAAGAAAAAATACAATCTCAATTTCTGAGTTTTTGTCTCTAGTTTTACATTCTTGTGGGGGTTTTTTTACGAGAAGCAAAACATTTTTTTTCTCTACAGATAAAAATCCTTTGCAATTATCATATGCTAGATCACATCTGCTCTCTCAAATCTTGAAGTCAGAAAACTCAAGGTCTCATCTTCTAAGATGCGGGGATGGCTAGCTCAGTAGTTTGAGCATTGGCCTGCTAACCTCAGGGTTGTGAGTTTAATCCTTGAGGGGGCCATTTAGAGATATGGGGCAAAAATCTGTTGGATGATTTGGTTGGGGGATTGGTCCTGCTTTGAGCAGTGGGTTGCATGATCTCCTGAGGTCCCTTCCAACCCTGAGATTCTATGATAGGGCTACAACTGTAGGTTTTATCAGGTCCCATAAGAGGAAAGACATGTGGTGTTCACCTAACCTATATAGCACGGGGTGGACAATAGGGTTGGGTAGTTCTGGAGATTCAAATTATTTTGCACTGTAGAAGAACTCGAGGGTTTTCACATCTTGCGGTGCGGGAGTGTCATACATGAATCTTGGAACATGAGGCTGTCATAAGCAGAGGGCTATGTGCAGTGCATGTTCAGTATATACCTAATTGTTATTGAAGTAAATTCACAGAAGTGAAATTTTAAGACTTCTGTGAGAACCATGTGATTCTGTAATGAAATCTGCTCTGTGGATGATCAGCGTTTGGCTCTGGATTTATTTAGGCTAAGATTCAAATATAAGGTCAAATTGAGCTGCAATATGGAGTCCAGCTAACCAGATGCAACATTACACTTTCTTTACAAAATTCAACACCTCCTAAAAACCCCAAATATTACATTGGAGATGAAGACATGTCAGAAACACTTAATGGGTTCAGTTACCTGCCCACTGCCACGTAAACTTCCCTCTCTAATTGCCACCTCCTCTCACCATTGTGGATTCTACCTTAACTATGAAGCTGCTGTTGCTCCATAAAACTCCAGTGGTGCCCTCATGGATGCTAAAAAGACTAAAGACCCTTCATGAGGACCAAGACATGCCTTCAGATATTGGAGTAAAACACTTGCCTTGTCTCTTGTCATGTCTGTGACCATGTACACATGTATTATGTGTTCAGATAATGCGATGAGCGCTCATTTATCAGGTGTATAGCCATATTCTGTTTGTCCTGAAGCACTCATCCCATGAATGAAGGTTAGTTCTTTATAATATAGCAACTTCCTTGTTTCATTCTCCCACCAACTTGATAAAAGCTCTGCATCACTACGCGATATCTTCCCTTCATATATTCTACTTGCAGACAGGTACAGAACAATGAGCTGCTAATGAGTTAATCAGAAATACACTTTCATTCCCCGAGGCCTCCAGGTGTCTTGCACCCCGAAAATGGGATGATTTTATGCTTTAAGGCAGCAATACATAGCAAGCCTGTTTTAGAATCACGTCCTGTTCTCATTGAAATGGGTCTGATCTCCCAAGGTAACTTTTCAACTGAGAATCAAAAAGTCTTTTGATCTGGACCCAGCAGGCTTCCAGAGATCTGAACACTTTGGGCAATATCCTTATCTGAGGTGGTCATTTGCTGTTCAAGTCAGTAAGAACTGAGTACATTATAGCAGTACTTGGCCCTTTGTGTGTAACATTCAGATATAGGGGTATCCTGATTTTAAAGAATTAAAATGTGACACTCTGAAAAAACTTTCCTTTTAAAGATTTTTTTTAATGATTCTATGAGAAAAATACTTGATCATATTTCAAGGAGGATATCTCACAGGCCTCACTGAATCAAAACTGTCTTTCCGCCATCAACATTATACATTTCTAGATTCTAAGTCCCGAAGGGACCGATATCATTGCATCTGACTTTCTGCATAATGCAGACTGAAGAATGAAACCCAGTAATTCCTGCACTAAGCCCATAACTTCTGTTTGACTTACATCATATAGACTTTTGCCATTATAAAGCCAACAGTTGTATTTGAGACTCCATAGTTCCTCCTTATCTTTTGAATAAAAAATACCTGTTGGGTCATTTCAGACCAGTGGTCACCCTTGTTTTTTGCTCCACTTGGGGCAGTCTGGCACTCTATCCCATAGGGGACTCATGAGCATCTTTTCTAGCCATTGTCAGTGCAAGGTTGCACAAAAGGAGCACACGATGTAGTGGGGTGTGGAAACAGGAGTCCCCCCCACATCCAAATCTGTGGCTTGGAAACGAGAGGCATAGTAGAAGTAGGGTAAATCTCTCAGTGGCACCCTGTAGCTGTCAAAGAAGCCCCTGCCTCCATCCATGATATTGTGGCATGGGATAAAGGGAAGGAAATAAAATAATTGTTGGATGGATAATTCTGGACCCACTTTCCTCTTTTATGGACAGGTGGAGTAGGTGAGACTATCTTGGTGATTGTATCCAGTGACAAAGATTCCTGGCCACACTTCTCCACATTGATCTGGCATTGGCGGGTGTGTGTGTGTGTGTGTGTATGTAAAGAACTTCTTTCTGGCACCCATTGTGAGACAGAATATCCAAATCCTGTTCTTGTCCTGTAGCCTGAACAGAGGGAGGAGGAGAAACCCTCAGCAACCTCATTCCTGAGGAGAGAAGATTTTGACCGGTGCTTTGAGTGGGTAGGTAGAATGGTGGTGGAGACTGGTGTGTTTGTGTATGTGACAAGGAGATTGAGTGTTCCTGGCTGACTGGCATCAGCCTACTTTGGTCAAGGGAGAGGTGACGTGTTTCTCATAGCAGGCCATGTGGGCTGTGCTTTAACACACAAAATTTTAAATGTTATTCTAGGAGAAAACAGTAATTGATTTAGTCAGTGGGTTGATTGATTTAGTCAGTAGCATTATACATCACGAATAACAGTGATGGTGGTTGGAGTGAACGGGCCAGGGAGCACTTTGATGGAGGGTGAGAAGGAGAAAGTGAATGGTAAAGGAGAGTGAAAAGGATGAGAAGAGGAGTAAGATAAGAGAAAGAAGACAAGAGAGGGAGGTCAAAGGCAAAAGGGGAGGAAGATAAAATTAGAGCAGAGAAGACGATATGTATCCTCTACCCAGAGACAACACCTCTCTCTAGTTGATAGAAACCACTTTCAGGAATTATTAAGGCACCAGGAAGTAGCAGAAATGGCAGGACAGATGTTGACTTGTGACCCGTGGAAAAAATTGGAGCATGTCCTGTACCTACGATGAGTGGTGTCTGTCGATACCCAATACCAATTTTTTGTTATATGTTTGCATAGCGTGTAACACCATGAGGCTAGGACCTCTAGGTTTGACCATAATACAAAGAAATCATCATCATCATCAAATGTTTCCCCCTATTTCTTCCATTTTGTCCCTTTGTTCTTGTTATTGGTGGTCACAGCTCCACTTCAACAATTGTGGCTAAAAGAACCCTGCACTGGGAAGAGACTATGATAGCTTATGACAAATGCTGACTTTTAATAATGCCTGTTGTGCAGCAGACTATTTCCATGAGCATTTTCAGTGAACACAGCTGGGCACACCCACTTACAAGTTCCTTATATTTAAATTGATGAATATGTACACACTTAAAACCTCAAGCTTCACAGTTGCTCAGGAAGATAACTGGATTTACAAGCAGGGTAATCTAACGGAAAAACAACAAACAATGCTGTCCTGATTTACAATCTGTGGGACTCATAATGTTCAGGCAAATGCATAAGGGATTTGCTAGTCCTGAGTTCTCAAATCCTTTGTGAAACTGCACTTCTGCCTCAGCTAGGGAGGAAAAAAACCCCAGAGCTTTACCAAAAGAAAGAAATCTGCTTATAATAGTATTATTCCTCTGTGCACTACTCACTGTAAACAGTGTGAACTGCCAAATGAATTTTAAGGGTAAAATCCTGCCCTTTTGTAGTCATGCACAAGAATCTTTGAGTTTTAATTACCTAAAGTGAGTTGGGGGGGAAAGTGTCTGAAATTGCACAGTATCCTATTTTTTGGGGCATCAGGAGGGTTTACTGCTGCTCAAGACCATTTGGGATGAATTTAGACAAGAGAAAAGGCATGTTAAAGTGTTTTACTGCAATATTCTTCAGCAGGACAGAGGTTTTACTGTAAGATCTTAGTCACCATCCAGGAGACAAGCTAAGGGCTAAATTTGGGGGCGTCCCATGTGCATGGGGAAGTGAGAAAGGCGCAGGGATCTTCTTTCTCAAGATAACCTTTCAGGGGTAAGCTACAACACAGATCTTGGGTTCCCTTGAGTACTGGATTGGGGGCTCAACTAGCATGCCCAGTGGCACTTCATGACTCCAAGGGAGTGTGGCCAGTCATACTGGCGGTGTTGCCAGGTCTGTGTTACCCTATTCTCCTGCTGGCATCTGGCAACAAGCATGCGGTAGGAACAGCACGTACTGTAACAGCAAGGGCCATTGCTCAGTGTGCTCCTTCTCTCTGAACCATTCCACCCAACACATATCCACTTACACTTCCCTCAGCAGCACATCTCCACATGTGAAACATGATCTGTAAATGTGCCAGCCTCATCCGCTGGAAGTTTGTTGTGTATCCCTGTGATGCAGTTAATTATTTTTCCAGAACAACACTGGATCCAAATAACCAAATCAGTTTTTTCTTTTGAAGACTAAACCCTTGTGTTTAACACCAGTATTGCCAGTGGGGGAAATAATTAGACTGGTATCACTAAACTTTCATTGTTGTTCAAAGACTGCTCGCGTTGCTATACAGGGTGGGTTCTCCATTTCAGCAGATGAAAAGACATGTTCCTCTTTACTGCTGGCAACTGCACACCTGGAGGTTTGGCTGGGAACATGCTCGGAAGAGTCACTTTGAATGGGTTATTTCATGGACATTTAGATCTTGTTACTGTCATGCTCTTAGGTGAAATTAAACAGTTTGGTGTAACTATTAATCATTTCAATTATTTTCGAAATTCCTACTCCAAACCAGCTTTGTATTTTTAGCTGTCATAGTCATATCACATGGCCAAGATTTTTAGAGCAGAGTCCAAGTCAGTGACAGAAACAGCTTCCTGGGAAAAGTTTATTAGCCTGTAAGCCAGAAGTATTTTCACAGTGACTACTCTGAGTCATTTTGCTGCTTCCGATTGACTGCCTTTATTGAAGGGGTAGCCAGCATCCTCTGGGCAAAGTCCTACAGAAAAGTCCTACAGAAAAAAATCTGTCCTGTCTGAAGTTTGGAACTAGAAACAAAAATATAGGAAGAACCCTCTTCCAAGGATCAAGGATGTTTAAGGGCCAAATCTTTACCCAAGCAAGTTCCCCAGCATCCAAATCCTGAAAACAAAGACAAATCTTCCACTGAAGTAGTGACTTGAATCTTGAAGTCTTTATTAGGGCCAAAGTTCCCTCCACACCACAAGCTCCTGGGGAGGGTGGTCAAGGCCATGGCTCCAGTCCCCTCTAGTGTGATATGTGCACAGGGTGCAGTTTCTGTGCTCCACCAAACACAGTGCCTGTGATTGTCTTGCAGGGGACAGACAGGGTTGGGAGACTCTTTGTATCCTTGTGTCCCATGCACCTGTAAGGGTTAGAAAAAATCTGATTCCATGTTCCTGTAGCTTGTGTCTTGAGATGCTGGAAGAGAGGCATGCAGCAGAAAAAGCAACTCCCAACAGATCTAAGAAGGTGCAAGTTAAAATCTTACCTTGACATATGCTTTAAACTTATACCATCTGTCAGTCCCACAACATGTAAATTAAGCCCCTAACACTGCCATGTATCTGTAGAGTGACCTATAATTTACTGTACACCATTTTACTCTCACCCCTAAATCTGGCCCAGTGCTTGTTGTTCTCTGAGCACTTGGTTGTAGGTGTATCAGCCAGGATCTTAACACAATGCATATATATAGCAAGGTGAGTACTGTGTTTGGGCAAGTGGCTGTGGGAATTTCCTCCTTTGTGTTCATGTAAACCCTTTCCCCCACCTTAATTTGGCAGTTGTGTATTATTTAATTTTATGGGCCAAATTTTGTTTTTATTTATAGCAGTGAAAAACAGTGGAGCAATTCTGGATTCACAAAGATGTTCAATGAGCGCCATCAGGCCCAATAGTCCAGGGGTGGGCAAACTATGGCCCACGGGCCATATCAGGCCCGTGGTGGGAGGCTGTGCCCCCTTCCCGAGCCGCGCCTCAGGGGCAGCGCTTGCCCCAACCCCGGAGCCGTACTGCAGGGGCAGAGCTCTGAGGGCCGAGGCTTCCTGCTGGCCCCTCCCCCGGAGCAGCACCAGAAGCGCTCTGGGGGCCAGGGCTGTGTGCTCGCCCCTCCCCCGGAGCCGCTCCGGGAGCGCTCTGGGGGCCAGAGCTGCCCGCTGGCCCCTCCCCTGTAGCCGCGCGGCATGGGGAGTGCTCTGGGGGCTGGGGCTGTGCGCTGGCCCCTCCCCTGGAGCCACGCTGCACAGGCAGAGCTCTGGGAGCCAGGGCTGTACACTCCCCCTCTCCCCCGAAGCCACCCTGCGCGGGCAGAGCTCTGGGGGCCAGGGCTGCATGCTCCCCTCCCCAGCAGCTCTGGTAAGGAGGAATGAGGGCGTTCCAGGGTAGTGGTGGTGGCTTTGGAGGGGCAGTCAGGGAGTAGGGTGGGTTGGTTGGGGTGGGATTCTGGGGTGGTTGGGGGTGGGAAGGTGGATAGGGGTTGTGGCAGTCAGGGGACAGGGAGCAGGGGAATTGGGTGGGGAGTGGGGTCCTGAGGGGTGGTTAGGGGTATGTGGAAGGGGCAGTCAGGGGACAAGGTCGGGGGGTTGGATGGGTCAGGGATTCTCAGGGGGCGGGAAGTGGGAGGGGGCTGGATTGGGGGTAGGGCCTTCCCTACCCGGCCCTCGATATAATTTCGAAAACCTGATATGGCCCTCGGGCCGAAAAGTTTCCCCACCCCTGCAATAGTCGAACAGTTTGTCATACCAAGTTCAGCCCTGTTGTAAGCAATGCAATGCCATAAAAATCAGTGGAGTTACAGCAAGGTTGAATTTGAGTCATTTAATGCAAGTCTGGTACAGAACTTAACAAGGTTAGGTCTGTACTATTAGCTAGGCTAACACGGCTCCAGCAACATGAGCTCTTCTGTCCCAACTCTGACCTTTTTCCTTTCTGGTGGCAGATTTAGCTATGTACAAAATTATTTCCAGGTGAGCTTTTTTAAATCAGAGAACTGGTTTTTGCATTTGCAAATTGCAATAGGGTAACGCTGCCCTCTCCGGACCTTTCTGATGCAGAATGTTACAGAATTATAAGACAGCTGAAACCAATTTTGATTTAACCATCTCTTGGACAATGCAAGAGTCCAACTGTTTTGTTGGACAGAGTGAAAGGCATAAGTGCAAAATTGAACATGAAAATGAGTACAGGTGCCCTGCAAATATTTTCTATTATTTTGAATTCACAATGATTAATTTTCTTCTTTGATTTCTCTTTATTTATGTAGTGCAAGAGAGACATGGATTTTAAACTTCTTAGCAGCAGTGTTCTTGTGGTATGCAGGGAGTGTGTATTGGCTCAAAAGTGCTTGGCTAGCTCCTTGTACCCAATTTCTTTCATATAATCCTTTCCCCCAGATGGCTGTTTCTGAGATTATTTGAAGTATTTGAAAATAAGTATAATTTATACTTCTGTAACAGCTTTCATCTCTGGGTACCAAAGCCTTTTGCAAAAGTGGGTATTCTCCCCATTTTACCGCTGGAGAAATTGAAGCACAATTACTTTTGAAAATGCCACTAACTGCATTTATAGACACCTAAATGCCTTTTAAAAATCTGGCTCTAAGTGATTTGTCTAAAGTTACACAGTAAGTCACTGGCAGAGTTGTCTCTTCGTGTCTAGTCCATTACTGTCACCATTAAGCATTGTGCCTCCATATACTGCATTATGAAAGAGTGATGTGAAAATGTGACTGCTGATATGGCTTACCAGCAGGAATGGGGTAACTGTGATTAACCCACCCACCCTACCCCTGTAAAAAAGTAACCTTTTCTGAGCAGCAAAACAATTCACTGGATTTGTGCTTATAATTTGAATATTGAATGAAGTTGGGCTCTTTCTGCTTGCAAACTGTCTGTGCTCAGCTTGAAGTTATTCAAAATTATTAGCTGAGCCATTTCCACACATAGTTTTGTGGGTCTGTAGACTGTTAGTGAGCAGTTCTTTGTGAGTAGCAGACATCTGAACTGTTTGGTTTGTTTTTATAGGAAACAAGAGACGTGCTATTGCTCCTATTCCCTGCTCAGATGATCATAATTCTTAGAATCAGCTTTCTGGTCTGCATACGCACGGCTTATGAATTCAAAATTCACCTTCCTTGATATGTTCTAATATTCCTTAACATTTTCATTATCCTTGAACATTCCAGTGAGTAATCTCATTCATTAGAAAATCAATGGAAAGCAAATACAGAGGAGAGACAAACACAGTCCAACAGTGAATTGCATAATTAATTCCAGATATTATTGGGGGGGAAATGTTTTGATACACAGGCCTAATACTCTTTGTGCCAGTGTAATCTTTTATAACCTTTTGCTTATCATGATGGCATGTTCCTACATATTCAGTCAACTCTGTTTTTCTTATCAAGCGCTTTTGTTTCTTGCTTTTGTTTCTGTTAAAACAGGATGCTGACATGCTGGCAGGTGAAGAGCAAGCCTGGAAAGAAATCAAAGATGCAGTAACTAGAATGGGAGACCCAAGGTCACAAGAAGGTATCCTTTCAGTGACAGTCAATGGCAAAAGGATCTTCTTTGCTTTTACTAACAATCCATAGTACCTGCCTTGTTTTTGCACCCCATTGGGTAGAAAGCATTGTTTCTTTAATCTTCCCTTTGTTTCTTTTTTTAGATGTACTCTGCATTCATTTGAATCTCAGACCAAATAATATTTTAATTGTACCAATGATTACGTCATTTTAGGGTGCTCAGCCTATAATCTCATCATGGCAGGGACTGTCTACCTTTTTGAACAGCACTTAGCAAAACATGGCCTGGATCCTAATCAGAGCCCTTAGGCGCTACTCTTAATACAATCCTTGAGTACAGTAATTATAATACTCAAAACAATTGTTAAGCTAAACCTTAATGGGACTGCCTTGTACTAATAAATGATGCTAAGGCATAATGGCAGCCTTGTAAGCATTTAAAGACAATCAAAATGATCAAGAAATGCTGCTTTTGTAGCTAATGATAGGCATATTAGTCTGTATTGCTCCTTGCACTTACTCCATCTATTTCAGTGGAGTTACACCAGCCATGAATTTGGCTCATGAACTGTGGCAGGATGCCTTGCTGTTTTCTGGCATCTTGGTACAGCTCTAGAGCTACATAGGTCAGAATCTCTGAGTGCTCCATTTTGGTCCTGCAAAAAGGGTGTTTGTTTAGAGATGTCCTAGGCTGGAAAAGAGCAGATCAGTTTTGTACCATTATTTTCCAGAGAAGCTGACCTCCATTTGCCAAAACATAGGATTTTCTTCTAATCAGAGGAACCAATTTATTAGCACAAAGTATAGTTTTTGATCTAATACTGGGCACAGTTCTGGCATGTTTATTCACATAGGACCTTGATTTCAACAGGATTACTTATCTAATAAGTTACGACTCAGTATAAATTAGAGTGGTAGAATGGGTTCTTAGTCTTCCTTTGGCTTGAGGGAAATCAAAGACCATGTAGTCATTGTAAAAGCTGTCTCTGATTTTCCATAGTTCACTGTTCAGATGCCATTAGTGAATTCAGGCATCAGATAATGTGAATATGTCTTTAGCCCTGATATTTAGCCTGATTTTGATACTACAGGCATAATTTTAGATATACAATTTAATTTGGATGCTAAATTGTTGCTACATCTAGTTGCTTGTGTAATTAAAACTATTTAAATGCCTAAAAAGTGCAGCCAGGGTATACATGTCTAAACAGGTGCAGTTGCAGGTGAAATTAAATGTACCTCAGTTTAATTGTAGGAGCGAAATTCTATATGCAAAATAAAATTGTGACCCATTTTGAAAATTTAGGCTATCAATTCTGACCTTGTGCTCAGGTCATTAACCAAAAGTATTTATTTGAACTGACATGTTGGTATTTAAAAACGTAACTGAAATTGCTGCAGCAAAAGATTTCAGGGCTGTCTTAGAAAAGCAATCTCAGCTGTTGATTTATTTGATTTTTCTCTTAGAGATGTGCCTCTTGAAATGTTTCATCTCTCCTCTCATCAAGTCTCAGTGTTGCAGCAGTGTAAAATTTTGTCTTCTGCAATATCAGAAGATGGCTTGACAGATACATTTGTCCATTCACCAAGAGTGAGTGGGGCATTTACCCATCAATTTCTACAAATGTTTCACTTTCTTTTCAAATAAACAAATGAGCTTTTAGAATTTAGGGTTGGAAAAGTTAGCACCTTCCAAATCTGCACAGAGATATCCTTAAACAACGGATGTCTCATATTCATGATTAAGCACACAAACTGAGCAGTCAAAGCTGAGAACAAGGCAATTACTGTGGCAATGGGGAAAAGGAATCCTTCTCTATCCCAGTTCACTGCTCAATGGCTGCTATTCAAGCCTAAGTTGCAATTGGGACAGCTAATTTCTCCATTTCACTCAAACTGCTGACTGCAGGTTTTCTGGCATGTGATTATACACCTTACTGGCCAGAATTTGGCCTCAAGAGGTTCGGAATATTACACTTTTCATATTAGATGCTACAGAACATATGAAACAATATCTTGAGACATGAAAACATCTTGAGTGATGCTGAGCATCAGCTAAGATGTTCATCTCTCTGGAGTGTCAATGCTTTATGCTTACTACAAACATTTTATGAAAGTGAAAATCATCTTGCATTCTTCTGTTCATCTATCCTTAATCATCCATAAAAAATTCGGTGATGTATGCCTGAGGGAGAAAAATTCAGGGTATGTCTTCACTAGCAACACTGAAGTGCTGACTTGGCAGTGCTATAACATGGCTGTGTACTCATGGCACCAGCGCTGTAAAAACCCCACCACCACAAGAGGAGTAGCTCCCAGCGCTGGTGCACTGTCTACACTGCCATGTTACAGCACTGAAACTTGCAGTACTCAGGGGCCTGTTTTTTCACCCCCCTGAATGAGAAAGTTGCAGCGCTGGAAAGTGGCAGTGTAGAGAAGGCCTAAGGTACATATCTGAAATGACTGTATATTGCCTTTAAAAGGAGTTTTTTTATAAAGGATTCTATAATTCTATATTAAATTAACATCATTAATATTATGCTAATATTTTCTCAACAGGCATAGTGTAAGAATTCTTGTCAAAGTACTATTTAATATAGTTGTTTTATAGTTACTCTTTTTAATTAGCATTTCAATATAGTTCCTGAATCATGTGAGAGAAATCAATATTCATAAACCACATCAACGTTGGCAAATAAAATAACAATGGTAAATTTCTTCCCTAATAATGTGCTTTCCATCTAAAGGTCTCAGAGCACTTAAACAATTAATTTAACCTCACAGTGACCATGCCTTGTAGGTGAGTATTATCGATCCTGATTCAGCAAAGCACTTAGGCATGTTGTTAAGTTTAAGTACATGAGTGTTCCCATGGTCAGGTAAAACTCATTCCCTCACCCGGGGAGTACTCAATGCATGCCTGAGTGCTTTGTTGGCCTCGGGCCTGTACTACTTTTCAGCATTGGCACGAGTGTGGACCTGTGCTCCCATGACCTGCTCTTAGGAGAGTTTGTTTTGCAAGAATAAACTCTGCATTATGTGCTAAGCAATACTAAAATGCTTTAAATAGTAAAAACGGAAGCCATTAAAGCTGTTATGACAGTAGGGAAACATAAAATGTATACATATTAATATTTAAAGTAGGTTTTATGCAATAGGTTTTTGAGGCCTGTGGGCCTGAGGGTTAGCATGAATGCTTGACATTCATAAGATTTAGCAATATATAGCTTGTGATAAATAAGTAAACCAACAGAAGAACAAAAAGGAGTTTCAAATAGTAGATTTGGGGGATTATTGGTATATGTAACCAGGGAGCTAGCAGCATTGGTATATCAGGACCACTGGGAAACATATTGACTAAAATATTTTGTGTAAGCAGCTAGAACCCTAATTATGGTTCCCTGAAATTCCGCACATGGACGGTGTTGAGTCTAGATCAAACATTGTACCAGCCACGTTTGTGTGTAAGGAAAAAGGTGTATAAAAATGGTGTTTGCTTGACCCTAGTTGAGCACGTGGGGGTTGACAAGAAAATGCAAGCTGGACTGTCACCTCCCCTCATAATGTACTCTATGACTACTTTCCTCAGTATTTGTTTCCAATGGTCTCTAGGAGTTTATGAATATGATAACACTACAGATCATTGTGTTGTATGTATCTTTTTGTGGAACTGCATTAATACTTTGGCTTATTTGGGTTTTAAATTAAGTCTTCAAGTCTATATTTATGTAACTCACCAACCCCACTTATTATAAAAGCTTTATGTCTCCACCTGAGCAAAGAACCTGTCATTAGTGACGTGTGCAATTTGCCCTCTCAATTAATCAAAGGCTACATGAGGTTAAATAAATTGTGAAGCACTTTGAGATTCTTGGATGGAAAATGCTATATAAGTGCACAGTATTATTATTTTGTTTGCCAGGGCATATATTGGTATATATGACCTCAGTAGGATTGCTCACATGCTAAAGCTAAGAATATGCCTAAGTACTTTACTGTATAAAGGCCACAGTATCCATTTTACAGATGAGAAAGCTGAAAGCTAGGTCTGATTGTCTTTTTGCTTTTACATGGGCTTTGTGCTAGTATAAGTCCATTAACTATCAAGGAGTTAGTTGTGATTTACACCAGTATAAGTGAAAGAAGACTAGGCTAAGTAACGTAAATACGTGATGAAGATCATAATGGTTTGCAATAGCGAATGCCTCATTCATTTGAATGTGAACCCCAATTCATTTTTCTTTTCTCCCCAACATACAAAAGAACCTTCTTGTATTGGCGATGAAAATATTCTTCCTCGCCAAGATCCTTAAACCTAAGCGACAATCAGACAGTGGAACTGCAGTGTTTTCTCTGTTATCCATGAACCCTGCAGTGCTGCTCCTCTGACCCAGCCAATTAGATCACTGACAAAACCTTGCTCTCCAGAACTGTTTCAAATAAAAAGAAAATTAGATATTTGCAGGCTCAGTTTTAATTTCACAAGAACACTGAAGAGATCACTGCAACTAGGAAAGGTGTTTAAGAAAATAATAATGTTTCAAATCACCAAAGAATAATTGTAGCTAGCTTTTGCTTCAGTTATATATTGAAATAATAAATATAATATATCCTCTCATCTTGTCACCTTTCCTTTACTCCTTACCACTCAAAATGCAGCCTTTGTTAGAAGATGATTTGTTAACTGTAAACAAAATTTAGTTACCTGAGGTACCACTTATGTTTTTTTAAGTATGTTTTCAAGAGTTGAAACAGAGCCTGGAATAATGGGATCTCTTTTATCTTAATGCCCCGTGGCTCTTATTCCTTGCTAGCAACATTGAAACTTGTATTTTTTTTTTGTTTGAAGAAGATGAATCCTTAACTAAGGTTAATAACAGAGTGGGAGCAGGTTCTGGCAACGTGCCAGACTCTTCTAAATAACAATGCAGATCGTCTTCCAGACACAAATATCTATCTGCTGAAAATGCTTGACTGCGCCATGGATGCCTGTATTAATCTCAGACGTTGGGAGGAAGCCTTGCTTTATGGCAACAGGACTCTAAAACCATACAGGTATGAGGTGTGATGACAGTGGTTTGTTCAACTGCCCTACAGAGATGGTCTGTTTATTAAAGTTAGAATTTTTTCCTCTGGGAGATCATTCAATTAAGGCTTATCACTGTCATTCCTGAAAGTGCCTTGGTGCACACCTTCAACCTCAGTTTCCCAGTGTGCTTTCTGGATTAGCATATGAAATAAAATATCCATTCTGCTTGGATACTCAATAGAACAGGATGTGAAATATTAATGGAAACCACAAGAGCAGCTCTGATTATCTACAGTATCCTTTGTCAACATCTGATCTTTTTATAACCACATCACACCCATCATTCCATCACCAAAAAAATCACTTCTTGGTTGAGACTGTCGCCGTGGGAGCTCTTGTGTTTAGAATAGAGGGTCTGAGAGTGTATGTGGGGCGATCAGGTACGGTGTGTAGAGTTCACAGACAGTGATGGAATTAATGTAAATGCATTAGTATAAGTATGAAGGAAATAGTAATGAATGTTTATTTCATTGACATCAAGTGGCTGAGGTGGTGAAGGAACGTGGCCCTCCCTGGCTGCTAGTGCTGGTTCTTGTGCTAAATGCAGGGGGAGATTCTGAGGGCATTAGCCCTGTAGCATATGTGTACATTGTGGCCCTGGCAGCAGCTCTGGCTGTCATGCCCATCCGACCCTCTGGCTCTGAGTTCAGGAGGCTAGTCTGATCTCTGCTGCTGCTGCTGCAACATCCATACAGCTTTTTTTTGTGCACTAGCTCCAATCCCTCCCCCTGGGCCCCCCCCCCATGCGAATCTGTCTACTCAGTCTGGGAGGCTCTCTCTCAGAAGCAGTGTAGACATGCACTCATAAGCCAACAGAAGGTGCTATGGATGATCCTGCTTTATGTGGGTAGGGTTTGGGATTCATTGGGTCTGGTGGAAGAGAGATGGGGAAGGTGCTAACGTGGCTGGCATTAACCTGTGGCTCCCTTGCAGATGCCAGGTCTTTTGAGTCTGAATGTGCTGAGTGTTCACAAATAAGTGAAGTGCCTGTGTAGACACTACACCATCTGTGCTGGTCCTGTGCATGGTGTCATGTGTTACATCTGTGTAAAATGCAGTTTTTCATTACAGTATCTATTTCTTCTCTTAGTCCTGGCCCATCATGTGATATTACAGCACACAATGAGGCTCCATGGCTGCAGTGAAATGTCGGGGGCATGAAAACACAAAACAATGCATAGTGCTGTGAACATGAACATCTCTCGCCCACCACATCTTTGATTTCAGCAGGCTGCTGACAATGCTCGGCTTTTGCTTGGGAAACTGTCCCCCTCACATACTACCTCTGAATAACGGAGGCTTTGTCTACACTACACACCTTTTAGCGACACAGCTATGCGCTAAAGGGCGCACAGTGTAGCTGCTGTTTGTTGGCAAGGGAGATCTCTCCTGCCAACAAAAAACTTCCACCTCCCATGAATGGCAGCAGCTGTGTTGGCAGGAGAGTGCTCCTGCCTACAAAGCGCTGTTCACACCCAGGCTTTTTGTCAGCAAAACTTTTGTCATTTGAGAGGCAGACTAACGCCTCTGAATGACAAAAGTTTTGCTGATGAAGTTCCAATGTGGACAAAGCCTTAGACGGGAACTTGTAGTGCATCACAGCACCATATTGCACGAAGTGCTTCCACCATATTATAAGAAGCAAAAGGTTTGCATAAGTTGTGGGTGGCAAGAGTGGCAGAAACCATACATCTGTAATGGCCATGACTTGTTATAATGAGAGGGCATGAGTGCTTTGAAACACCCAAACTCCTTAAGGGTGAAAATCATCCCTGTTCAACAGGCCAGCACAAACCACATGACCACACAAGTCCCACTTCCCCTTTCAGAAAAGGGCTTAAGTGGAACTTCAATAAGGCATAGGCATTGTACTAGCTCTCTGCACAGGGGCGAATATCACCCCCCAACTAAATGCAATGCCCATTCGAATGTTTACTTAAAAAAATCCTCCCTTGTCGTTTCCCCCTGAACTTATTAACGAAGACTGTCAGGCCAGCAGAACTAAGTGGGTTTCTCCATATATTTCACAGCACAAAGATTACATTAAGACAGACTGCAATTTCATTGGGTTTTTTTATAAATCTTCCCCTGTTTATTTTCTGGGGTTACGCTCTAGTGTTCAAACCACATGATACAGTAGGGTTGGGTTTTTTTTCCCACCTTGTACATTCAGCTAAAATGTCTTTTGTGAAATGTTACTTGCATAAGAAATTTGACCTCTTATGTACCTCAAGGAAGTTGTCCTTAGTGTTTCTAGATCCAAAAGCATTTTCTGAAGAGACATGTTTTCAGTTTTACTTTATTTCTTTTTACCGTCAAGCCATCACTACAAGCTTTAACACACCTGACAAAAAATCTTCAGTTTCTCATTACAACAAATTGCGCCCAATGCAGCAGGAGGGAAAATCCTAGGAAATCTTCTGGGATACATTGAATTTCTCCTGTTGAATCAATCTACTGCTTGGCTGCTCCTGTAGTTCCATTACAGCTATCTATTTTCCTTTTCTCAGCTCTGGAAAAAATATTCATACTGTTCTCCACGGGGATCACTGAAACACTGAAGCAGTCCGTATAGATGGGCAATGATTGCTACAGTGGTAAAAGGCTCTAAAGAATTGGTCAAAAACAATTTTAAGTAATGTGTTTATTGTGTGTGTCCCATTATTTAACCAGCAGGATTAATATTCGCTGCTGTATGCTTGATGCTGTTTTTAATGTGTATTTTCACTACGATAGTTACTTAATTTTCAGAATCATCCAGTTTATGTAACTGGCACAGACAGTTGGCTAACCTGAATAAAAAATGATTTCTCAAACTTGTATATTCAATAGCTACCTTCAAGTTGTAAGGAATTGTAATATTTTCTAAAAAATAGTGTCTGCCTGCTGCTGAATATTTCAGCATTTTCAGCCTTGTCAGCCCTCCTGTCTCAAAAAGAGAGAGGAGAGCTGACAGCTGTCAATATGAAAAGCTACTGATTAGTATGTTCTAAACCATAATTTCCATAATTTGTTGAAACCTACAACATATACTTTCACTGAATAGTCTAAACCAAACAATTTTACACAGCTTTTCTTGTAAATTCCAGAGTAACAATTTGTCCAAGAACGTTAACAAAAGTTAACGGATATTTACTTAAATGAAAACCACCCCATATCACGGTCAGCACTCAACAGCTTGCAAAAATAAACTTCCTTCAAAAATCCTCATGAGCCCTAACCACAAAAATAACAGAGTATCAACAAGAAGTGCTAGTCAGGTTTGTCATGTCTCACTTAACATATTCACTCTGTTTTCACTCTTACTCATAAAGGGCCGGATCTGAGGTACTTACTCAGGCAAACTCATACTAAATTAATTCTGAGAAAGGACCTCAGGATTTGGCCCATAACTACAATCAAATCACATATGGTCACTTCTGTCTATCTCAAGCATCCAGTAGTTAACTCCAAACAAATACTGGAAGTATGCATCTAATATAAACAGTGCCAATAAAGACTTGGTATAAAAATCTGCTACTTGACATTGGCTATAGCTAAATGCGGGGGTGGGGAGAGTTAGGTCATGTCATGGACATATTGGACTTACAGTGCAAGTTACGCAGGGCAAAATCTTTTTTTCCCTTCTTAGTCTGGAGAGGGGTGCAGCTGCAATGGAATTGGTGAGGCTCTGTTGCAGAGGCCCTGAGTCAGCAAAGCACTTATTCACATACTTGTGTTCATCCCTATTCATCACAGTCAGCACTTAATCATATGCTTAACTTTAAGGTTCCATTCCCTGCAGATGGAACGGCTGCTCTCTTGGTCAACAATCCATTGTCCCCTATGCAGCAGCATTAGGAGTTATTGCAGCCTCAGGGCTGTTCAGTCTCAGGGTTGAGGGGAGGAAATACCTTTTTGTCCCAAGGCCAGTGATTCAGTCTTTGTGGGGAATGAGGAGAGAGGACTTCCATTTGATTTCAAGTCTGTCTAAAGAGAGCTGTTACTTCAAAGCTGGACTGGAGAATATTGCATTAAACTGGCACCGAGTCTATACACACTAACGAGAGGCACACTAACAAGGGAGCATAGAGCAGAGCACAGCAGGACTCAGAGTATTTTCTGAACAGATTGTTGAATTTTCATGAAGTATTAATGAAATGTAGAGCAGATACTTCACATTTAGAAATCTCATCTAACAAGTTTGCCAGATCCTGGTCTTTTAATATCTCAACTAAATCAGCAGACAGATGAATACATTTATGATGACTACAGTTTCTTCTCCACAAACCATCTTTATGTAAAAAGCTGAGTAGAAATAAGTAGCTGTGGAACATACTGTTCTAGAAATAGTCACTCAGTTTATCTTTTCTTTTAAAGCCTCCAGGAAGGCTCCATGTTAAAAATATCATTTTTTTTTCATTTGATTGATTTTTCCTCTTCATTTAATGGGTCTTACAAATAAATGCCCTGCACTTTGATGTGTGTCTCTTTTGTAATAAGTGTGTGATAGATGTGGTGGCTTAAGACAGTTAAAATAAAACTCTGTTTTTACTCTTGATATACTCTACAGGATTCATAGCTGAGAGGCAAAGATTCTCCAGTATAACATGACATTGTGAGGTGCACTGCCTGTACTTTCTACTAAAAGTCAATCCTCCAACAATATTGCAGTGAAGCAAACTATTGTGATACATAGCACCACTAGGGGATGCTGGTGCTTAAAGGTTTTAATCTAGCAACCAATGGGCATTTCGTGACTGTGGGAGGTTCCAAAGAGAGTTGTGATTGACTGGAGACTATATGAACATATTGATAGTCCAGTGAACAAAGTTCAGTGATATTGTCTTGATCTTATACCCTCTGGAGTAAACGTAACATACCTTTCTGTTCACCTAGGTTAGAACAAATAATTGTGAAGGTAAAAAACAGATTGTAAGAGACAAAGAAAGGGAGACTGATATCCAGCTTTCCTTTCTTATTTATGGTTTGTACAACATGTCAGCATGTGTATATCTGATATTTAGAGCCAAATGCTCATTGGAAGAAGAGACACTGAAAACTATAACAAAAAATGAATTAATGAACAACTGCCTAAAATAATACTGTCTGTGGGAAAAGGCATGCACGAAGGGTGTGCTTTCATTCCATCGAAAAATTCAGAAAACACAGTCATTAAGACATGCATATGGTAAATGCCTTCATGATGTAACTGATCACTTTGGGCTGGAGTTAATAAAAGTGAAAAAATACTCACTATCCGGGGCATTTGTGAAGGAAGTCATGACTGGAACTTGAACCGAGACTCAGAAATGATTTCATTGGATTGATAAAAGAGCAATTAAATTACACAGCTGTACAAAAGGAATAGGGACAAGCTTTTCAGATAGGGACTGCATCTACCTATGTGCATGTGCAGCGCCCTGGGTACTGTTCCTGATTAGAGCAGTTGCCATAAACACAATATAAAAGCAGGGTAGCTATGACTCAAAGGTAAGAAAAGAGAGGGCCTGAATGGCTGAGAACTGGTAAAATGATGCAGAGCTTTCAGGATGTAAGGGGCCAGAACAAACTCACCCCAGGTTACAGGTGATCAAAAGTTACCAATCTGATGCCTGTTTAGTGGCTCATATAGAGTAAATTGATAGTCACTGCCTAGGTATCTATGTCCTGATCAATGATAACCACATATTCTTCTAGGAAACAGGTTTTCTGGCTCATTGTTTACTTTCTGTATGTCTCTGTCTAGCAGTTCAGACATTAGACTCTTCCTATTCTTCCCCAATTTCAGGTGAGACATGTATCAGGAGCTATTTGAATCCTGATTCTGTTATTGGTGAATAGTGACTTGTAGTCCTGTTCTAAAATAACTCATTTTTTGAATGGAACTTTTTCTTAACTAGATCACAGAGGCTTGCAGAGACTCATCTTTCTCTGACACAACCATGGGTGTGCCCTTTTCTCCACCTCCAGTGTAATGCTTGCATAGGATTTCAGGCTGCAGTTATGGGAAGAATTGGGCTATATGTCATTTACAGTCTCAATATGTCTTTAAATGCTTTCCTTTGATTGTATTGTAGGATCTCTTTCAGGCAGGCCATTTAGGACTTCAGAACTTCTTCAAAATAGGGATTGTAATCCCAATCTACCTTCCTCCTTTTAACAGCTGCATGTGGTTTTTTGTTTTTGTTGCAGTTAAGAAGGATGAGTTGGAAGTCTCTGTATTGTAATTAGCGTCATCATCTATTGTACTGGAAATGTTAATCAAATGGTACTTATTGGAACTCTTTGCATCAGCCTACTTGTATGCAGACACCCATAAAAAGGAGACAACATGCCCAGAATGTAAATGATGATGAAGTACTATAACTGTGCACAATAAATAGCCAACAGAATCTCTGGTTGGATATATCAGTCTAGAAAGATGTGAGCAGATGTAATGTAAACTGCAGAACATTTACAGGGTGGTTATTGGACCTTACAACGGGAATGGTTTGCAGAATAGGTGGATTTGTAGGAGTTTTGCTAAGGAGAATGAGAGAGTTTGTGGCAGGCAGTGTTCTAAGTGAAAGGGTTGGGATACAAAGTGATCTAAAGACAGGATTCAGAGATAGGATGAAGAGAGCAGTCAGGATGATGAAATAGTGTGCAGGGAGCAGGAGGACTATAGGCGATTAAGGCAATGGTGCAGTTGTGGATTACTTTGAAAGTGAGGAGAACTTTGTGTGAAAGAAGCCACTGAAGAGATAGAAGGAGAGGTGGAAGGGACACTGTCAGGGCTGTAGAAAAGAAAATGAATTTAGCAGTACCATTTCTGGTGTGTTGAAGAGAGAGAGGGACAGAGGAGAAGTCAGACTATGGAGTAAGCAGTTGCAATAGACAAGTATTAAGGTGGGAGAAAGTGCAGTAGGCAGAGAGTTAGTGGGAGGACAATTGTGGTCAGATAGTGTCTAGTTCTCCTTTGAAGAAGTTTACAAAATCCTGGATAGAGGAGGTGAAGAATGGCGAGCTGACAGTAGTCCCAAGAAGGAAGTCAGAAGTAATGAAGACTTTCTGGTAGTGGAGGAGTGGAAGCTGATGAGAGAGGGAAGGTGTTGTAGCTTAGCAGGAGAAAGTAACAAAGTTGAGGCAGGAAAGAAGAAACTTGCGTGGGGTGGGGTGGGGGAGTAGAATTTCTCTAGTGATGCTAAGTGGAGTGCAAGAAAAGTTGCCAGGAAGAGAGACAGAATTGGAAGAGGGACAGGGAAGGAATGGAGCAGCAGGAAAGAGGAGCAGAGGTATTGGAAAGGTAAATGTCTGGAATGATGTGGTGAATGAGATGGGTAAGGAGAGAGTGAGTGATGGGAAGATGGTAATCAGAGAAAGGGAATTCAGAGATGGAAAAGTCTAAAAGAATAGTTCCAGATAAGGGTCAGGTAAAGGGAGTGACCAAGTCATTGGGTGAATAACTGGTCCATTTTGGAGATCAGAACAGGAGGGCCAGAGGTTTGAGAATCACAGGTATTGTGCTGGTGAAAGTTGAAATTGCCCAGGATCATGATAGGAAGCTGGAGTGAAAGGCAGGTGGAAACCTGGACATCAAAGTGAGAGAAGAACAGCAATTTGAAAGGAGAGAGTGGGGGAAAAAACAGTGGGAAAGGGAGGAAATGAAAGCACCAGGAGGGGAAGAGGTTGAATGCAGATATCTCACCCCATCATCTATTTAGTGAGTGAGATAAACAAATCTAACCTGGAACTCAGCAAGGAGATTCTACCAACCCTGAGTACTCTATTTCCTTGGTTAAATAGGTAATTCAGGGGTTTGATACCTCCCCCACCCCCAAAATGTTCTAGTGTTTCCTGAGCATATAGTAAGATTTGCACAGTAGAAACAGTTTCTCTGGCTCCGTTTGCCATTTCATTATCAGGCAAGAGACAGGAGCTGGAGCCCCACCAGTTCCTTAGCTTTGAAAGAAGCAGTAAGTAGGACGCAACAAAGCAAAGGCTGGTGTGGAAAACAAGAAGTCATCTGAACATCAAAGGAGGACAACAAACAATAGATATATTGAAAACACCAGCAAGGAGAGACCGATGAAAATGTAAAGGAAAAGGCACAAGAAAGTAGAAAGTCGGCTGCCTAAAGGACCACCTGACCTGACAAAAACCTCAGCAAAATAAAAATAACAAAGAGCCACATCACATCACCTCTGGAAAAATATGCGAAGCTTCCAGGAACAATGAAAAGGTGTAAATGGAAACAGCAGAGAAATAAAGACCTCATTGAAGAAAACGGAAGAATCCATCACACACATGACCATAAAGGGGAGGAGGGGGAGAGAAAGAATATAGAAAATAGAAGATCAACTAAGAAGAGGAAAAAAAGAAAATATCATAGGAGGGGAGAGAAAAAAAAGACTCCTGGTCTACAGAGAATTCTTCCATCTCCCCTCACCTCCTCCCCACTCAGACCCTGCAAAAAAAAAAAAAAAAGACTTTCGCAACTGCAACACTTGCCTAAGAGGAAAATCATTTTTCTCCAGCTGTTTAATGCACTCTTGGAAGATATGGTCGACAAGCTGCCAAAAGTGAAGATAAAGTTGTAGAATCAAAGAATGCTCATTACAATCCCATCATGAATATATTTCCATATTAATTCCAGTACTTTACCAAGAACAATGCACTCTGAAAACTTAATGTACGTATAAGGCTGGTCAGCATTTCAGAAGTCTCTAGGTAACTGGTGAAAGTGACAGCCAACAAGTAGGAGCATGATAGCCAATCTATTCTCAACCAAATTCAAAAAGAAAAGAAAAGAAAATCTCAGTGCTGAAGCATGCTAGGCAGACTTTAAAAAAGGAATTATATCTTAGACCACTATGAAACAAAAGGCTTGACACACACATTCATGAAAAGGAAAACCATTTAAGAGAGTAATTTTATAGTTACCAGAGAATTTGCAACATTTACCATACTTTTTTTTAGATAATTCCCTTTCAGATAATGGCACGTTATGTTTTTGTAAGATTTTGCTCTAAATCGTGCAAAATCCTGCTCAATAACTGTGGAACAATTGTACATTGCAGCATACAAGACAGCTCATCACATATGCCTTGTACCCTGTGAAATATGGTGCACTCTCCCAGGAGATCTTATAAACGGTTGTGACACTTGTGACCAAGGGAATGTATGACATGTTAGTTGCTAGCTTTCAGGAATAGTTAGAGATAAGTTATCTTAGATCACTTGTCTTACCATTGTACAGTAGTTGTCCAGTAGGCCTTGCATGTTTCAAAGGATTTCAAAACGTAAAGCCACGTTGAGTAAAGTTACTTCTCTTCATTTAGAATTTTCCGATGAAAATCATGTGACGTACTTGAAGTGAGATAACATCCTGGATACTTCCCCTTACCCTTATCTATTGCTGTCTCTCTGCACACTGTTGATCTGTGTACTGTCTTGTTGGCATGTTTGCAGCACAGGTGAGTACTACCAATGCTGAACATTTATCAAGAGGTGCACATTAGCTAGCAAGTTGTGCAAGGCTGCTTTCTGTGTCGACAGAGACCAGCTTTTCTTTCCTTGTGTATAAGGAATAAGACACAGACAAGTCTATGAAGTAAATGGAAGTATGTTTTTTCTAGACAAATGGAGATTTTCAAAATATTATGGGCTCAGTAGTACCTTCAAGTCCCTGCCCCACACTGGGGACAATGCAGAGCCTATCAGCCAGCTCCAGTTTCATTGTGGAGCTATGTCTTCTGGTACTTTGAGGAGGACAGGAGAGGGCAGCTGTTGCATCTTCTTGAACAGTGTGTACTTCACACTGCACCCACCTGGCTCTATCAGCTGGTGCAGAAGGTACCCTCATTGCATCCTGTGGTCCCTCGCATACCTTAGAAGAGGCCAAAACACAATTTGACCCTAATATTTATCACCGCCCAACATCAGTTTGTTTCATATATCTCTGGATGGATTGAATGGCCTAATTCTTGGCAATATTAAATTAAGTGTATGGTCTGTATTAACTGAGTGGGGAAAAGGTATTTTCTAACACCAGTTAGTTTATAATGTCCCCAGTTCACTGCTAGAATCAATGGTTGCAACTCCACTGAAGTCAGTGTGCTTTTGCGGTGAAATCTGGTGCACTGAAGTCAGTGACAAAATTCTCATTGATTTCAGTGGGGTCAGGACTTCACCATCACTGTATATGTCTCTGCATGTAGTCAGGGTTGGTTCTGGAGCAGAATGCACTGTTGCTGATGTGTCTGTTCAGATTCTTTGGTGCTAGAATTTGCATCAGCTTTCAGAAGGAGATTTGTATGGCAAGTGAAGCGGAGTATATAGAGCAACAGTGGCATATAAATGTAGTTCATTTCACACATGAAAGACAGTTGATTATGGTGGCAAAAAAAATGGTTAATAACTTTCCTAGGTTTTCATCACATTAAAAGTGATGTGAAAGGAGAGGAAAATGTCACAGAAAATGATTTATTGCTTGCTCAGGTTCACTTTTTTCTAAAATAATATTTCACAAGCTGAGTGTGCTTTAGTTAAATAAATACTTCAGATTAACACAAAAGGCCAGCTTCTCACATGGTGCAAATTGATTTCAATGGAGCACTGCCATTTTACATCAGATGAGGATCTAGTCAAAAAATTTTCAGTGGAACGACATGTCTCAATGGGCATGAAGTCAAGTATTCACGCTGCACGCAATATCCGCATGTAGTAGGCTTCTGTTGTTGTTGCCTTTCCACTGCATAAGTGATACCTATCAGGGCAGATTGCTCAGGGCAATGGCTTTATCTGTCTCCCAATAATTCACTCAATCATTGCATTAGTACACATTCCGTTGAAGTCCAGTTATATTGGGTTGTTTAGAACAAAGTAGATGCTGTTTAGGCCAAACAAACTGCATTTCAGTATACAGAGCAGACAGTTCATGTGGTGACTTCTGAACTTTCCTCACCTTGACATTCCTGGCTTCAGTAGCTCCCCTTTGGCAAATTTTCACTTGGCTTTGTTTACTCAAGATTTACAAAAGTTACTCGATTTCCAGGGCCCTTGGCGGCACTGGTGACAGCAATGGCTTATATAGCGATACCTTAGTCTGTATCTGAAACAAAGTTAGAGCATTGTATTCAGTACAATAACATTAGCCCAACTTGTGACTAAGTGCTTATTGAGTTCCATTTCCTTATAAGAACATGTGTAAGAACCCAAGAATGTATGCCACAAGTGAACTAAGCATTAATCTGTCAGCAGCTTAAGTGTGTTTAGGATAGTGCAATGGAAATATGCAATATAGTGACACATTGTTTGTTCACTGGGAAGCATTTAAGAGCAGATGGAACCTGTAAAATAGACTGATTCATGAAAGTGCACAGCCTGTATCAGCTTCATTAGATGTGCCTTTGTTTTAACCTATATAAACAAAAGGACATGGATTTTTGGATCATCAGTAAAGGATCAGAAGCTCTGCTTTGGGGAAAAAAGCATTAATAATGTACAAGACTTTATTCGGGGAGGGTATTTTAAAAGGCATCCATGTTGGTCCTGAAACTGAAAGTTGGGGAAAAAGTACAGTACCTTTATGGAAATGTCCTAAAGAATTGAATGTCAGTGCAGGGTGTGATTTTTTCAAAGCAACTGAAGGGACTTTGCCCAAATCTCAGTAGAGTCCCAAAGGGAATTGGGCACCTACTTCCATTAAGCTCCTTTTAAAATCCTAGCCCAGGGGTAGGCAATCTATGGCATGTGTGCCAAAGGCAGCACACAAGCTGATTTTCAGTGGTACTCACACTGCCCGAGTCCTGGCCACCGATCTAGGGAGCTCTACATTTTAATTTTAGTTTAATTTAATTTTAAATGAAGCTGCTTAAAAATTTTATTTACATACAACAATAATTTGGTTATATATTATAGACTTATAGAAAGAGACCTTCTAAACACGTTAGAATGTATTACTGGCATGTGAAACCTTAAATTAGAGTGAATAAATGAAGACTCAGCACACCACTTCTGAAAGGTTGCCAACCCCTGTCCTAGTCTAAACCAATAGGGTTCTATAGCAATGTGATGGGTTGAAATCACTCAACACATTGATTAAATTTAAGGCTGACCATTCTAAAGGGGTTTTTTTCTAACTATATTATAGAATTCTATAGAAAGTGAATCTAATTATGTGTTGAGTCGATAGGTCTTCTCTAAAAGGGTGTATCTGAAAAGGAGAGACCTGGGCATTTCAGCCTGAATGCAGACCACATGGGTTCTGCCATTTACAAATTTGTGATGCATAGTAAACAATGGGATACACTCAGGCAAACCCCTATGACAACAGAACTCTGATGACAGCTTCGTCATTTGCAAGGTCCTAGAGGCATCAAGCTGTTAACTGAAGGCACAACTACATCTCTACTTCCTTATTTAAACAAAAATGAATTGAATCAGTTCAGTAATTTAATGGAAGAAAAAATCAAATTCAGGGAAGGCTGGGTTTGTAATCTGACAACAAAGGTCAAAATGTTTCATTTTGGAGACCGAGAGGATGTGAATTTTTAATATGTCTTGTGTTCCATGCAGTACAGCATTTAGTTGATTTCAAAAGATTTGCAGGGGCATGTGTAATAAGAAATACTGCATATTATCATAGCATGCACTGGAATGTCAGCATATATAATTGTATTTGTTTGAATTGTGTGTACTGTGGAAAGTGTGATATATTGATTTTTCTGAAAACCCTTCAGTCAATGTATTTTCTGTACACTACGTGATGTAGTTGTATTAAGTCACATTTTGCATATGTTTTTGTGTGTTTGTGGATAATGTCCTCGGACGACTGTAATTGTTAAAAGATACTATAAAGGTTGGTCCTCTTCAAGCATATGTAAAAATTGGCTACACATATACGCCATAAGTGTAGTTTAAACTGTAGGGCTGTTAAATACAAACCACTATGACTCAAACAATTCTTGCTCTGCAATTCTGTATCATGCATAATATTCTTGCTACCCAAATCCGGCAAACAATAACACATTAAGGCATATAGAAGTAGTATGCCACTAAAGACCCAGTACGTGCTTGCTATGGCAATAGCTTCAAATGGATTATTGACATTTCAGTTAAAGATTATTTTTTATTATATTGTTTCACTGCTCACCTCATTGTTACCTCTGTAGTGGGAGAAGCCAACCCCTTTCCACCCACTCCCCATGTACAGGGAAGAGATGGGAGTAGAGAAGGAGAGCACATGCAAGCAGCCAGGGAAGGTTAATCCCAGTTCTGAGGGTGATAGATCCCAGATCCAAATTCTCACTTATTCTCAGATCCATGCATATTCCTCTTTGAAACCATGTCATCGAAGGTCATCTTCTGTACCTCTGTTGACATGACTGCTCACAGCTATTGCACTTCTCAATGGAAGATAGGTAATGGTTTGATTTGAATTGCACTGGATTTATGGAATTTACAGTGTCTGTGGAAATATTTTGCTTTCCTTGCTGGTTTTTATCCTACCCAATTGCTTCTTATTACAATACATGTAATAAAAATGGTCACTAGGGCTTGATTTTAAAAACAAAGGAAATTTGGAGATAAAGCTCCAGCTTCATCTTTATCTGATCCCTTTTTGTGAAAATATTGCTGTAGATCGTATGCCTGTCTTTGGTGACCCTTTGCGATACTGAGGCTGGACTAAATCAGAAATTCTTTATACTGCCAGTTTAAGCAAGATCTTCCACTTAATATTGAAATGAAGACTGAAAAACATCAGGTGAGATCCTGGCCCTCTTGAAGTTAATGGCAAAACTTCTATTGAGTTCAGTAGGTCAGGATTTCACTTGTTACTGATGAGTCATATTGAAGTGTCTGGTGTACTTTATCCATTTGTTCTTTATCACTAAGGTCAGTTTTATAGACTATGGGCTTGATTTTCCTTCCTTGCACTGGTTTTACACAGGTGAAACTCCATTGCTGTGGGTGAAATGAGCATCAAGGCCATCACCTTTGGTTTCTAGAGCAGCCTCTGTTGTAGTGTGTTGACAGGGATTTCCAATTCTCCACATGGTCCATGAGGCATGATCTGCTCTTTAATATTAGCATAGCCACACTTTTAAATTGATTAATTTTAACTCATTATGGTTGAAGACACCTGTTTTTATAGCCTAATGGAGATTACAAATGTTTATACTGTGAAACCCCTATGAAACAATGATACAAAATGTAAAGTTAAGATTTCCTTAGGCAGCATCAGAATGTACTTTGCAGTTGGAACAAGCAAAGGAATTCTGGACAGTGCGAAAAAAGCACCATCAAGTCTTTTTTCCCTCATTAGCTCTATAGCCTAGCCATAGTAAGGAGAAAGATACTAAGCTGAGAGATCACGGAAATGAAAAGAGAACTTATAAATAATTAATTATCTTAAACTGTCCAAACTTATTATTTTTCTCTGCTTCAAAGGCACAACGTGCACTACAGAGGTTATCAGAAGTTATGATCCTTTTCCAAACTGCAGTCCTTAGCAAGCTGATATTCCTGTACCTGCATAAAACTCATCACAAACCTTTTTCTCTGAGAAACTCCGCCTCAGTGCTCTGTCTGTATCAGACGCACAAATTAACAGGTAGAGTAGTTCCAAAACCCACCAGAAGACCATGAGCAGAATTCAGTGATAGCATGGTGATGTAATTAACTTACACCATGGTGAATGATCCTCTTCTCATGGCACTTTTACACCAGTGGGCTTCCACTGGCTTCAGAGAAGTTACTCCTGATATTCACGGCAGAGGATGAGAGACTCCTGGCTTGTTGGTCAGTCAGAAAGTACTAATACTAAATTACTGTAACTTAGACTGATTTGGCACATAGTGGATGTGCGGAATGAGTGTAACTTGCACCTTTTAGGGCTTGTCTACACTGGCACTTTACAGCACTGCAACTTTCACACTCAGGGGCGTGAAAAATCACCCCCCTGAGCGCTGCAAGTTTCAGTGCTGTAATGTGGCAGTGTAGTCAGTGCACCAGCACTGGGAGTTATTCTCCTTGTGGAGGCGGGTTTTTTAGAGCGCTGGGAGTGCTATGCTGCGTCTACACAAGCCTCGTTAAAGTGCTGCCAGTGAAGACCTGCCCTTAGATGTTCTGTGGGAATGCAGTTCAGCCTCTGGCATAAGCAAGTGAATATCAGATATGTGCCTGTTTACAGCAGAGTTGCATTTGGGTTCAGGGATGTTGGAGATGGTGCAGCACAGGTTTAATGAGGGAGGGTGCTTTATCTTATCTTGATGTTGATTGTTTTCTCCTTTGTCCCTCCCTTAACATGCAAGTTATTCTAATTTTGCACATCAACTTGCACATAACAAGTTGACAAAAGTGACCTTACTTTGCCATTTTAACCACTTATGCCTATCTTCTGGCCAATTTACAGCTGACCTGTCACTTATACTGATATATATATAGGTCAGCAATGATTTTGGTCATGAGATTTCTTTTGGAGATGCATCCTCTTCCTGCAGGCTGCATCTGGCATTGTGCATCTAATAAAAAAAATACATTGTTGCAGAAAAGTGTTACTAAAGAAACATGCTCTGCAGAACTTTGTCTTGCCTTTTTCCCACTTGAAAAGCCAGCCAGGAAGCAACAAGCTCTCAAGAGATCTGTTTTCCTTCTTTACATGTAAATGTTGCCTTTTGTAAGCCACAGGATTCCCTGAAGTACCATCCAAAAACACACAAGCACATGCAGAAGTTGGCCACAGATATGTACCATATGTGTACTGTACATTGAAAGACTGTAGGGCTTTCAAAACTACAGAACCTCAGGGCCTAAGATACCAGTGCTCAGCCTTATCCTGTTTTTTTCTTAATGGCTCCTTAGTACTTGGTGACATACAACAATGGGATGAAGAGAGACACTGAATTTGAGAAAAAAGACAACAAGGAGTAGTTGTGGCAACCTACAGACTAACAAATTTATTAGGGCATAAGCTAAAACCCACTTCATCAGATGCATGGAGTGGAAAATACAGTAGGCAGGTATATATACACAGTACATAAAAAGATGGGAATTTCCTTGCCAAATGGCGGGTCAGTGCTAACGAGACGATTCAGTTAAAGTGGAAGTGAGCTATTCTCAACAGTAGAATACCAAGGGAGGAAATATCACTTTTGTAGTGGTAATGGGGAACATAATTATGATGTTAAGTGAGAAGTTAGTGTATCTTGTTGGCTCAAAGGTAAAAAAATCACCAAGATCCCCTGTCTAAACTTTAGAGATGAACTGAACAAATCCAGCCTAGAAGTAGAATTTCTACCCACCAGGAATGTGATTCCCCTCTCACATATGCTGGTTTCACACCAATATAACTCCAATGACATTATTAATACTTATTATTTGGATTATGGAAGCCATTAGTAGCCCCAGTCATTGTGGACCAGGACTCAAGAAGCAGAGAACAGAAAGATGATCCATGCCCCAAGGGCTTACAGTCTAAGTAAAAGACAAGAGACCAGTAGATGGATGTTTTTCGGGAGCTCCTCCGAAAAGTGAGAGGAAGCAATGTGAGAAATGTAAAGGGGAAAAAGGGAAAGCTTGAACCAAATTATTCCTAATTTACGTCAACATGAAAAGAAAATCAGGCCTTATGTTTTTTAAGGCCCACTAGTATCGCTTGCTTAGTTAACTTTCTTGCACATCAGTGGGCCTCATCATCATCTTGCATTCTGTAGTTTCCAAACGTAAAACTTTTGAAAAAAAGTACTACTAGGAATGAGATCACAGCAGCTAACAGTGCTGCAAATCAAGCAAAACTCCTTTGAATTGGATGATTCAGGAGCATTAAGTTGCTCAAATGCATGAGTACTATATTAGTAAACATGGGGCAGAAATTCTCTTACAGTTTGCTGGAGCTGAGCAAATAATAACAAATAATTTATTAGCCAAAGCTATCTGTTCTTTGCTCTCAGAATATCCATGAACAGATTGCAGTTTGCTCATCTTCATTTATTAATGGAGTTTGTATCTTTCACAATGTATTGCTCTACGAATTCATCATGATTATTTGAAGTCCAAACTATGTTGCTTAGTTTATTGCTCAGGTGAGTTGCATGATATTGTTTCTTCTCCCACACTGGATAAACACCAGAGCACTTCCTGTGCAAATACTTGCATTTAAATATTTTTTATCCCAATTCTGCAATTGGCTGCATGAGATCAGGCCCAGCCTTGCATGTGGGCTGTGTGTGGTGGTTCTCGCTCATGGATTTAATTGCAGGATCTGGGCCTTAAAATGGAGTCCACATGACCTTGAAATTTGCTTACTGCAAACATTGTGTCAGTAAAACTCAAGTCATCGTCGTGGGCGAACACACAAGGAGAACAATCAGGGACAAGGTGAATTAATTTAAAATACAAATGTTTAAACAACTTTACTTGAAAATAAAGAACAGAAGGTTGTATGCTCTGCCACTTTTCTAAGTTAAGGAGAAAAATGACTTAGTATCTATGTATTTCCTGACTGGAATATGTAGTATTTATGTGTTTCCTGATCCTGTTTGGATGATCAAACACACAACAATTTTAAGAGATGTTTTTTTCTTTCATAAATACAGAGCATTTATGTTTATGGATGAATGTTACAGAAAAAGACATTTATTTGCATATGAATATGATTCACTCTTTTCCAAGTGCCTACCATGGATACCTCTATATTTCAGTACTTTCAGAATGATTCCTGGCTTCCCTTAGCAACCCTAAAACACACAGTATGTAGGATTAATTCCGAAACAAATGGGAAGGATGGTGATGTGATGTGTTTGTACTGGACCCATCGCTACCCCTAACAATGGTGATTAGAGTCAAAGTCCAACCGTTCATAATTCCTTTGTAAACTTGTGAGCAAGATGACTGCTATAAAGGGACTCTTTCTCAAGGCTGCTAAATCTATCCTTGAGCTAGTGGTGGTGGTTTTGGTTCACAGGCTGCATGTGTGCATGTCATACCATCTCTTCCCTTTGTCTGCTCTGATCGAAGAGCTGGATGCTGGTATATTTCAGTAGCTGAACTGCCCCTGCGGGTGGAGCAGGAGAACTGTGAATCTATGGAGGAGGGCTGCTATAGATATTATCAGTTCACTAGAAGGACATAGGTTATGTGACAGTGGCTCTTCAGGGAAGAACGAGATATGTGCAAAGAAGCTCACAGAGAAGATCTCTCAAATCATGCCATGTGAAATACCAGCACTTCTCCCAGGCAGTTTGTGCCAGCTTCTCCCATGGCAGTCTCTGTTTTCTATCATGGTGGCTCGATCTAGGGCAACTCTGGAACAGCTCATGCCCTTCCCTCGTCTCTCTTCCTTCCTAGGCTCTTCTCCCAGGTTCCGGTTCCTCCTGGGTTCAGCTCACTTGATGGCTATCTAACCCGTTTCCTCCAGTTTTCTTCCCATTCAGCTGGGTAAGGATGTGATCAGGGTACCAGGTGAGCTAAATTTGGTGGCATAGTTGAAGTGGGGTAATTTTCCAAGTTGTTATAATGAGCTGTTACTCTAATGACTTGACAATCTAACCCAAAAACTAATTGTCAGCAGTGGCTGCCTTATCTCATGAGAGCCCTTCCCCTTGAGCCAAGCTCCTTGGGGCAGAAGTGAACAGAAGACCTGAATGACTCATCTCCTCTCTTCATTTCTGAGGATAGGTTACTACTGCCACCCTTAATCCTCCTTTCAGAAATTGCTGTTGCTGTAGCCCAGGCCAGAGAATATTCTTGAATCCGCCTCTCCTGAGGGTAGTAACTTATCTCCTTCCCCTTCTCGTCTACTCAGGCAGAGCAGAAGTGGGAAGAGCAATGCAACACAATCCCCATGTGGTGATGAATGCTTCTAGCATGGTGGAACTCATTGATGGTTAAGTGAAACTTCATGGGAGGTCTGAGCCAAGAGAACATTTCTAATCAGTGGAAAGACTCCCATTGACTTCAGTGGGTATGGGTCAGACTCTGTGAGAGGAGTAATGTTTCACTATGGGCCAAGATGGCCTCCATCTTCTGTGACTGCAGGTTGTCCTGACCTAGGAAAATGGCTGCAGTTCCACTGCAGAAAGGAGATTCTGACAGGGGTGACAACAAAAGAAAACTAGAATAAATGCTGTAAGGAGTGATCTGGCTCTGACAGGATGACGGACAGGTAATAGAGGTTTTCTGTTTCTAGTTAAATGGTTCCATTATCCTTTTCTCCTTGATGATGAGTTGCAAATGGCATTTTATCCTCAATGCCCTTTTTTGTACTCCCACATTATCCATTATCCAAGCATTAATGTTATCTGCTGCCTTGCATTATTTCTTTGGTTATCGTATTTGCCATACCACAACTGATTAGTAGGTTAGAGCATATTGGATCCCCTTTGGGCATAAAAACATCTCCTACACTTAGACAAACTTTCTTAGACCTTGCGTTCTCACTAAAACCAGGCCCACTGACTGCTGCTTGCATTGCTTTGCACTCACCTCACTCTGAGGCAACCTTGAGGTGTTTTTATACTACCGTGATTTTATTGCAACTGTTCTCCTTATACATCTACATTACATCGGATGACATAGCCTTTCATAGGCTCTCTTGAGAGTATAAAGTTTTCAGAGTTTTTTTTTTAAACCAGATATGTTTCCACTTTCAGATCTGTCTCCCTTCCCTCTATTTCCTGTATATCAATGTGACCTCCTGAAAATACAAATAAATTATTTTATATTCCGAGCCATTATCAACCTTGTCTTTAGCCTCATGATAAAGGTCAAGTAGATTAGTTAGACAGGCACTTGCCCTTCTAAATCCATGCTGGTTATCTCCTTTTAGATAATTACTATCCATGTTCTTCTCTTATATGCCCCAGGGTATCATTTCCATTCCTTGAATACTGCAAGGTTAAATTCATCTACTGCTGACATGTTGTGCTAGGTTTCTACTGTTCTAACTGATTTAATACCAATGCTGCTTTGATTAGTCATCCAGGACATTGGAAATAATGCTAGATCAGAAAAAATATTTTTATTATTCTCTGATGTAAATACTCAAATATTTGCACTCTTTGAGGCTATTGTTTCCACTCTCTGTAACAGCATTTCTCAGTCTATCAGTGTTCTAATTTTGTTGTTCGCTAGTGAGTACCAGGATCGTATTTATATTGTGTATAAAAAAGCCACGTGAGATGAGGAGCAGAATCATAAAATAGACATGTATTAAGCTCCTTGTAACCACCAATCAGATGGATTTCAAAACACTAGAGAGTCACGGCTTCTCAGTGCTTCATTTTTAAAGAAAACAATTGTGCTATTAATAAACTAAAGATTGACAACATTTTAAACCTGTCAAGAAAAACAGACAGTATAAGCATAACAGATTTTTTTTATTTTGCAGTCGATCTGTATGATGATAATTACAGCATACATATGTGGGCTTTATACACATTTGTATGTGTGAAATGCATCTTCAAAATTATTTGCTTCTAGGGGACATCCAATGTCTGCTGAACTTTCAAGTTGGATAACTGGTGCATCAATAGAAGATGTCTTTTTCACAAATAAGTGTGTGCTTTTTAAATGTTAGTCCTTCTTTTAGTTGCCTTTCATTCTTACTTTTCGTCTCAGCAAGACATTGGAGAGGCCACACATAGTAGCATGGCTTGACACAATGAGACAAGTAAAAGTGCTTCTTTCAAAATCCCTAGTGTGCTCTATGATTTCAGATGAAGATGTATGATTCTGGCTCAGTGATGGATATAGTAGTGATTCCTAAAGTTATGGTAACAAAATGGAACATTTTACTTTAACTAACCTCTTATGTCCTGCTCTGGCGGCACTGGGGGCCAATCCTCTCCCAATCTGATTTATATTGTCATACCAAAGAAGAGAAGAGAGCTTATCACAGCAAGCAAGTCGTGCTCTTGGCCTCCAAATAATTTACATTAGCCAGACTGTGCTCAGCTCAAACCAACTACATTGGATGGGACTTTGCCTTTGTGAAAAAATAGTTTTGAGAAGCAATCTTGGCCCTCGCCGTCCCACATAAATGTACGCACATAGTCTTATCGTACTGATCAGATTCCAGGAGGGACACGCACAAATGATGATGCAGCCTCCTACTCAAAGGCTGTATCTCATACAATTCGTCAGTGAAGCAGTGAGTTTTAATAGCACTCCTGGCAGAGCAGCTCATGTTGCTGAGTCCAGAAGAAAATAGTCAAAGCAACTTCACTCTCTGATGAGTCTCCCAAAGTTAGAGAATTCTGCTACCAGCGTTTGTGTGGTATGTCCCCCTCCTATCTCCTCTCTTCTTCCTGTGTGTCTTAAGCTTTGTCTACACTGGCACTTTGTTGGCAAAACTTTTTGTCATAAAAAAAACAAATCCCAAACACACTACTGCAAATGACAAAAGTTTTACCAACAAAAAGTTCTGGTGTGAACAGCGCTTTGTCAGCAGGAGTGCTCTCCTGCCAACAGAGCCAATACTGCTCGTGGGGTGGGTGTGTGGAGAGCGCTCTCCTGCCAACAAAACAGCAGCTACACTGCGCGGCTTTTAGCAACATGGCTGTAAAAGCCTCGTAGTGCAGCCGAAGCCTTATTCTCACTTCCTGTTTGTGACTCAGTGTACAGACCCCACACTGCCTGGCCAGGAAGAGATTAAAAGCATGCAAGAGCCTGCTTCACCTGCCAGGTAGGAAAGTCGCAAACTAGTGGCTCATTGAGTACAGGAAGGAGTGCTAGGCTGTGTTTTCCCAGAGGGAGAAACCACCTCACTTTCACTGTCTTCCTCCTTTCTGGGAAAGGACATGAGTAGGAGGATCCTCTGCCCAGGAACCAGTCCAGAGACAGAGGAAGAACTGTGGCACTGACCCTAGAGAAAGTGTGCTGTCTGTCTATGTGGGAGTATTAGTGAGGGCTAAGAATATTTCTTTATTTGGGCCAGGGCCAAGGAAAACTCTGCTATGTATGTGTATGTTAAAATAGGTTGGATGCTGCACATTTATATTGATTTCTAATAAAACCAAATCTACTCTGAAGCTATATCTTCACTGGGGGAAAAAAATGGTGTGGGGGAAGGAGGCTACAGTGGGATAGCTAACAAGCATTAATTGTTCCATGGTAAAAACAGACTCTTTTTTTCTGGAAATGAGACAAAACCTCACAAACATCCTTTTCCTCATCTTTCTTCTTTATTATTCTTTCGAGAGTAGGCAAACTTTCCGTCCCCCGCCCTCAGACTCCACTTTCTCCTCAGTTGTCTTGTACTGCATGAAGTGAAGTTATCCATTGAATGATGTTCTTACTGTGAAGACAGTCAGCTGGCTCAAAGCTATGAAACTCCCCTCCACCAGACCACAAGCCAAAACACAAGGACTACCTTAGCCTTCCCATATGAGAAACACATGTAAAGAATAAAGAGTTAATGTGCTCTCGGATGGGAGGATTAAAGGGAAATCAGTGAAGGACAAGGCCAGTGAAGTGAAGTTCCTGAAAAATCAGCTTGCTTCTGGAAAGAAGGAGAGGAAATTCAGTTATATTTGCAGACAGCTTAGAGGATCATTATAGTTTTGTATGCTGCTACTCAGGTACTATGATGTGATGAGGGTGGTGTAAAAAATGTGCTGGATCAGTGCTCTAGCCAAACTTACATTTCTGAATTGTTAAATTATTTTTTTTATAAAAGCCATAGGTGCACTGATATTTTTATCTAAATATTTTAGGATTTGCCTGTATTAACAATACTTCGTGATCTTCCTGAACGGTTAAAGTGTCCCAAATGAAGACGGTCTGCAAACTATTACAATATGCAGAGTGATTTTTTTAAGAGTTAAAGCCAGGATGTTAGAAAACAAAGCAGTAGTCTGGAGTGCGTTAAAATAAACCGTCCAGCCAAGAGCTTTTCATCAGTTTAATGTCGCAGAACTGGACCAAAGAGGCAAGTTTTTGCATTAATGGCTGCTCACACAAGTGCAGCTGCAGTGCTCATGTTTTCATATTCATTATTGCTAGTGGTCCTTCTGGATTACAAATGATCCAGAAAAATTTGAATCTTCATTTCATCTAAAGTCTTTTTAATTTTGGAAGTAGCAGAAGGAAAGAATACTCAAAGCATCATTATTTCTCTCTACGATTTGCTGGAAGTGGCAGAAGCTATTAAAAACTGAAGGCATACATATCTCATGCTATTCTGCTAACTGCTAATTAAAGTGCAATTAAATTTTTCACGGTGTAGATTGTGTCTGTTTTTCAAAGAACTTAGAAGCTATAGGCCTTTGAGAATTATGCTCTTAATCTATAGACATTTACTGCTACAGCTTTCATTAATTGCAATCATTGAAAATGTTTGAAAAGCTAACACATACAGGGGCTTGTTTTCAACTAGGTGGCCTCTCTTTTGTAGCTGCAATTTGTCTCCACAGAATTGGGATGGAAGTTCTGTTGTGGACTGTGATGACTTGTGCCTGTAGCAACTTGAGAGTGGCACAGATAATTTAATTAAAAGCTCTACTAATCAGATTTGTGCCTTCACTTCATTTTGGATGATCAAAATATGGTGCAATTTACACCCACCGTCAGGAGGTGGTGACTCAACCTAGCTGAAAACTGAGTCCATAAGATGTTCTTGAATAGTAATACTGGGCCAAATTCTGCTCTGAGACATCTGTTCAGACCAATAAAAGTCAATGAGGCTTCACACATGTAACTTAGAGCAGAATGTATGATTTATTTGTTTAGCATCAACAATGAGTCTAGATTTGGGAGAGCACTTAAGTGGGTACTTAAGTCCCACTGAAGTCAATAGGACCTAAACACTTGCTTGAAATTAAACGCTTGTTTAAGTGCTTTCCTGAGTAGGGATGGAATTTGTGCTTACATGCTTACCTGGCACTACACGATACACAGTAGTGTAAAGAGAGCAAGTGCCTTAGGAACTTACAGCCTGAAGGATAGAGGCACAGAAGACAGTCTCAATGGGAAATCCAGAAGTGGGGGTAATGTAGAGGGTTTTACCTATTGTAATTATTATACTCTTGCTTTGTGGAAGAAGTGAGCTTTTAGGAAGTATTTGAATGAGGAAAGGGCCATGGATTGGCAGACTGGGATAAGGAGGTCATGGGAGGCATCACAGAAGACTGCACAGAGATAAGACTGGGTTAAATAAATTAATAAGGCATCAAGACTGGTATCTTTGGTGGATGAGGAGGAGTCTGGTTGGGGAGAAAACAATAGGAGACATGCTATGAATTGTTCAGGGCCTTGAATGCAAGCCCCATATTTCAAGTCTGTATTTTAGCTAAACATTGTAGAACTTATCATGTGGTCCCAGACCACCTTCAAGATGATTGGTGCCCTCAACTTCCATGGAAGGTGCTTACTAGCACTTTGCAGCATCGGGTCCCAATGATGCATACACTCATGTTCATTTTGAAGGGTAAGCATATCCAAACTCCAGGAAATTGTGAGGAGAAGGTTTTCCATCCAATTTCCTGTATTTCATAGTTTGGGATGGATAAGCTTTTCTCACACTTCTGCTGTCTCTTTTGACCAAAACTAGGAAAAACAAAACCCCAAAGGATGATTTTTTAAAAATGGAAAAAGCTTATCAGTTTTGCTTTTTTGACTCTCAAAGAAAAAGTTTGTTTCACATTCAATTCAAGGACTAGGTGAGGGTTTAGGGATGTTGGTTCTGTTCTTATTTTGTCCAAACCAGATCCCTTGAATCAGTCAGCCCTGAAATGACTAGCTAGATTAGACATATGCAGGGGTTGAGATATCTGTGGTTACTAGTGATTCATGAATCCCCAATAGTGGCTCACTTTTATACACCAGGACTAGAATTTCAGTCACTGCTGCTTCAGTCCTGCATTTAAAGGCTTGCATTTGTGTGAACAAAACAGGTAATTGTGCTCACATACAACATCCTAGAGCCTTAAACCAGCACTTGTCCTGCTGTGGATTTTCTGACCTGGAGGGTGAATTCCACTGAATAAAACTGAAATATTAAAAAAGAAAGGGGGAAAAGATGAATTGAAAAAGGACACCATCTTCCTTCAGGGCAGGTTAAATGGTAAGATTCCCAGGAATGTAGCTGTATTTGACTGTAGTTGCTCACTTTGTGCATGCAACTCCCTGTTTTTTGGATGAGGAAGGGTCGACAGGTATATCCTGGGTGCAAATGCCTGAGAACTCGGACTTTGATTTGCTAATAAACACATTAAAATTCATTGCCATATTGACAAGTTTATTCTCAGCAGATAAAATTCATCTACATAAAGACATGCAGCTCAAGGTTTATGCACCTCTTAAGTTCTATCTAAATCCTTAAAATAGGATTTAAGTGGGGCCAATTGATACATAGGACATGTGCTGGCCCTCTGCAGAGGGATGAATTTCATTCAGCCTGCTAACTTGAAATAATGAACTATTGTATTTTGCTTTAAATATCTTGTATTGTTTGGATCTGCTTCCAAGTTTCCTAATAGTGATGCTGTCATTTGTCTGCTGTGCATAAGGAATTAGTGGTTCTGTGATGTAAATTAGATACCAAACAAATAAAACGTGTGTTGGAAAAGGTCAATATTCAATAACAATTCAAATCATGGCCTTTGAACTGTCCCATGCTCTGTACTCATCATGCAACCTATACAATATCTACATGGGGATTGGACAGAAAATCTGTTACCCCTGATAAGGCAATGGGAAAACATAAATTCTGTAATGGGCTAAATTCACCTCAGTCCTGACTGAGCAGGACTTAACACTGACTGAGACATAATATTACTATAGCAACTGATGATATGTTTGCTGGTAGCTCTGTATTTGCTACCACATTAAGCACAATCTGCCATTTTAAATTAATACCTAATAATTCATATTTAGTGTAGCATTTAGTTTGGATCAAAATAGAAAACCACCAGTTTACCAACCTTATAATGCAAAACTTATTCTTGCATCTAATTTGAGCATATTGCAATTTATCCTTGCAGAGAGCTCCATGTCTTTGGTAGAACTTTCTGGAGACCCAATAATTGTTTTCCCTGTTAAATTTGTCAGGGTGCCTGAAGGCACCCTGTGACGGGGTTGGGAATCACTACCGCAGCACCGCCTGCTGTTCAGTCTGGGAATTAGCTCACAAAGTCCTGGGGTGCCCTCTGCTGGTAGTGTCCCATCCATCGCTCGCCCTCTGCTGGCATCTGGACCCACGTTGCTCCTCTCCTGGCTTGGCAGCGTCCTCTTTGGGTCACTACCCACCAGCAGTGCCCCCTAAGTCCCTCTCACCTGCTTCCAGCGGGGGCTAACTGCAATCCTTACACCAGCCTCAGCAACCTGCCAGAACCCCCAAGTCCAGCCCCTCTTGTGCCGGGGGGCAGATTGCAGCCTGACTTGGCCATTGCCCCACGGCCCGGTGCAGCAGAAGGAGGGAAAGGGGGAGACCCAGGCCCACCCTCTACTCTGGGTCCTGATGCAGGGACCCTTTGATGGCAGCCTCTCTGCTCTTCTTCTCTCCCCTTGCCTTCCTGTCCCTGGACCACTTCCCCCCTGGTCCTTCACCCCCTCTAGGCCCTTCTGCTCAGGGCCAGCAGTCTGGCAGGAGTCAGGCTGAAGCTCTCCTCTGCTCCCCCAAGTCTGCCCTGCACTGCTCTGTCCAGGGTGCTGGTGTCCTACTCAGGAGACACACCTTCCTCCCTGACGGTCTGGGACAGACTGACTGCTCCTCTCCTTGGCAGCCTTTATATAGGGCCTAGCCTAGCCCTTATTGGCTGGCTCTTTCTGGGCCCTGATTGGCTCCCAGCAGGCCCTCCCTGATTGGCTGCCTGCCTGCGCAGCTGTTCTGGCTTGCGCCTTTTGGCGAGCTGGAGTTCCGGAGGTGACGGGAGTGCCTTTGGAGATTAATTTATCATGTCTTGACGAGACTCAATAAATCGATTGCCAATAGATTGATCACTACCTGCTGATCTGACGGGTAGTGAAGACATATCCTAAGTCAGCTGGGTAGGTAGTGGTTGTGACATGGATAACATTCTCTCCTTTGCCCTAAAGGGCTAAACATACTTTCTTCACAATCTGGTAATTGAAGGGTTCTGGAAATTGACAATGGGATATGAACCTTTCACTTCTAGGTCATCTGTTCGAATCCAGCCCAAGTTGGTAGTAATCAAATGTACATTCTCTCTAAAGGCTTTTTATTGATTTCAAAGAATGGGCTAGTGGTTTTGAGCCACTTCCTAGTGGATAGAGGTTCCTGTCACAAAATTGGTTGTAGAAGTGAGGTTGGTGGCACTTAAACACCTGAATGTCAGCCATTCAAATGGCATAGTTCAAGCAACCAGACAGCGGGCATTATTTTTATATGTAATACAAGAGTTCATAGTTGAATGTTGAATAATAAAATGTATTTTTCTGTCAAAACTAATGAAATGACAGAAATGCAGTATACAGCATCCTGCAGAAATAGTATGGGATTTTAGATTTCAAACACATTTTGGATTTATGTTCCAAGATACAGTACCCTTGTTATTTTCAAGGGGTACCATCCATGTTTTGGACAAATGATTTTGCAGAGATTATTCTGTTTCTTCACAGTATCTAATCCAAACTTTGAGGCATTTATTACATTAGAAGAATAGCAGGTATTTACACACATTTTATAACTGATGCTACCTCCTCCTGAAAGTCAGTGCATGACCAGACATTTTAAATGTTAAAAACCTGAAACAATGACATTTTTTCACATTTAGATCATATGTTCAGACTGGGTATAGATTAGCAACATGCAGCAGATGAGCTGTGTGCTAAATCTGAGTGCATGCTGGAATAGCCACTTGTACAATGAAAAGTTTTAAATCAAGTCGTCTGGCTTGAATATCCATTTTCCATGACCGTGTGCTATATTTCAGTCTGAATAGCCTGGCATATTTACAAACTAGATAGCCTCTCTTCTGCAAAAATGGCCGATTACAGCCAAAGCAGTAAAGTCTGTTTAGAACAGTAAATCAGGAAGGCCTGAAGTTTAAAATTAAAAAAAAATGTTTATACTCTGAAGTGTTATGTGATATAGTGACATTCATACAGTGTAATAATTAATATCAAAGTAATAAATTGATTATCTGGTGGTAAAGACGTCCTGATTAGCTTACACCATATAAATCAGATGGTTGAATGTTTTCCAGATACTGGTCAGCAATCCAATATGCATAATCTGCTGATGTGTAATATGGCCATTCAAATCTTTTAACTAAAAGAAACTGTTTAGGAACTGTCAGACTACAGAAGTGTTGACATTTGGGAAGTAGGGGTTGAAGTGGTTCAGTAGAGTGTACCAGCACATTTTTCCTGCTTTGCTGCTGTGCTCCATATGTGAGACTCCTGACTAAATCGACATGATCTCTGATCACTTCAGAGACTGGAAATCTTGGCAGTTTCTCTTTGCCAAACCTCAGACATGGAGCAGAAGTTGAGTAGTGAGGGGGCAAGAGAGTGATGAAATGAGAGACTAGGGGGCAGGAGAGTGTGGCAGATTGGATGGTGGGGAGTTTAGAGAGGATGTGGTGGTGGAAGCAGGGGCGGGGAGAATGCCAAAATGAAAAGTACATGCACAAGGGGAGAGTAATTGGACAGAGGGACAGAAAACGATAGTGTATTTGAGCAGTCAGCTGACAACAGACCACAACAGTGGCCTGATTGAAGAATAAAGATAACTAAAAGCTAGGTGTCATATCAGGGTTGGCCTTACCATGAGGCGAACTGAGGCGACTGACTCAGGTGCTGGGGCCGGGGGGGAAGGCGGTGCCAGAGTGTAGAAAATTGTGCGTGCTGCTGGTGCATATGTCTTCTCTCTGTTCTAGATGCACAGAGATGGTGGAGTGCTGTGTCGGAGGGAGGAGGGCACAAGAGACCTTTCAAAATTTTAGCTCAAACGAGGGGGCTTGGGGACTTCATTTGAGCTCCCCGCCTCAGGTTCCAAAATGTTGTGGGCCAGCACTACTATAACTTGTGTCTGAGGATTTTGATTTTACTCTGTCCAAACTCACATTTCTGGAAAAGAAAAGAAAAGAAAAGAAAAGAAAATAGCTGGAATGCCTCTGACAGGTTTTTCATTGTTAAGTGAGCACAAGGCCACTTATTTATATTATTAAATATAAATAATGGGTATTTGTTAAGGCTAATTAATGGAGGGGGAAAAAAGTAAAGGAGCAGCTGTCTTCCCAGGTGTTTGCTTAATAGTAATAAGGAAAAAGGGTAATGTTTAGAAATTGAAATTTGAATGATTATATAGAACCCAGCACAATGGGGCCCCAAACTCAATGGGAATCTACTATAATACAATTATAATAGGAAAGGTGTCAAGGTCCCAAACATATAGCTGCACTGATATCCTTAAAGTATTCTTTATAACAGAAAGTGTATAACCTGTACGTTATTGCTATCGTCATGACCAATTACTACCATGTGACTAGTTGCACCACATTATGTGATTTCATGCATTGTTGCGCATGCAGACTGGAGCTGCAGTTTAGAAATGAGATGGTTCTTGTGTTTAGTTTAACCAGATTAACTGTATTTATATGATGCAAACATTATGTGCATTTATTTTGTGAATATAGTAGTCATGAAAAGTGCTTCATTGACTTGCCCTGGAGACTAATGGCCTCTGTGTAGTACATGCCCAACAGGCCTCAGCCATGAGCTGTATTCAGAGTGACTGGGAGGGACATTATCTAGGGGTGTAAGAGCAGTTTCGCCTCCAAGGCCTTTCAGTTTTTGGCCTCTCTGTTCAAACCACCAGTAATGATGTCAGTTTAGTGCCAGATGTGGTGGTGATGGTGTTTTTCCTAATGTGAATATTTGCCCACTTGGAACTGGTTTAAAATTAATTATTTCACAAATGAAAGAATGGGGAAAATTTTCTAGTACTGTCATATTTTATCCGTCTTAAGTTCTTAGTTGTGCATGCTAATGCGGTATGCATGTCTGCTTACATTCATGTTTGGCCTCCCAACTGTTTGTGCAATGGTGGGAATACCTATGCTGTAATATAGCGTGCATGCTGTCAGCACACTTCTATGTTCAAAGGTGCCGCAACATTTCCCCTTTGGGTCATGTGTATTCATAAACAAATGTCACTGAGAAATTCATGCCATGCCGTTGAAACAGCCGACTATATATCCTGCCTCAAACCAGCAGTTACAAGAAAAATATACTTTGCAAAATTTACTGGCATGGCTAACATAATTTATGCTTTATTGCAACATATAAAAATGATTATTTGCATAAACAAACTATTCACCCCTTCTGTTTTATTGTAGCTAATTAACTATCCATTGAGAAGTTGGCCTTATTCTGATCTCTGTAGTTACTACTAATATTACACTGGTGTGAGATTAGAATCAAGCCCTCTTATTTAGTTCAGTACATATCTATAGCAAAATAAGCTAACAATTTTTAGCAGTAAAAAAAGTACAATGCTTTTATTATAGCAGTCTCTGTTGGTAGCCACTATAGATAAGATTATAAAACATATTTTGTTTTTAAGCCCTGCACCTGATTCAGATCTCAGATGCACCAGTTTAATACCTATGTAACTTCATTTGCTTCAGAGAGTTACTGCTTATTTATGATAGTGTGCATGAGATGAGATTCAAATACCTGTTTTCAAACCCTAATAAGTCTTCAAAGAATTCATCTTTTAGAATGAAAGTTTCTATGGTTTTTCATCCTTAAAGGTTTATTGGGGTTAAGTTTGGACAAACACACTTCATCTATTTCTGAGTTATGGTAGAGTGTAAATTATACTTCACCATTTTAAAAAAAACCATTTAACACTTTCTAAAGATGCAACAACAGCAATAGTGAGTTGTATGTGGAACTTGGCATGAACACAGTCTTCACTAAGGAACAGGTGCTCTTCTCTTGATTTGAAAATAATTGGTTTTGATTTACCAAAAATATATTCCTTTGAAAACTGTACTATATTAATGCCTCATAGAGAAGTTCCCTGGTCCAGATCCCAAGCTTAATTACATCCTGTTCAGTCTGCCTGGACTGAGATGTAAATGTCCTGGATATGCATGTATGTGAGTCAGTGCATAATTTATAGGGACAAATGTAAAGATAGCTTCCTTGGGCATTCATGTGCAGTTTACTATGGGCTGTAACCTATTGCTCATTGAATGTCTGCTTCCAGAATTCAGTCTGATCCTGAGAGGTGGTGAGCACCTGTAATTTCTCTTCTCCATCCCAGGCCCTACAGTTCCAACAACTAAAAGTCACCAGCGGGTGGTCTTCAAAATGAAACACCTTGTCATTGCAATGTATGTCTATCCTGAGAGCTACAATAGCAACCATTAGACAGAAGAAAGGCCATCCAAGTCCTGATGGATTATATCCTCACATGCTGTACCCCATGCTTTTAAAGATGTTTGGAGTGGCTATTCTGCAAACCCTCCATTTCTATCCTGTCGAATAGACAAATTCAGTAAGTCCCCAGATTCATAGCACAGTAGCTTATACAAATGAATTATTCATGCCTTATCTTGCTTATGCAAATACATCATTAGTTAGATTCAGCCCTCTCTGGGCCCAGTTCTGTAACTCATGCTCACACAAAGCTCGTGCTAACTTCAGTGAAAATTCTGTGAGAAACACTTGTCCAGTTGAGTCCTTCATTTTCCTGTTCTATGCTTCTCTACACAAGTTGAGCATATATATTACATCTTGGGCAGGGACACTAACAACCAGGCATCATCAGATGTTTAATAGAACATTTTGATATACATTAAATCAACAGTATTCTCTTTCTAAATAGCTCAGATGTTAAGACAATGATCCTGAATCATAACCGGGATCTGACTGCACTCTGAAATTTGGGGTGTTTGAAAGCCAGCTGTGAACCCATCTGGAATGCATAGCATGAAAATGAAATTATATTTAGCAATGTACTTGCTGTAGAAAGATGCATGTTGCAAGGAAAGCAGCACTTGTTCAAAAAAGTAGAAGATCAATCTTGTAACCCAAAATACTGTAAAATGTTTTTTAAAGTTGTGTAGTTCTGGAAATGTACATTGTGGTTATGCGATCTTCCTGTTGCCTGTGGTGTGCCCTGTATGCAACATGGCAGACCCTCAGTTCTAAAATGACATGGCCCCGTTTAAGTCAATACACTGAATATTGAAGTCAGTGGAGCTAAGCTGACTTACGTCAGCTGAGGATATTGCCCAAGGTATTTTGCCATCTGAGAGTTTCAGTCATTAGGGACAGTAGCTCACAGACTGTAGCTGGCAATTCATATGAATTACCATGCCAAGCATGAAATCTTGAAAACTGCTTTGCCCTGGAAGAACTGAAATCTTCATTTCATGGATGTAATTCCCACTGAACAAATGTCCTTTTAAGAGCCCCCCTACTTTATCCTCCCAAGAGGTAGAAGCACTTATTAACCAAGGTGTACAGCGTACCAGCTGTCAAGCCCCTGCTCTAAAAATACTTAGGAGTGAGGAGCTGAACATATAACTCCTGATTACAGACAGACAGCATAAGAGTGCCTCAGACCCCTGAACTACTGCACAGCTCCTATTTGCCATGTGGCAACACAGTGGAGTTATCTGGATAAATCTATCCTTTGCATTCATGAGTATTTCAGAGAGCACTTTACAGCCCAAGAGGGATTACTGAAGACTGTTACTGTGCATGACAGGTCCCCTTTCTGTGATTTCCCCTCCCCACCCTTGCCTCCGTTTTTTTTAATTCCCTAAGAATCATTCAAACAGAGAAATTCCATGTGGGCAATGGAGGAAATTTTCTATCCAGCTAAATGACTGCATGCAAGTTAAAGTTCTCCAAATAAGACAGATGGTCTTGGTTCAGCCGTTGCATTATAACTGCATAATTTACAAAAAATATATAATTTCTGATTACTGATGCTGCTGCTCTTTTGAACTGCTCCAGCATCCTCCACCAGAAGCACTCAAAGCTCTGTACAAACATTAATTAATTAAGTCTCATATCAGCCATGCTGGGTAGATAAATATTCTCATTTTAAAGATGGGGAAACTGAGGCATGGAGCGATTAAGACTAAAATATCCAAACGTGGGTGACTGGAGTTAAGCATTGACGTTCCTGTTCATGCACCTAGGCAATGAAGTGTATGGAAACATGTCACAAATAATTTTTATTAATAATGACATAGAGGAATCCATGGCTAGTGTAAAGCAAATGTAGCCAGCTCTTTCTGCTCGCCCCCACACAATGGGAACACGTTGGGTGGGAGGGAAGGGGGCTGGAGGACAGAACATTACGGCTGATGCTCAGCCAACATAGGATAGATGCTGTTGGCATAATTTAGAGCATTCCTTTGGCCAGCCCCAGGATCAGGGAAGCTTACAGTTACCTGACCCACCCCTCCTGTCACCTGCCTTGAGAGTGAGCTCAGCAGAGTGGAGCATTCAGGCCCACGTGGTTTTGTTTGTTTGTTTTTATTCAGGGGGATGTTGTGTCACATCTCCCGTTTATTGAGATGGGGAGTGTGATCATTGGACAGTGCGTAAGAGTAATTTTTTGGTGTCAGTAAAAACAATCCAATTCATGACTGTGTTTCAGATATGCAGGTTACACACTGAACTCGTTTAATAGAATATTCTGATATAAAACCCCAATGCAAGGACGATGACTGTTTAATAAAATAGAAAGAAAGAGGCTTAGCTACTCTGATATCAAATGACAGCAAAGCAGGCTTCAACACAGCAGGCCTGAGCTTAGCAGCCAATTTGAAACAAGGTGGGCAAACGGATTTGGACAAAATAAGAATGTGCTGAATCTTCGCCCATCCCCAAAATTGACCACAAACCTGGTTTAGATTTTGGGAACTTACCCCCTCTTCTCTCTCTCTCCATGTTCCTTTTCTACACAGTGTTTCTTCTTGTTCCTTTTCCCTCTGCTGTTCTCATCCAACCTCCAGTTCATCATCTTGCACCTCCTTCCTCTACAGCAGGGGTGGGCAAACTATGGCCTGCGGGCCACGTCCGGCCCACAGGCCCGTCCTGACCAGCCCCTGAGCTCTCGGCTGGGAAGGCTACCTCGGTCCCTTCCCTGCTGTCCCGGCCTTCTCGTAGCCTCAGTGTGCCACGCGAGCAGTGCTCTGGTCCACTGCTCCTGGCCAGCACTGCAGCAGCGTGGCTGACTCTGCAGAGCAGTGGCTCTGGCTCTGGTGGGCCACGTGATTGCCAGACACGCTGCTCTGAGCAGCATGGGGTAAGGGGGCCGGGGGCTTAGATAAGGGGCAGGGAGTCCCAGGGAGTGGTCAGCAGTGGACAGGCAGTAGAAGGGGTTCGGAAGGGGGTGTTGTCCTGGGGGGTGGTTAGGGGCAAGGGATCTCTGGACAGGGCGGTCAGGGAACAAGGATCGGGACAGGTTGGATGGGTCAGGGATTCTGAGGGGGGCAGTTGGGGGGGAAAGTGGGAAGGGGTTGGATAGGGGGCAGGGCCAGGCTGTTTGGGGAGGCACAGCCTTCCCTACCCGGCCCTCCATACAATTTTGCAACCCCAATGTGGCCCTTGGGCCAAAAAGTTTGCCCAGGCCTGCTCTACAGGGTTCAGCTCTCCCACTGTAGACACCCACCAATTCCCCGCTCCAATTTTTGTCCAACTCCCACACTCTCCTCTTTTTAGTGTGGTCTCCCATTTATCCAATTCTCAGCTTCCCTCTTTGCTCCCACTGACTCCTGTTGTCATCCTTGACACACCCTGTCTCAGTCCCACTTCAGACTTTCACCTAAATTAGTTCCTGACATCGTTTCTCACTCCCAATTGACCCTTATCCATTCACACCCCTCTTCTTCCACATTTGTCCTATCCAGTACTACACATTTCTACCACACTTGTTCAAACCAAAGGTCCATCCAATCCAGTATCCTGTCTTTTGACAGTGGCCAATGCCAGGTGCCCCAGAGGGAATGAACAGAACAGGTAATCAGCAAGCGATCCATCCCCTGTTGCCCATTCCCAGCTTCTGGCTGCCACTCTGTTCCCACTCACTTCTTCTGTAACCCTTCATATTTGGTTGATAAAGTGGCATTAATGTCAAACTCAGGAGGACTCATAGCCAAAGAAAAAGTGTGGGAAAAGGGGTGTTAACTCAAAAAGGGACAATAAAGCGGCATGGCTCGAAATGAAGAGGATGTTCTAGTTAAACAGGTGCAGAGTGAATTCCTCTCTGCACACAGTTAGCAGGCCTGGAGTAATGCAGTGGGGCTGGCCCCTATGAAAGGGGTGAGGGAAAGTTCCTTGCATCTTCTTCCTCACCTCGTGCACTAGTGCAGGGCCCATCACAATCTGGCTATAAGTCGCTGACCAATCAGAGCAGGAGGCCATATCCGGCTCTTCAGATGTTTTAATCCAGCCCTCAAGTTCCCACCAGGAAGTGGGGGCCGGAGCTTTCCCAGCTCCATGCTATAGCTCTGCGTGGCTCCTGGAAGCAGCGGCATGTACCTCCTCCAGCTTCCCTCGGGCAGCCAGGAGACTCTGCACATTCCCCCCATCCCAAGTGCTGTTCCTGCAGCTCCCATTGGCCAGGAACTGCAGTCAAAGGGATCTGCAGGGGTGGCGCTTGAGAACAGGGCAGTATGTGGAGACCCCTGGCTGCCCCAATGCATAGGAATGGGAGGGGGGACATGCCGCTGCTTCCAGGAGCTGCTTGAGGTAAGCACTGCCTGGAGCCTGGCCCCTGACCCCTTCCTGTGCCCCAACCCCCTACCCTAGCCCTGATCCATCTCTTGCCCTCTGAGCCCCTCAGTCCCAAGCCAGAGCACCCCCAACCCCTCATCCTTGCCCCCCCCCAAAGCCCTCACCCCCAGCTGGAGCCCTCCTCCCTCCCCCACAGCCCAAACCCCTGCCCCAGTCTGGAGCCCCTTCCCACACTCTGAACTCCTAATTTCTGGCCCCATCCTAGAACCCTCACCCCATTCCTGCACCCTAACCCCTAATTTCATGGCCCACCATACAATTTCCATACCCAGATGTGTCCCTTGGGCCAAAATGTTTGCCCACCCCTGATTCAGAGCCTTTGTGACCATTTAATCTTCTTATTGATGCTCAGACGACATGGTGATGAGACCAATATGAATACCTAGCTCTACAGTATGGTCCCATCTACAGTGTAAATTCAACCAGGGGAAGCTGATTACAACACAGTTGTCACTGATGCTGTAAAAAAATTGTTCTTTTTTGTACATATCCAAGGCTTTAGCATGATTTCAGGACTCTTAGATCATGAAGTCTGTCTACACTGCAAAATAGAACTGTTTAAACCGTGTTGTATGACAACTGTATTGTCTCCAAGAATTCCGAAACAGTGGAATATCTAGTGTAGATGAGACCAATGACTCAACTAGTATAGCAGGCTGTGTAGGCCATACTAATACTATGATTGGCTGGCTGCTCTGATGTACATCTAGGATCATCAACTGGAATAATGTTCAGTATCAGAGGGGTAGCCGTGTTTGTTACATCCGACAGAATGGGTATTTACCCACGATAGCTTATGCTTTAATACATCTGTTAGTCTATAAGGTGCCACAGGACTATTTGTCGCTTTTGGAATAATGTTGTTTCACGGGAGATCTGTGTAAAGTCCCATCTATATTGAAAGTGAGATAGAATGGATGATAATGCCACGTAGGAAAATTATTCAGGAAGACTGTTCACTTTCTCAGGAATCATAATAAACTCTTTTTGTATTTTTTTCATAAATTTAAATGTAAAAGCATATTCTAGTCTATGTTAAGGATTCAGAGTCAAAGGGATAAGCAGACACATCCTCAAATGATAACTCATTTGAGTTGTGCAGCACCAGAAGCAGATAAAATAGTAAAAATAGAATAGCACATTGCAGATATAATGCAACAGTAAACAAACTGCTAGTTTCACGATTTTTTCTCAAGCAAATTATTATTGATGTTGTAGAACATTAATATCTGCACAGACAACCAGTGATCTCTGCTATTCTATGATTTTTCAAAGGAGATGCAATTTCATATTTTTCAGTTTATTTTGATTTTGTGCCAACAAAAAGGTTAATAAACATTTTCCCCGATAGTGTTTTTAAATGGATGCACATCTGTTAGCAGTTCTGATAAATGTTTTTAAGCCAAACATTTTATGCCAAACAGAAGAAAATATACTTATGCTAATAATATGAAGAATAATTATAATAGAATATACTTACTTAGCACTTGTATTGCTCTTTTCAGGCCAAACCAACAATATGCTCTGAGTGCATTGCACTGCTCTGATCACGCAAAACAGCTGCAAATCTAGTTGAACTGAATGGTTAAGCAAGACTTATGATGTCTTTGCATTGCTGGAGCAGTACAAAACAGACAAAGCATACTGGTGGCTATGCCCTATGTCTTCAAAGTACAGTGCATATACATTCAAGATGTTTTTCACTAGGTAATGTATAACGGGATAGATCAGGCATTTACTGCCCCTTGCCAGAGGCCCCACTAGCTTTGCAGAGACCCCCTCTCTATGAAGTTGTCCTGCTGGAAGGGAAGAGCACTAAGTTCAGACCTACAGGGATTACCTAGAAGGGTGTCCAATGATCAGCTGCAGGTGGAACCAATGAGAGTTGGTCCTCCACTATCCAGAAGGGCTGCAAACAGCAGAAGGCCAATCAAAGGTGAGCAGGCCAGATAAAAAGGGCTGGCTGCTTCTGTTAGGGCTCAGTTCTGGGTGAAGCCAGGAGGGTAGGAAGGTTCTCCCTGTCCTAACCAAAGTAACCTGGACCAATCAGGGGCTTAACCTTGGCAACACTGGCCTTGGATCACTATGAAAGATCAGTGTTTATGTCATGGACTTTAATGCCCAGGTGGCACTTTTGGGTTAAGATTTAATTTGTTTTCTGTTAACCCCAGAAGGAGACTGGACTGAGAGCTGATCTGGCCAGAAGAGTAGGCCAGTGTATCTCAACCAGGGATACATGTACCCCTGTGGGTATGCACAGGTCTTCCAGGGGGTACATCAATTCATCCAGATATTTGCCTAGTTTTACAACAGGCTACAGAAAAAGCCCCAGCGAAGTCAGGACAAACTAAAAATTCATATAGACAACAACTTGTTTATACTGCTTTATATATATACACTGAAATATAAGTATGGTATTTATATGCCAATTGATTTATTTTATAATTATGTGTTAAAATGAGAAAGTGAGCAATTTTTCAGCGCTGTGCTCTGACATTTTGTATTTTTTTATCTGAATTTGTAAGCGAGTAGTTTTTGAGTGAGGTGAAACTTGAGATACGCAAGATAAACCAGACTTTTGAAAGGGATACTGTAACCTGGAAAGTTTGAGAGCCACTGGACTAGGCTATGGTGGTAGCAGATCAGTGCAGAACTAAGATACAGCAAGGGGGTGCTAGACATGAAGGGGCACTGTAGTGGCGAGTGCACACTATAAAAGCAAATGAGTAATTTTCATATCCTTTCAATCAATTTCCTGCTGCATTATTGAGTTTGAATTGTGGAAGTCCATAACAAAGTAATTGGAATAATGCATAATTGGGGCACTGCGCAGTGGGGTGCTGGACAACCCTAACCACTAACATCAGTGTGAATTAAAGGGTGTTCAGCACCTCACCGAATCTGACACTTGCTGTCATTCCCTGCTTGAAGTCCCAAAATCCTTTTTCCATGTTAATCTCATAGTTAATGTTTAAATATCATATTTAAAAATTATTATCATTTAACATTTGTATAGTGGAAGAGCCCAGTGGCAAACCAGGTTGGGCCCCACTGGGCTATGCACTGTACAAACATACAGCAAATGACAGGCCATGGCCCAGTGAGCTTATAGTGCAAAAGACAAACAGAAAAAGGTAGAGAAAACAAGCAGGCAGAGTGAGGTGTGGGATGGGGATGGTGCCCAATTCTTATCCATTCAGGGGCAGTAATCACAGCTCTCCTCCTGCCTAACCGTTCGCAGGCTGCAGTTTCCCATTTGCATGATAGAAGAGTGGGTTTTGAGGGGGGTTGCAAAGGAGGATAAAGTGATGGTTTTATGGATTTTTGACTGGAAGCTTTTCCTACTCATAGTGGGAGGTGTGATGAAAGGGAGAAAATGCTTGTCGGAGAAGTGGGGAATCTGGCAATTGAAGCTGACAATACTGAATTGGAGTGAAGGCAAGAGTTGACCTTATGACAAGAAATAAAATGTTATGTATGACTCTGGGACCAGAATACTCAGCTGGGGTAAATCAACATAACTCTGATCTCAGTGCTGATTTACACTAATTGAGGATAAGGCCCATTATCAGTTGTGGAGGAGAAATGGGGAAGGATTATTTAAAGATTAGTGAATGGGCAGATGTCACGTATTTCCCCATGTAGAAAACAGAGGTTTGGAGCTGTCGAGGACGGGACTTCCTCTTCCCCTCTATAGCATCCAGGGCTGGGTCAGACCCACCCCCAGATTACTCCCTCAGCTGCAGGAATCTCTAAACTCCCTCCTCCCTTCCTGTAACCATTCCTCCTCAGCTGCAGTGAGAGGGATCCCTGTACAGGGAGGTGCTCCCCCATCTGCCCAACCCTCAGGCATCCAGACCCTCTCCCACTGAGCCTCAAACCCCTGCACTCAGAAGCCCCTGACCAGCCCCGCTCCCCCAGCACCTGGACCACCCCAACGAGCCACCCACACCTGGATCCTCACCCCACCGAGCCTCAACCAACTGCACCTGAATCCCTGCCCCATTCCCCCAGCATCTAGACCCCCCACTGAATCCCCAACACTCAGACCCCCTTGAAGAGCTCTAGCCCTCCCACACCCAGACCCTTCCTCCCCAACCCTCCACTGAGCCCTGACCCACCTTCACCTGAACCCCATGCAAAGTCCCATTACTGTTTCACCTAGAACCCACCGCATCTCCCTCCCCACCCAGATCCCCCGCTGAGCTGCCAGCACCCAGATTGCCCCATACAGAACCCCCTCAACCCACACCTGGATCCACACACATTAAGCCCCACCACATTTGGATCCTGCCTTGCTGAGCCTGCCTTATCATGCAGAGGGGCAGGGCCCTGAGTTATTTCTGAGGCAGGCCAGGTACTTGCACTGTGTCAGGGTTTGGAGCAGCCTCACTGCTGAGTCCGTGTCCCATGGTTGGGGGAGCTGCACAGTGATCTCCCACCTCTGTGCAGCCAATGGGCTGTGCTCCCCAAAGCCATGCTGGAGCCTCCACATTTGTTTGACAAATAAAATTTGCAGAATTTTAAGATAGTGTGCACAGAATTTTTGTTTTTTTGGTGCAGAATGCCCTCAAGAGTACTTAATGGGCCATCAAGCAGGCTAGGCAATGCTGATGCCAAACTGTCTGGGGGCGTCACTCAGAAGCGTAGCATAAATTTTGAAATACATACATACATAACTATAACCCATAATACAAAGGTGATACAAACATATAGACAAGATTATTATATTTTGAAAATTATAACATTTTTGCAGATGTCTTATATGGCCTAGCTGTATGATGGTTAGTTAGGGCTAGAGTGTAAAAATCCAGTGTACTCCGAGAGAGGGACATCACATAGGCCAAGAACTGAACTGTGATCCAGAGTCATAATTCAGTCCTTGGTCCCTCACCTTTTCCAAATGGAAATAATCTTGCCTGGCCTTACACCAGTCACAGATTACTTCTTCCTCTGTGCCAACTCAGCTGTGCTGGAAAGTGCAGTGAAGAGGTGTAGTCAAAGTCCCACTCACCTTCCTAGGATGGAGAGTAGCAGCTCTACCAAGATTGCTACAAACTCCGTACACTTTTTGGGCCAGGCCTTGGTCTTCATTTGTCTCTGTGAAATGCTTATTAGTAGCATGCCATCCATGCTCTATATACTGAAATAATATTAAATAATAACTCCATAGCCTCCAGCAGTGGGGACTGACTGACATCCGGCCAGACAAGATGCTGCATTTAGTCCTTCTTGACACTTATCAGTCACCACAGCCCAGCCTGTCTGTATCTGAACTGGCTTATCTGTGACATAAATAGAAAATTCCCCATAGCACAAAATACCTGGTCCTGTCTCTTAAGAGAGAAAGCAAGGACAGAGCAGCTGTCGCTCTCCCACAACAATTATGCTTGAGGTAATCATGAAGGGGAAAAATACTTTCTTCACCACCACTCAGGCCATGGCACAGGAATTCTGAATCTCTCTGCACTGCGGTTAACCAGGATCACCCATGCACTAATTTCCACCCCACTAGTTTCTTGTGTTGCAGGAAATCTGTATTTTGAGGTGACCTGAGACGAGGGCATATGGAGAGAGGACACTGAGGATTGTGGGCCGAAGAGGACAGTACTGTCCTACCAGGTGATCCATGGAGTGGAGCCCTGGCAGTAGGTCGTTCTAAGAGCCAGGGATATGGTTTCCCCTCAGTATGTGTCTGAAGCTTCTATTAACACTAGTTATCTGTGTGCTGGGCTGGCATTGTGATTGATGGGACCCCAAGGTGTAGTAGAGCGCAGAGGAAATTGAGTAGCTGAAATTCCCTTTCCACTCCTGGATCCCAAGGTAAGGGATCCAGCAGTGAGATTCAATTATTTCCAGACACTCTTGATACTGTTGCTGAGAAGAAAAGATCAAGCCACACTGGGTGTTGCCAAGTCAGAGCGAGTCCAGGGTGCGCTCACAAAATGCAGGGGCCCAAGCTTGCATGACTTGTACCTACGGTCAGCCTTTTAATTGCACTCCAAGGGGTTGTAACGTACTTAGAGTGGAATATGGGTGTCTGCTCATTGATTTACCGTCGGAGAAGATAATAAATGCCAAGGTCACTGTCACAAAATTATGCTGTCTCCAGTGTACATCTTCCTCTTGTAATTTAGCTCCCTCTCCCCCTGCTCTCTTTTATTATCTTTTACTCTAGCTTTACCATTCTTTTTCTTGATCCTTTTTCCTACTCCCCCACCCTGCCATTTTCTCCCACTCCTCTTCCTTCACTTTCCATTTGACCTCCCCCCTTCCCTTTCATACAATTAGTATGAAATAGGCTGCTAAAGTGCTGACTTGGGGGCCCTGTGGTAATCCCCTGCCCTGTGGGAGACGCATTCATTTTGCCATCCCGTGCTCTTGCTTTTCTGGTTATCAGGGGACTGAAGCACTGTGCTCATCAACTGGAAGAAATGAATGCCTGACACTGTTCAAAATATGTGAGAGACACTGACCAGGCCCAGCCTGTCTGCCTCAGCCAGAAAGATGGTACAGTGGAGCCCCTCTGTAACGTGACAGATGGGAGCCATAAAATCCCATCGTGCTAAATGCGCTTCTCTCCCAGCTGCCCAGCAGAGGCGAGAAGCTGTGGCCCCGTGCCTGCCGGGAACAGAGAACTGCAGGCTGCAGCCCCAGAGTTCTCTGTGGAAGCCTCTGCCCACGCACCTGCGGGGGTGCAGGGACCACCGGCGCCTGCAGCTCCAGAGTCCCCTGTCCCGGCAGGCGTCGGGGCAGCCGCTTCCAGAGAAGCCTTCTGGAAGCCACTGCCCTGCGCCTGCCGGGACAGGGGGACTCTGGGCTGCCGGAGTCTCCCAGTCCGGGCATGCGCGGGGCAGCGGCTTCCAGGGAAGC